>OX439131.1:43635725-44058225 GCA_949318235.1 Ecdyonurus torrentis | reverse complement strand
AGTAAAAAAAAAAAAAAAAAAAAATACTTTCCTGATTTTTTTTTTTTATGTTGCACGGTGATCACGATACACGTCAAGTATGTATCTTCTCAGAATATTTTTGTGCTAAACTAAAATATTTCAAAAACTCATGTATATAGAATATATATTTTACAGTATATATATATATTTTTTTCTTTTAAATTTTAATGATAATTGATAGCCTCAATCCAGAAAGCTACCTTTATGTTCTATTTTCTGATTCTAAGAAGATTCGTAATTGTTACTACGTGGAAGTTCAATAGCAGGATATTTGACTAATAAAATATAACATCTTCTGCAACTTTCATCAAATAATAAAAATATACATTAAAAAACAACATAAAATATGCACCAACTTTCTTTATAGCATTAAAAAGAATATTAATGGTGACAGACGGGTTATTTGTTTTATTGTATAAAACAAAGATTTAAAAGATACAGGATTTTACTTTTTTTTTATATTTATATATATAGTACATTAACCTTTAAGCAAAATTTTTCAAGGTCAAGTATGTGACCTTGAAATATATTTAATCAACACCTAATTTTTGTGTCACGATTTTGTTATTTAATAATTTTGATATAATTTGATTACAGCATGCCTTTATTATAAATTTTAATATAACAATAAGGATGTGGTATGGAAAAGTATAGTTTGAGTTTTTATTATAATATATATTTAATTTACTAATTTTAATAAATTTAATATAATAAGATAAGTTTGATTTATGACAGCTGCGAAATCTATTTCTCAAAATTGAATTACACGGCTTGCATATACTTATACTTTATAAAAATAATTGATATTTGATATAGCTATACGGACTTTTAACTTTTACACATTTTAAATTACACCTAAAGCTTAAAATTTTATATGTCGTATTTTTAACCACATTCAAATCATATATGTCAAAATGTCAAGGCACCAAAAAAATATCACATGAATTTTGTGGTTTTGATTTTATTGAAAGGTAACTTGAGAGCCCCGTGTCTTTTTTATATTTAGTAGATTGAATTGACTTTCCCTTAATTTATTGGGACACGTATCTGCTTATTTCTATATTATATACTAATGTCAATATAGTATACTTCCATTATTGTAATTCTTCCATTTGAGCATTGGACATTAATAGATATGTAATAATTATTCTAGCCTGATTTAAGCGTAAATTTTCATTTCAACATAACTTATGCTGTACTGCGAGTAATAGCTATGTTATACAAAGCATATATTATATTTTATGTTATAACTATTTATGCTGTTCGAATTTTATGCTATAATAACCATTAATGTAGCATAGGTTACGTATAATTTCTTCTTTGTGTTGATGGATGCTTTTATGGTATAGACAAATTTTGCATTCTGTTAAAAATAAAAATACTCATTTAATTTTTAAAGGTTATATATTCCGGTGGTGAGCTAATCAGGGATAGCCAAGCTATGTTGTTGTATTATACATGTTGTAGTTGTTTCAATTTGCATTGCGCTTATATGGAATGTTCTCTACTTTTTGACCTCCCAAAATTTCCCCACAATTATTACAGTATAAAAACTCCCATTTATATTTTGATCTAGAAAGACAAAAACTTTAATAGTTGCATATTTCGACCACCTATAGTTTATGCGAGTTGAAAGTAGAAAAAACAAATTGCTATTATATATTATATTAAAACCCTTAAAGTATACTGAAAGTGCTTTTTGATAAGCCGGAATGGTCTATGAAATAGGAACCATAGTTGAGGTCTCTGTTATTATTGTTCTGATTCCAGCCCATTCCGTCTTATTGAAAAATGTTCTTTGTTTTGACCGTGTATCGGATTTCTTCCATGTTGAATTTTTTTCCAGAGTGCACAATAGCACCACGATAAAACTAATTAAGTCACAACAGAGCAAAACATTTAATACCGAACTTCACACACACAAAAAAAAGTTAATGCGAACATAAATCTTTGATTTTAAAGCGACAAAAAGTAATAAAATATTATTAATTACTTTCTTGAGCTATACAAAAATTAGTATATTGTAAACTTGCCCCTGGATATTAAAAAAAAATCAAATAAATAAAATGTATCCGTGACATTTAGATACCTCTTAGTTATATAAGAACATTTTTTTTTTTTTTTTTTTTTTTTTTTTTTAGTATCTGTTATTTATTAAGATATTTTTATTTGCTTATTTATTTCCATTTAAATCAAAACTTTTATATACTGATATTGGAATGTTGTATCTTGACCACATCGGCTTTCCAGAACTATATAAAAGTGCGTGTAAATAAGAATACTCCATAAAATTTACATGACTTTATATACCTGTATGCAATCAATAGTGCTATTTTTTAATGTTTTTTTTTAATTTAATAGAAAACTTGGCTAAAAAAATCTTCACATGACGCCAAAAATAAATACTTTTATCTGTCATTACATTGGAAGCACAAATTTTTCTTTCATTTTTAGAATAAAAAAATATAGTAATAAATAAGCTATAATATATCCAGACGTTTTTAAGTATCAAAAACTTAGCTTCAAATTATTTATTTATATATATAAATTCACATCCTCTATGATTATGTAAATAAACATTATATACTTATTTAAAAATATAGCTGAAAGGGAGTTATTATTTCATTTCTTTCTACAGTATTCTGATGTATACATATTTTATGAGACATCCATGCATAATAAAAAATAAATTGTAATAAATTTGAAACAGTCAATGACTGTGAAAATTTAACGAACAAAAAAAAGAAGATGAAGATTATTTTCAATTTTATTATGAAATAAGAATAAATTTATAACTTATTTTAAAGGAAAATTTTTGAAAATTACGTTGATTTGTTTATGTTTAATATTATTATACGTTAAGGCACTTTTTTTTTTTTTTACTTATTTATTGACATTTCCTGTGGTTTAGAAATATTTTATTTCATAAATTTGGAAATAAATTCATGCCTTTTTTTAAAAATTTAAAAATTATAAATTATATGAATGTAAATAAATAAATATTGTTCGTTGCTGAAAAGTAAAGAATTTTGTTTCATTTTTTTCTTTTTTTATAAAATACATTTAAATAACATGCTACTAAGATTTAAGATAATACTTTTTTTTTCTTTTTTGTATTGAATTTTAAAATTACCATCATTAATCTTACTGTCTTTATATTTTGTAAGATTCCAGTTTTGAAGATTTTTGTTCTTTATTTCGCTCGCAGATTTCCAGGTATTTACGGAGCGGCGGTGACCTGAGAGGTAAGGTTTTATTATAAAGCAAAGTGGAATATTAATAACGCAAGGTCGAGACAGTGAACACGGCAACGTTGCATCCAGGATGAGAGATGATGATCAATTTATTATAGCCAAGTTTGCCCAAAATCTCGATAAGCAGGTAAGATTTTGCACGAAGTATCATTATAAACATTTGTCACCATGTCATATAAGATTCAAGAGATATAAATTCAAATAAAACACTTCTTTGTTGCCAATAATAATTTTTCTTTTTGTATTTATATATTATTTTATTATGTTTTGGCTAAAATAATATAAGTGTATCAGCATGAGTAAAATTTAAATTTATCTGTCCGATTGACCAATAGTGGAACAACTGTTTTGAGGCTTAATACGCATGCGCTGTACGTCGAAACGGAAGCGGATGTAAGCGAAATCGCTTAAAGTTAGTCTCAAAACAATTGTTCCTCTATTAGTCATAACTTCAATAATTTTCTCGAAAATCATTGAAAAAAGGAATAATTAAGTTTTCTCAAAAATCGTTTTAATAAGGTGTGCTTCTGTTTACTCAAAATGCGGAAAAGGAAGTGCCGGAAAAGGAAACCACGTGATGGTAAAAGTGGGAGAAAACTTGATGCCAGCAGCAAGCTAACCTTGAGCTACCTGGAGCTACCTCCCACTTTTACCATCACGTGGTTTCTTCTTCCGGCTACTTCCTTTTCCGCATTTTGAGTAAACAGACGCACTCAAGGATAGTCCCGCAATGCTAAAAGTTACAGGAAATTAGGATTAGTCTGCGCAGCTCTTTTTCTCACGCGCTTATGATTGGTTAAGCCATACTACTAGTAACACTTATTGCCAAAATAGGAAAATATGAACTGAATTTTTCAATCTTAATAATAATATGTACTATTTTACTTCAAGTTTTCAAACGCCTAAAATTATTTACAAAATAATATTCAAATCAAAATTGCACCTTTCTCCATGCATACCTATAAAAACTATTATTATTGTATTTGTTTTCTAACTTCCGGAAATTCCGTAAATATATCCCTATTTTTTTTTTAATAAAAATGTTTATTTAAGGCGGTGGGGGACCGACTTGGACCGGAAATCGCTAAAAGAAGAACTATATTTTCCCAATAATTTTTTGTTTGTGATTTAATTACAATAAAACAAACACTATAATTTTCAAATAAAATCAAGTAAATTTAAAATATTTTTTTTTATGCCGAAACAAATTTTTAATGATATTTTTAATTGTAAAAAAGTTTCTAATTTGACTAAAATTTCCCGCTCAAATTTAAATTTCCACATTTACATGTTATCTTTAAAGTGTAATAACTTAAATATTTGATCGTGTTTTCACATGTTTGACATAACTAAATTTTTAAGTAACATTTCTTCTTTACTTTGTGTTATTATTATTATTCGCAACCGTCCTAGTTTGCGAGATATCAGTCGGTCACCTACCCCCTTAATCTACTTTATAAATAAAATCAAGATGCCCATAATGTCTATCTTACAAATAATGTTTATTTAAGTTCTCAATATTTTCATAAAGTTTAACTTCAAAAAAATATATAAGAATAGAATTTTCTTCACACTTTCAAACACAAATTATTAATTTGTAATATTTTATATTTAGTAATTAGTTTGAAAGTTCTAATTCATGATTCATGATATATAAATGGAACTCTTGCAATGGACCTAATGATCCGCTAACTTATTTATTGTATCAAAATTAATGAATGTCTCTTAAAACTTCTTATAACAAAATCAATCTTTTGTTAAATAGATATAATGCCTTGAAACACATTATTTTTTCTAATTCAATGCAATGTATTGTATATTAGTATGCAATGTTGATAACTTTCAACTTGTTCTTTGAATCTTACATCATCTGCAAGAAAATGTTTAATAATATAATATGTAATCCTGTATTTACAGTGTTCGTTCATGCATTTCTCTCTCTCTCTCTCTCTCTCTCTCTCTCTCTCTCTCTCTCTCTCTCTTTCATTTTTTATTTGTGCTTCAATGTTGTTTGAAAAACAAAAACAAATTATGTCATGTATAATACTGTATTACTGTGATTATATACGTATATATTTATAGAGAATTATATGACTAATATCTACACGGAAAGAATAAACCATCATGTAATTTATGCCATGATAGCATAAATGATGCTAAATTAGAACACCATTAATAATTATGCATACAACATTATATTTCTGCTTTGTAATATTATACTTATGCAGTGTGACATAAATTATGCTGTATTGATTTGTATGGGAAACTGAGCTATAATTATTATGTATTTATTTTTTTCCATGGAATATAAATATGGCATATAAAAAGTATGTATTTGGGTAACTAACACAACATAGTAAGTATTTGGTTGCAAAAGATGAACAAATTCACAAATTCTTTAATGCATGTTAGTTTCACTATAAAATTTATATATAAAGCTTTTATATAATGGTTAAAAATAATTCCAACATGTAACTTTGAACGACGACTGGTATGATCGGTAATTAGCTGAGAAGTAAGCATAAAATTTTGTCATTCATGCAAGGTGACTTAGCGGCTTCCTCTCTGTCTGGTCAGCAAACTTGCGTAATTTGCAAAATCTGGAATCATGAACATGTAATATACGTATTGAAGTTTACTTATGCACTGGTGTCAACAATATACCACACTCAATTGTTGTTGCTATGTCATGGCATGAAATTTTTTGACAATGAAATAAAATTATCAAATTTATTTATACCGCACGGACAGAAATTTTAACAGGCAAAACTTAAGATCTAAGAGACCAGCCTTGTTAAATCTATAGCTATAGCTAGCCCGAAATTCCTTTTAATGCTTACAAGCATGCGTTTATTAACTTTTACAGACCAAGTCTTTACAGTTTTACAGGGCAACCTGTAAGCGCCTACAGCCTGCCGTCTAAACGGTCAATAGTCCCTGCCTGATAAAGTTAAGAGACCTGCCCTGTACAATATTATATTTCTCGCCTATTAATGTTAAGAGACCCGTCCTGTAAGTTTTTATACGCGACCACCCTTGAATTTGCTTGGCCTGTAAATTTTAACAATCCATGTCCTATTGAAACTTAAGCTTTAGTAATGTTAATTTTAATACATGAACTATTTAACATTTAAGGTTATCTATAAATACACTATTGCCAAATTTAACAAGTACAGAGTTTTCAAAATAAAATAAACCTAAAAAATTACAAAGTTTCTATATAGTTATTGCGGAAAGAAAGGATAGAGTAAATAATTAATACAATAATAAAACTTATCCCTTTACTATATAAATAGCATAAAAAGGTAAAGTAGGAAAAAAAAAGTACATATTGTTTTAATTTTATTGTAGAAATGTTTTATTAAAAACGAAAAGAAAAAGATCCATATTTATTATAACATTAAAATAAATATTCTGATGTGGTATGGTTATAGTTTTATATAGCACAGCACTGAGTTCACTTCAACTGTTCACTTCACTTTTAAACTAATAAATACTTAGCTGAGTTATGATATTCCAAAATGCGAAATCAATACGTAGATTAAGGGTTCAACCGATGCAAGAAATACGACTGCGACCAGTTTGTGTACCGCGCGACGAAGCATAGGATGCAATGGGCTGCATGATCTGAAAATTAACAAAAAGAACAAATAAATAAAGATATCCGATTAACATAAAATATATTTTAAAAAAAAAAAAAAAAAAAAAAAAAAAAACTTCATACTAATACTTACAGTACATTTTATTCGTATTCCATTATATTTGTAGGCCAACAGCAACCCTTGCACTATGAATTGATAGCGAGCTAGGCTCCATGATCTGAAAAATAAAAAAATAAAAAAATTAGTATAATGTGCGGTGAAGGGAAATTGATTAACTCAATATTTAAAAATAATAATATAATACTTACATGTCATTTTCTATTCCGAAGTATTTGCAGACCATCAGCAGTCGTTAAACCTCTTCTTAATTACCGATAATTTTATACTTATAGTAGCACAATTAAAAAATATATATTCACATAACAAACTTACATTCTTGATGTGTTCTCACCAAGATTTTTTTTCAACTAAACTCCCAAAAACCGTTAAAAAGTAAAAGGGGGAACTACAGCGCATTAATCTGCGCAGGGCTGTAGAGGACCGTCCTGTAAAATCTTAAAGGTAACCTGTAAACTTTTAAAGTCTATAATTAATATCCGGTCTCTAACTTTGTACAGACCCTGCACTTTAACTTTTTAATAGGGTTTACTATTTATTTTAACACGGCGTCCTGTAGCATTCTATATACCAACCGTGTAAACAGTTAGGAAGCAGGGGTCTGTAGAATTTAATAATTCCAAAAATTCTGTAGAAAATTAACGTTTTGGTAGGTAAACAATTAAAGCCAGGTCTCTAACAAATCTAGTTACAGGGTGGTGTGTAAGAATTAATATAGACGTCCTCTAAAATATAACATCTTTTACTTTTACATGCCAGTCCTGTGAAAATCAAAGCGCAGGGCACATACAATTTTAACATTTTCCTGTTAAAACTGTAGTAAGCCAACTTGCCCTGTAGATTTTTCTGTCCGTGCGGTGTAATAATTTTCCACATGTAATAAATTTGATTTGCATATGGACAAAAATAAATACGTAATAATTATGCTAGCTCATTTTTAGCACAATTTGTTCAATACAGCATAATTTATGCTATACTGCATAATAAATATGATTCATAGCATAAATATCATGTTGTATAGCATAAATATCATGTTGTATAGCATAATTGATTATGTTGTTCAAATTTAGCATCAATTATGTTTTAGTGACATAAATGCAGCATAATTATGTAATTTATTCTTCTCGTGCATAAAATATTTAATTAAGTTAAATTTGCATGCAGTTACTTTGAAAAATATTGCTCTATGAATGGGGCATTGCAGTACACATGACTGTGAAAATATATTTTATCATTCTTATATATAAAAAAAATATATATAATTTTTAGCAACTGTGCATTCATTTTATATTTAGCAAATTATAATATCACATATCAAAATATATATCGTGAGGAATATATCTTTCTTCTTGCATTTATAACATTTGCTAAGCTTGTGTCATTTATTTATTTCACTCACAAGCTGCATTACAATTACAGTATGATCATATCATATTGCATTACACTATATAATAGACGTTACATTTTTTTTTCTTCAGTCAAATAAATTATGTCTTCATTAAAATATATTTTTAAAGAAACAAAAAAGATTCGTACTACTCAATTAAGAAAATTTTAGATTATGGTTATAAAATTTACCACACTTAAAAAAAAAAATCAAAATTATGGAAGAAAAGAAAGAAAGAAAAATAACAAAGCGAATTCCCACGATTTTATCCCTATTACACCTAATAATTTGAATAGCCGGGGATTTTAGCATATAGTAATAATAATATTATTATTATTTTGAAAAAAGTTGTATTGTATATTATCATCTTTACTATATAGCGGTTGAATGGCTTCCGAGTGAAGTGTTTCCCCTCTCTCTCTCTCTCTCACACACACTCTGAGTTCCCCTCTCGTGGTTGTATGCCGCGCGGCGTGGCGGTTCTCCCGCGGTCCCTCAGCCTCAACCCGCTACTCCACTCAACTACAGTCGGTGTCTGATCACGTTCTCGCGAGGAACGTAACAAACGTACTCGACATTCATCAGCTGTGCATTGTTTTTAATTTTAACATTGTTGTTATTGTATAAAGTGTCACGTGGCTTTTAAATAAACTTCCGTGTACAATTTACTATAGTGTTTGAGTGTTGTTTATAGTGATTGCTTTATTTAATTTTTAATTACGTGTTTTGATAGACTTTATATATTTTGGATTTGAATATTGTTATGGAATAGATTTTAAAAAGAAAGGTAAGATTTTTATTATTACTTTTTTTTACTAACTTTTAAGGTGGCTTGGTAAATTATATTCCTATATATTATATTTAAAAAATATATACATATTAAAAAAATTCCGCAATTATTATTATTATTTTTTTTTTTTTTGCAAAGCGCCTGAAAAGGTAGGCAACTTTTTCATCCCGGGTGTAAGGCAGGCAACTATGTCAGGCGTAGACTTAAACGCATGCAAATTTCAGCCAGGAAATCAAATTAAAAATACGGTTAAAGTAAATTATTATTTGTTAAATTGTTATTTAATTATGTCAATTCAATATATTGGGATGCTATGCGTAACTCAAAATTAACATTTTTTTTTTTTTTTTTTTTTTTTTTGCTTTTTATTAATTTGCCTTTTAATTAAGTTTGAATTAATGCATTTAATTATGTTGAAGTGAAATATATAGAGGCTAAAGTATTGTAATACAAGAATATATGAGAACTTTTAAGTGCAACAATTTAATATTCGTGAATGTCAAACGATAGGATTATTTTAATCACAAAATCTAACGTCTTTTAAATGTATATTCACAAAAATTGCTTTTTTTTTTATTCTCCTATATCGAGTTTTGTAATATTAGTAACACAGACTATAGAAATTAAACTATTATCATCCAAACTTGTTTGTTTGTACAGTACATATACATCAATGTTTTCTACGTAAGTATTTATTACAAAACAATTTGTAAGTAATGGTAACATGGAGATACAGTTGACTATCTAATGGAGCTCACTGCATGAGCGTAGTGAACATTTTATGTGTTATCTCTGACAACAAAAACAGTTGTTTTTGTCTTTCAAAATAAACTCATGCTTTGGTGTCCTATCATCAACAAAACAACACGCAAAGTACACTAAAAAATTGTGTGAATGTGAACTCTCTTATATATTTTAAACATAAAATTACCTTTTTTAAGTAATTAACAAATTGCAAAAATAAATAACAAAAAAACAAAAATATATTTATAAGTTTTTGCATTGAAAGTTAATGAAATGTTCTGTACCAAATAAAAATATAATTTCGTTTGGCTTTTCTCGTTGATTTTGGTATACCTGAACTCTGACCACCTTAGCACCATAGTGGCAAATGGTATAACAGCATATCACTCCTCAAACACGTGCGTAAAAATGACATTGGATTGTTGACAACCAAAGGTTACCTGGCTAAATTAATAAGATTGTAAATAAATCCAAGCTATAATGTATGAAAAGTTCTACTTTGAATATTAAATTGAGCTGCACAACTTGTGTAAATTGAACACTAACGTGATTATCTCGTGCAGTTTTATTATTATTATTATTTTGCATGTCAAAGGTCACGTTAGTTTTGACCTGGATTTGAAACGATTTATCTTTTTTTATATTCATTAATTTAAGTCATCACAAGTCACAACTAATAATAAATAATTGATTTGGTAATATGGTAATAGATTAAGTTAATTTCAATAAGTTGGTTAAGTACAGAAATTTACATTTTTTTTCTTTCATTTTCTCATGTCTAATTAAATTAATATACTTTAGGTAATTATTCTGTAAATCCTATATAAGTTTAATTTTGAAATTCTTATTTTAATGCTTTGAAATTAACATATACTTTTTTTAAATAATAATTTATGTTACAAATGTCTGATATAAATATATTAATATATTTCTCTGGTTAACAACAGTAATATAATAACTCACGTCATTTTATTAGACCAAAATTACGTATATTATTTTATCCACTGTTTTACAATACACCGTATATATAATACCATAGTACTTATACTATGATAATACTAAACAAAATATCAATTTCAAAGCAAGACTAAATAATTGCATATAAATATATGTAGAGGCTGGTAATTTGAGCTTATCTTTAAAATCTTTAGCCATTATTCAATTAGTAACCGTAATCTTTTAGTTATATTGTCAAAAATTCACTTGCTTTATATTTAGTTTATTAGAAAAATGTTCTCCATTAGGTTAGAAATTGGAGATTTAATTGTTATACGATGTGCGTGACCACCTGCATTATATAGCAGCAAGTGCATAATGCAGTAGAACTATAGACATGCAGGTAAAAAGAGTGTGTTGGATAATATTATCTTGGTGCAGATAACCCACTTTGCGATGAAGCCTCAGCCTACTGTGTATACTATGTTATTAGCCAGTCTTGAGATGTAACCGCGTGAGTCTCTCTCGCAGCCTCTTGTGTCCAGGGCGGCATTCCAGCCTCACTCGCCCCTCCTCTCTCTCTCTCTCTTAGCCGATCTGGCCCCAGGGCCCTCAATATAATGTTGTGTATTACACACTTGGGCTCCTTGTAACTGCAAAAAAAAAAAAAAAAAAATTGTGATATCGTTTTAAACTGATAAATTGTAAAATATCTTATCATCTAATCTAATACTCGTTCATAATATAATATTTATTCATTTTGTTTTTCTCATGCTTATTATTTCGATTTAATTTCATGCTCTTATGAAGTTTGTGGTAAAGACTGAAGGGTTTTGACTTACAATAATACATCAGATGCAATTACAAAGCAACTTTTTCTTACTGAGGTTTGACGTAATAAAAAAAATATATTGAAATTTTTTTTTTCAACTTAACAAGCGTACTTTTATATTTACAAGACAAGTATGACTGAATCTTTGTTTTAATGATACAAAGAAAAAAGTTCATAATATTTGTGTTTGTTTGTACTATATTATAATATTATAATTTTAAGTATACTCTTTCTCAATTATTTATTTGACGTGTATGTGGTATTGGTGTCATTTTTTTACGTATAGCTTAACTTACAAAATATTACAAGAGGGACTTTATAATATTAAAAAAAAACTGGTCACTCCCTTTTAAGATAATGTTACATTGTTTTTTTAAAATCTAAAGAATAATAATATAAAATTATAATAATAACGGGTAAAAAAAGTAACTTTCAATTTAATAAAGTAATGTACCCAGATCAGATATATATAAAATATTAAAGGAGAGGAAAAAAATCATAGACATTCTATTATACTTTTCTGTACCAAGCAATTATACATTTTCATGCTTTCATGTGCAGTATATATATAAAGAAAAAAAGTAACACTTTTAAAAGAAATTAAAAGAAAAATCATATATAATTGAGTAATTATAATAAATAAAAAGTCGTGTGAAGCTAAAATTTTTATTATAATACCTATTAATTTTTATGTCTCTATTCGCGACGTGATTTTTATATATTATAATACGTACATGATGACAAGCTATACAGGTGGTCAGAAAGTATGATCTATTTTTCACTGGGTTCTCTATATACCACAACGTCACATATCAAATAATGATGAAGATACCGCAAAATGTGGCTGCTTTATAAGATATATTATAGTTGGCTCTCTCGCGGTTTTAACTTTGTACGACCTCGTCATTTTATATTATAAGAAAAAGAAAGCCATGCATAATATATAAATGAAGGGATGCAGTTTCATATGTATATGGTATAGACACGCAAAGAAAGGGCTTCATATGTTATGTAGGTCGAAATCTTTTACCAATTGTTCATGCGACTTAAAAAAAAAAAAGACTATACTTATACATTTTATATCTTGTAACACTTATTAAATAACCAAATTGAATAAAGTATGTTGGTTATTTATTTCTAATAAATTGAAATTCTAATATTATAATGATTTTGTACTTAAATTTTCATTAATAACAATAAATGTATAGAAATTAATAAAATAAAAGTTGAAAAAGGGATACAAAAGATTTTTATACTTTAGTTTTTCATTTCATTAAAATTTAAAATATTACAATATTAATGGTAACTCTTTTTTTGTATGCATACTTTTTGCAATGGTTGTAATGTTTTATTTCTGTAAATATAATAATGGACACGATCTATATTACAATTTAATCCTTTGATTATTCAATTTATTTATTTAAACTATAGCTTTAAACCGCTGATCCACGGAATTTAATTATAATAAAATAAACCAAATACAGCTCATGATATATAGGCTTATTTATATATTTAAATAAGATACAAAATATAGTAATCAAGTACGGTCCGGACTCATTCAATATAATATACTTAGAAAGCAATTTACTTTGGCAGATGTGGTAATGAAAAATTATTATCTCCTGAAACAATAAAGCTAGAGGGGTGAAATTTAAATATTTGGATACCCAGTGTTGTGTATATAAAATTAATGAATTTGATCATGGTGGCATCAAAATTGCTTTTATAAGTTAATACTTCCCAAGTGTCATTCATTAAAAATCAAGTTTTACATTAAAATAATCTGTAAAAAGATACTGTATCCGACAGTTGTGTAGAAAGCTAAAGTTGGTAATAATTTTTACTACATATATAGTAACCGACGTTTTTTTATATTTTTAAAAGACATCACATTTACAAAAGTATTCATGACAATAAGTATAAAATGCTCCTCCCTACGATTCCTCACAAATTCTCATTTCTGTTCATTGAAAAGTATAAAGAATAAAGAGAAGCATAAAATATCATAAAGATGAGTAAGATGACTATAGTAAGTGAGAAGCACGTATTTCTTCTTGCAACTCAAATAAAGTAATGAGAGAATGATGTTTTAAGTCGTTGAAATTTATTTTTACAAAACATCGTGCTGTTAAAAGTCTCTTTCAGCTCCATTACTTAAATATACATGTCTATATTTTTTTGTTTTATTTTGTGTGTGTGTGTGCTGTATGTGTGGGTGATGGAGTGCGTTGAAAAAAGAAGGGAGAGAGAAAAAAAAAAGAAGAAAAAAAGTGTATAGTGACTTTTAGTCTCAACAGCATCACCGTGAGTTACTCAAACCAGACATATTTATTCTGCGTACGTGTTAACAGCAAAGGGCTTGGCATTCTTCTACATAATATGCTTTCTTAAACCGTGCATGCACGTTGTATTTCGTGACTTTAAGCAGATATTTCGTGCCAAAACTAGAGTCAAGTACATGGGTGATGTCATTTCATAAATAACAATATCATTTTTTTTTCTTTCTTTGGAAATAGAACATAAACTCTTTGATTTTTTTTTTTTTTGTAACACTTATTACCTCATACTATGTTATTTTCAATAATCTTTGATATTTGAGTCTTATACATCTGTGTAAACATTTTAGTTACTCTAATAATACATAATTCCCTTTCTATAAGTATACATGAAAATGAAAGCATTTGGGATTCTCAATATTTTGCAATTGTTATATACCAAAATTACGATACACACACAAAAAGAGGTAATTTTTAAGATTTAAGTAGATGCAGGAAGCATCAAATTTGTCTTTAATTTGATTTAAGAAAGTCATGAGACATCTGACATTAAAATTACAATAAAATAATGAGGTAATGCATTTTTAATTTTATATTGTACATCTTTATTTTTTTTTTCTTATAAAAATTCACATAAAGTTCCCAAGTCAATTTTTTAGAAAGTAATTTGTAATGAAAAATATATGATGTACTATAAATTTTCTTAGAATATAATATCATGCAAATATCCCATAAGGAAAAAAAATACAAACACATTACGTAATACTTATAGAACAAGTATATAGGGTATGTATGGACAGAGACATTCAGAAATATTGCTTTTGTATAACTTTAACTTTATTACTAAAAATTCAAAGTAAAATAAATTCTTGTTCTAGAAAGATTTTTTTTTCTTTTATTATTATTTTTTATCCATGTATGGGTGAAAACTGGTTAGAAATATAACTTCACTTTTTCTTATTATATAGTCTAGTTACAAATTAAATATAATATCGTATATATGTGCAGCTTGTTTATCTCCATTAATATTTATTATACGATGCACAGCCAGAAGCATAATCTGAAGAACACTGCATATAAAAGAGGTATAATCATTTAAAAAAGAAGATCAATTTTCAACACATCTCATACTATAATATAGTATTTTTTTTCCTAAAATAAAATGTAAAATTAATTCAAAGTTATGCTCAATCATAGTAAAATTTTAAATTTAGTTTTGTATTAAATTAACCTTTATTTTTTTTTATGATGATAAACAGTATACTTTATTTAAATTTAACTAAAATACAAAGAATATATAAAAAATAGGAAGCAAAAGGATTTAGGTAACAAAATATATTTTAGAGCTCTTTGTTTTTATAATTTTTGTCCTACTTATTTAAATTTTTGATCACTTTTGCTCTTTTTTCTTTCCTTCTATTATATTTATAACATAGGAAAAAGGCTATAGTGTAATGATATAATGAAAGTAGCATTGTATGTCCTTCAAAGGTCGATGGTATACGTAGTGGTGTGCGTGTCGCGTATTTTGAGGCCGCTACTGCTGCGTTATATTCTTCACCACGTGAGAGACTTTATCCCAAAGCGTGAGATGAGGATTACTCACGAAAGAAAAAGAAGGGAAAAAAATCACAGAAATAATATATTGTAGCACATCTCATGTGTCAAGAATATTTTATTTCTCTTACACATTTTATCAATTCATAATCATAATCTTAAATTTAAACATGGTATGAAGAGAGTGGTATTACATGTCCGGAATTTTATATCCATTTAAATGAATTAGAATAAGAATATAAAAATAATAATATTATAAGAGCAGCTGCGTTATATAATAGTATAAATATAATGTTTTGATATTATTATGGAATTAAAAATACTTTCAAAGAATCAGAAGAGCCGCGATAAAAAGTCTCGTTCTGTTTGAGAATTTAAATGACATTTTTATAAGTTTAAATTTCTGAGTAAAATTAAAATGCCAAAAAATAAAAAGATTAATATAAATAAAAACATTGCATACACGGGAAAAAAATTGTAAAAACGTATTTATTCCCGTTCTATACCCTTACAAATACTATTTTTTTAGACGTTATACATTAGTGAAACAGTTTGTTACAAAGTTTTTTGTTAGTTAGTTAGTTAGTTAGTTAGTTCGTTAGTTCGTTAGTCAGTTAGTCAGCTAGTCAAATAGTTAGTTAGTTAGTTAGTTAGTTAGTTAGTTAGTTAGTTAGTTAGTTAGTCAGTCAGTCAGTCAGTCAGTCAGTCAGTCAGTCAGTCAGTTAGTTAGTTAGTTAGTTAGTTAGTTAGTTAGTCAGTTAATTAGTTAGTTGGTTAGTTGGTTAGTTGGTTAGTTAGTTAGTTAGTTAGTTAGTTAGTTAGTTAGTTAGTTAGTTAGTTAGTTAGTTAGTTAGTTAGTTAGTTAGTTAGTTAGTTAGTTAGTTAGTTAGTTAGTTAGTTAGTTAGTTAGTTAGTTAGTTAGTTAGTTAGTTAGTTAGTTAGTTAGATATAGTGTATGGATTATTGCATAATATAACAGAGTTATTTTGCAGTGGAGCTTTACTAATTTAGTACTGAAAAGTAACTATATTGTACTGTACAGTCAACATTATTGATTTTTCAGTTTCTTTTACTTGTTCATAATTCATAATTTTAATAGTCTGTTTTTTATATATATAATTTTCTCTTTCAATTTATTATAAATTCAGATTCATAACTTGATATTTTCATGCAATTAAAAATACTTAAACTATTAAGTATATTAAACTGAATGCACATAATGTGTGAAGGAAGAAATAAAATACGAAGCGGAATGGAATTTAAATGGATGACATATAATTTCTTGGTACATATAAAATAAACTTTCTTTTGATAAACAAACTATATACAGCAGAAAGATATCGAATTAACGTGTCAAACTACTTTAGAAATTGCCATAACTTTTAGCATCTTATATAAGTGAATTGAATCTATGTATAAGCAAAAATAAATCTGATATTTCCCCATTTTCCACATCACTTCATATTGATTTTTCTTTTTTTCGTCTAGCAAAAACTTGTACATAAAGATGCCTTACAAATGAGATTAATGAATAAGAAAAGGTGAAAGAACTTAACAAAGTTCTTTGAGTAAAATATTTTGTATTTTAAATTTCATTTCAAACCTGTTATAATATGTTGCTAATAATCAGTAAAAAAAAAAAGTAGCTTTGAATAGACAGTTTTTTTCTTAGTAAAGATAGATTATACATTAACTTAAAAATTAAAAAAAAAGTTACTCCGGTCAAAACAATGAAATTTATTATTAATGAGCGTGTTAAAAATGTTAATTAAATATTTTTGCTATTTTTACAAGAAAAATCTAAAGTAATTTGTCATAATTTTGACAGAAATATTGAAATGATTAAATATAATATACGATTTTTTTTTTAATAAATACGAAAAAAAATATATAAATTTTTGTATATAACATAGGCCACCTATGGAGAATTAATTAACAATTTTTTATTCATTATTTTTTATTCATTTTATGTTTTAATAAAAGGAGTTGCATTGATAAACAAAGAGAATGAATGGTATGCATTTTTTTTATATTATTTAAAATATACAGGCGGGTCTAACTGGACTTGCGCCCACACTTCCTTTATATATAGCCCTCAAGCTTTCGACCATATACCTCATTCTCCACCCATCATTGAAAACCAAAATGTTGTATTTTATTATTATTATTATTATTTGTGGTTACTACCTTTAAATAAACGTACATACCTTACGGGAAAAAACAATAAAAGTAATATTTCTTTTTATATAAAAATTATATTAGTTATTAATTCTACAGGAAATAAATAAGTTATAATATAATGTGGGTGATTTGAAGACGTGAGAAAATGAAAATAGAATTTGTAGAATTTTGTACTAAATTTAAATGTATAGTTTTATAGCAATTATTTATGTAGCAATTTATTTAATATATTGCACAATTTATTGTTTAAAGTTTATTAATTTTTTTTATTATCGTCTGTAATTTTTTTTATGTTAGCTACTGCTTTGTATAATACACAATTTATATAATCTGTGCCATCAATCATGATATTCATGTGTAATTTAAATAATAATAAAGTGGCATATTCATATGCCATTACCTATTCAAGATAGGAGGTTACGTAAACCGGAAGCACCCCCTTTTCTCGAATTCTTATCAAGTTATAGAAATAAAATTTAAGGGAGTAGGGTACCGACCTTATATCTCAAAAACTAGTAGAAGTGTTTTGGGTCTAAATTTGGTGTCATTTTGTAGCTAAGGGTCACATCTAGCCGTGATAAAATTTTTATGATGTTTGACCGTTCCGAAAATAAATGTAAAAAAAAATATTGAAATTAACATTGGGCTTCATGGGCTTAAAATTTCAAAAAATCATATAAAATTAAATTGCACAGTGACCCCCCAAAATTTTTATATCTTTGAAATTGTCTCAAGTTGAAGTATCATTGTGCAAAATTTCAGATTTTTTTGACGAGAAAAGTTTAAGTCTAATCGCCAACGTCGGTCCCCTACTCCCTTAAACCTTATTAACTTCATTATTATATTTATTATCTGTAAAATTTTAGTGTTTATCTGGGGGAAATTGATTGAGAAAAAGGGTTGCATCCGCTTGTAAGAATCTCTGATCTTATTTTGGTAAGAGTGTATATAGTTCGTATTTAATTAAAATTAAATTATGGTTTATATTTATGAAAAGCACAATTCTCTTGAAAGGATGAGGTTTAGATTTGAATACAATCTCCTACACCTTGAACACCTGTAAATATGAATAATATTGTGAAGCAATCCAGTTGCACTCGACAACATATCACATTTAAATAACTTTTTATAAAAAAAAAAAGATAAATAAATTATTATTACAACAGTTTTTATGGAATAATAATTATAATAATAAAACTAATTTGATATCAAAATATTAAATTAAATGAGAGGTTGACGAGATTCAAAATTATATTTTAATCTGTATATTGAGAGACAAACATTGATATGATAAGCAATTTGCAAATAACTTTTGTCAAAATAAATTTTACATAAATATATATTGATGAATATTATGAAAAAGCTCCAAAACTGTAGACTTTTTCCTTGCAAAAAAATACATATATGAAAATATTTTACAATTAGGAACACGTAAGCTGGCTTCTTTATTTACCAAGCTAAAAACCTCAAGTTGTACTAATGAAGGATCTGGCTGGTTACTTCCACCCACGTTCTATCTGCACCGGAACTATGAGGTTGGTTGCTATATAATATCCAGTAAAACCGGCCAACGAAATCAGATAACTTTATAACGTCCCTCATGCTCCAAACTGTTTCCAATCCATCACCTCACATAAATCTATATTATGCAGCTCCCTTACTCCTGATCTGATTTATATATCACCTTTCAAATTTAAAACAAATTTTTCATCCAGATTGATCTTTTGATTATGATATTTCTATCCATCTTGTACTTTTATAATTGAAAGCATGATATAGAATTTTTTTTCTTGTAACTTTAACTAAATATAAATCATTATTTGAATTAATAAATCAAACGGAATCTTGAATGAAATAAATGCTGTTTTTTTATTCATTTTTGAAGAAGATAAAAAAGAATTCTATATGAAACTATTTTAGTTGAAATATTTGTTGCTATTTTTCACACAAACATGAAGTGATTCCAATCTAAATAAATTCCATTTTCACGCAATAAAAAGATAAGTCAAAAAAAGACAATGAATACAATGTTTTAAAGATTTTCTGTTTAGTTTTAAGTCTACATATATATATTTTTTATATAAATATAAATTTCTTTTAGCTGTAAAATCGTGCAGATTTCTTTCATACAATATAATATAAGAAATGGGAGGGATCTAAAATGATTCTTTCACGCGAACACAATTATAATCAGCATCTCCATACAATAAAAGCGCAAAAAAAATAATAGAATATTTTTTAAATATGATTTTATATAATATTATATAATAATTAATGTATACGCATTATAGGTAAATTCTTTTAACGTTATATATTAGATAATATAAAAGGTTTTATATAATATAAAATTTACGCTATGTTTGTTTCATATTATGATTATACAATTTTTTTTTTCCTATTATAAAAAAGAAGGTTTGAAGAGATGTTACCATATAAGATACAAGACCTGTTTTGTTATGTGTCTCTAAAGTTCTCCATGAGATACCGCTATACACTTGGTGTGTCCATCCCTGGGGCACCAGACGCATGATTGGCGAACATATAAGAATCAAGCAGCAGCTCAAAAACTCGACAGTTAACCACGATTTTAGTGACGTCATATAATATAAGAAAAAAAAATCTTATCTAAATATTATTCTTCATTTATATTTTTTTTAAGTGACTAAAATTTGTATTAAAATGTTATTTAAATTATATTATAAAAGGGTATTGAACTATAAACAACAAGTTATTTATTCTTTTCAATTTATTTTAAAGTATGTCTCTTAGATTTTATGAACTGTAATTACTTTTTTTTTTATGATGAATGAGCAAGTACTTTGATAATTGTTTATTTTTTTTAATAAACTAAAAGTTTTGTTTATAAACAATAATTATTTATTTGTACAGTATAATAACACTGATAATAAATAAGATCCGTAACTATAAACCTCAAGACCTAAATTCTGCTCTAAATTTTCATTCATTCATTCAATTTATTTATTATTATTATTCATTATTTAATTGAGTAAATATAACTATAAAAATAATTTGCTATATAATCATAGAAGAAAATTAATTTATATTTTTTAAAAAGAAAATAAATTATTATTATTTAATTTACTTTCTTGTAATATGTTTATTGCATTCTGGATATTTTTATAATACAATAAAAAAGTAAACCGCAAATTCAATGATTTGCATAAAGAATATCGCTATACAAAAAAAAAAAAAAAAAAAATTAAAAAAATTAGAACTATACAATATATAATTACAAGACACACTCTCAGATCATTGAATTGATTCGTATATAGAATAACCTTCGACTTTTGTATCCAACTAATGACGCAGCTATGATATGCAAACTTGTTATTTTTGTAATCACATGCAAAGTAATTAGATCTGCATGTATATCTTAGGGCAAAGGATGATATTCTATAAAATATCATTTCATGCACGCATCATGCAAACCGCACCCTCTAACATCGTATTATCCTTTTTCTCTATATAATATAATAGTTTTATTTTACTATAACTGCAATTAATTATTATTTCTATACAATATGTACATGAAGAATAAAAAAATTGCATATTATTTTAATTGCACGTAATTTTATTGAGGAAATTATTATCGTATGGAACTTTCGTGGTAAAAAGAAGAAAAAAAAATTGAAAGCGTATAATATGTAGAATAATTATAATTTACCATAATAAGCAAGTGAAAAGCAATAGTTTCTCATACTGCTTGTCATAAGGTACTTTTAGACAGTCCAATAATAACAAGAGGATGTATATATGAATTTTTAATGACTAACCCACTGATCTCTTAAATCAAATTAATAGAAAATGACAATTGAAAAATACACAGGATATTTATAATAATCATATCTATATAAATTTATATATATAGAAATTTGATGGAAATTTTTATATAGTTAAAAGTTTTGCAGTTAATTTTCCCGTATTTCACGACGACGTGCAAGTCATGAAAGAATGACTTGGTCCTTTCTTTTCTCTTTTCTCTCAGTGACAGAAAAATCTATCTTGTCGTATTTTAAAATCCATGTTTAAACCAAGCAGCAGCATGCACGTTGTTTTTCATGCATAATTAATGTATAATAACGGTACGTATATATATATATATATATACCATGAGTTTAAACAATTTAGTTTAATTTAATATCTCTGCACTATTATAATAATAGCAATTTAATGATATGTCTCTAAACTATAAATGTAGGTCCTCTCTCTCTCTCTCTCTCTCTCTCTCTCACACACTCTGACTGATATTTTTTGTTTACAATTTCAAGACAACAAAGAACCTATAATTTTTAATAAGTGTTAGATGCATTTGGAATAAATTTAAAATAAATACAATAATTTTTATTTGATAACATGCGAGATTTTAGTTTGATTTTGACAGATAAAAGATGTTCTCCTTTTATACTATTTATTTACACCTTATGGCTATGAATGCTAATTTTTTTTTATATTATAATTACAAAGGAGTGCATCTTTCTATATTGATTTATAAATACACATATGCCTATACTGTCTTATGATTATGAGCCATGCTGATATTTATGATTTTATTTCTTTTATTTAATTGATTCTCTGTAAAATATGTATATGAAATATACGTAGATTCACGAATAATATTTTGGTGGTTTACCGTGCTACAAATTATAATATTCTTGAGCATTTGAGTATCATAGGTGATTTTTCAGAATACTACTTTATTTATAAAAAATATATTTAAATGACATAATACTTGATTCACTTGCACATGTTTTAAGCTAAAAGCTAAAACTTTTAAGCTAAAAAAAACACAATCTTAAACCCAATAAAGAACTATTATTATTATTATTATTAATAAAAAAAGACTAAAATTTTTCACTATGACTGTATACTGTAGTATAAGAACCAATTTTATCAGTTAAATAATACAATGATAATTCCAATGTAAGAAAAATAACATTCCATATTATGTAAATGTTGATGATTTCTGTTGCAAAAAGAAACTATAATTATATACCACTTATTTTTATGATGCTAACAATTACATAAACTAAGCTCTTTGCATGTCATTTGAGTGCACAGAAAACCCACGACATCGCATAGAACAAATAAAAAAAAAAATTGGAATGTAAAAAAAGAAATAAAAAAGTTGCTTTGTGTCGCGGTGAAGCAGGTGTGGTCCGTGACCCCCTCAAGTTGTAATCAGATTATCTGACGAGGCTGCAACAGAAACCTTTCAATTGTATATAATATGAGCTTCACCGCCACCTTATACCGTATGTGTTGTCATATAAAGTCTAATTTCACGTGCATCAGTTTGATGTGATGGTTAGTACAAGCAACGGAATAAAAATTTACGGATATAATTTGTCAGGATTTTTACTATACCTCTTCTTCACTTCCGCGTGTATATAATATGTATATAGGGTCAAAATATTTTTAATGTCATTATTAAGTTAGATTAGTGTGTAGGAAGCAGTACTAGAGAGACTATGCTTAGAGAGAGAGAGAGAGAGAGAGAGAGAGAGAGAGAGAGAGAGAGAGAGAGGTAATTTAATCATAATTTGTCACTAATTTATTTTGCATTAGGGCAGAAAAAAGTCCTTAAAGTGCAAATGAGAATAACTTTAACCTCAAAAAAAAAAAAAAAAAAAAAAAAAATCATGCTATTATACAGTATACTCATATAACTTGCTTAGCAACGAAATAAATTTTAAAACTTATTCTTTTAATGAACATAGTCTTAAATAACCTAAATTACCACATGTTGTGAAATATAATCAACTTTTCATTATTATTATTTCTTTTTGAATTTGTTGCAAAAACAAAAACATGCACCAAAATGACTCTAAAATTTTATTGAATTTATGAAAAAATAATTAAGAATATAAATTACCGTTACTTGTTTGTTTCTAGTTTACTATAGAGATCCTTAGAAGAAAAATAAAACTATTCTTTGTTTCAATATCTTATCAAACTAAGTTGGAACTGTAAATACTTTTTTTAAATTAAAGTAACACAAACATTTCTAAACATTTAAAATTTAGAATTAATTTTTTTTTTTTTTTTTTTTTTTTTTTTTTTTTTTTTTTAATAAAGTACATTAGAGATTTTATGGATTTAAAGGTAATTTTCAAAGATTTCTCTTATTAAAATATATTGATACCATGGTCTCAAATATTTATGTTCATTTTAATGGTTCAATTACTATTACTTACAGTTGCAAAAATGAAAAATCGTGCACTTTATTCTACTGTGCAATCAGTAAAAAAAAAAAAAAAAAAAAAAAAAAATGTACGGCGGTATAAAAGTTGTAATCAAAAGCAACCACTAGTGAGAGTGAAAGTAGCTTACGTTTAACTGCAGTCATTAATAACTGCAATCTTAATCAGAAATCAGATAAAATATATGTCAATTTTTTTTTATATTAAGTATTTAATAAAATTGGAGGTCACAGTTATCTATATGTAAAATACATAAATGGTTACATGGGTATATTATAAAAAAAAAGTACCATATGTTATATGTGATTTGCATTTGAATAGCGTTATTTATTTATTGTCTAAAATTGCGAACCAAATTTGGGAGTAAGGAAAAAAAAATCAGATAATATTTTCATCTTTTTCGCTTGTGGTGCTTTGTTTATGTTGCGTCAAGTAATACAAATAAGTACTTAGATACGATATAAAAAAAAAAAAAGAATATTACTTACCCAATAGCAGCATGATCATCAAAAATATATTTAATATAATAAGATGTTTTTTTTTTTTTTTTTTTTTTTGCTTTGTTTTTATATGAAAAGAAATATAAAAAACAGATGCCAAATCAAATAAGTATAGAAATCATTATTATTTTTATTATTACAATTTACTCTACTTTTTTTTATATACATTATGAATAATACAGGCCATGAGAAAAATATATAATATTCATATTATTAGAATGATTTTTATTACAAAATTTTAATGTCTGTAGGCGTAATGATGCGTCATGTTGTAAGTTTTTTTTAAGAGTATAATTTCGCATGTGCTTTGGTTTTATTGTCATTATATAAAATATAAAATCGATGTAATAGTTAATCCGGGTTCTATTTTTCATTGCAAAAACTTTTCCACTATCGTGGATTTTTTGTTGTTATTATTGTAAAATGTTGAATTTATTCGTCTCTCTCTCTCTCTCTCTCTCCAAATGTTGTCAGCAATAACGTTCATTACTTCATCTTAATTTCCATATTCTATTTATATATCTCAGTATAAAAAGTTGCAAAAATACTGTTTCATTTAGTTAATTGTAGGATGGAAGAAGTAGAATTGTATATTATTTATATACTCAAAACAAACTATAATAAACTATGTGATGTGGGACCATCATTCATATTTACATATACACACAACCCATCTTCAAGCCCACAAACTGGGGTTAATTTATTAAGTAAGCAAAACGTGACGATACCTTTACCAGAATATATTATAGAAATTGTAAAACGGTTTGCCTACTTATTTTCTACGAGTTTGTATAGAGGGGGTTGAGAGATATAACATGAGTATGTATGATGGACCTATCTCTCTCAATAAAGTCGAAGGTATATATTACATAGGCAATCCAAAGAGAATATCGTTATTCAATTTTCTGCTGCTTTTTATTTAATTTATCCTGGAAGTGTTGCCCATTTGATCAATGTAATTTTGAACCACGTCTCCAGCTGGCCAGTACTTTTCAGCGGGAATCCTCTTTGGGTTACCTTATATAAGTTTAAAAAAAAACATTAATAAAGTCTATCAGACAGCAGTGTGCTCAGCAAGGTCAATATTGCAGATCATATGGTGATCACAAAGCTTGTTTGTTTGATATTATTGTATTTTTAGCTGATCAATTTTCATGAAAGACTACTACTCACCATATGATTGAAAAGTATTAATTTTTTGGAGCATATACAAGTGAAAGGAAATTTTATTTTGAGAAGAGAGTGGCTCTTTAGTGACAGTCACATATAAAGTACCAAAAGTATAAACGTTAAAACAAAAATAATAACGCTTATACTGTACGTATAGTAATAAATTCATCTACATGATTTGAAAGCGTATAGATCTTGGTGTTAGATGCATGTTGATGACACCTTTGGTCACGTGACTATATATATATATATATATATTGGCTCACGATTTATTGGGGTGTGACCACTGGCTATTATAGCTTGGCTGGACATTCTTACCCGTGCTCTATGGTACCACATTGTTGTTGTGAAGTCGTGATCCACTCTCTTTCTCTATATATTAATTTATACAATAAAACCACGCCCTAATATTCTTGATCGCCGCGGACAACTCATTGTTGTGTATATAAGTATAAAATAAAATATACTGCAAGGCTGGTGACATGATCAAAAGCAAGGTTTTTAATTAATTCAAGTACCGTTAAAACAACCACTCTCATGGAATGCGGTATAAGTAAATACTCAAGGATTTTTTTTTTTTCGTATAACTTACTTTACCAAATTTGTATATTCCGGTTTATCGTTAATTTATAAAATGATTTCTTCTGTTTTAGATATTTTATGTCTTTATTTATACAGCTCATATACACTAAATTTTTTCTTTAATTTATCTCCCATATAATCCATAGTTAAGATGTACGAATACTAAACATAAAATTTTAATTCCTATATTCTTAAGACCTTTACAGTATGTGTGCGATAATAATAAGATTTATAATCTGTACTTCATTTAAAAGACATTGAAAGTCATTTTTACGAGCTATTTTTTTCACTTAAAATTTTGGCATTTACAAAAATATGAAGAAAAAAATCTTCACATTTCTTATTCAATTTAACATTTAAAATGATTTTGAAATTTATTTTCGTTTTTTATTGCTAGTAACTGTACAATCTCCTTGGCTATTATTATGCACTTATGTTCAAATGTGCCTGGAAAAGTATTATATATATATATATATTGTGTGTGTAATAAAAGTGATTGACAGTTGAGGGTGGTGAATGGCAAGTAGGCGTGGTTGACTTAATGTATAATGCAATGAATTCGCACTAATTGCACTAGTATTGTATATATATATATGACATACAAGTCTGCAACTTTTTAAATGCAAATTCTCCTGGAGTAATGCCAGCAACAAGTGCGACATTCAAGATACATTTTAACATAAAATATAAATAACCTTTTTTTTTATCATGTTTGATGTCTGGTGGTCTGTCTGTTACTAAGTGAAAAAAATATATTATAGTAACGCACAATAAAGAAAAATATTTCATGGTAAATATATTATACAATGTTTAATTGATATGTTATAAAAGATAAATGGAAAATAAATTGAATTGTATATATTTTAATGCAATAAAAACCATAAATCCACGTCTTTGTCCATTATTTACATGACAAGGTAGAAAATTGTAAGATTTTGTAACTTGAAAATAATGAGTAAAAGGCTATAGTTGACTTTATATAAGAAAATTTCAACACAATTTTATGTCGTATATGAAAGCATTATCCAATGTCCATACTTGATTCACTAAAGACATTCAATTAAATTTCAAGGTCTGTAAACATTATTCAGTTTTAGCTGTGTAATAATTAAATTTAGATATGTATATAAAAAAAAACTTAATGAAACATACAAAAAAAGATGTAATGAAAAGTGCATTGCCATGACTCTAATTAGCGAATAATTATTAATTACTTGCTTCTTGTTACGGTCTATAGTATTTTATCAAGAATCAAATTTCACGCAAATTCAGCCCACCATTGAAGTTTTATTGCATATTATTATATAGTGAAAACCACGTAATTTTATATTTAAAAATTTAGTTTTATTTAATATGAAATTTTATGCTAGAGTAGATGTTGACTAAAAAATAAATATATAGCAAAGAATGATAATTAAAAATAAACATTACAAGAATACAAAGTATTAAAATAAGTTTCTATATATTTTGTATTTCGGACTAATAAATCAAATTGATCGAATGTGTTGAAATTTAGCTCACAAATAAAGAAAATAAATTACATAATTTATGCTGTAATATATATTTATAATTATCGTGTTGTCTTTGTTCATACAATAAAATATTTTAAATGTTTAATATAAATAATTTTAATTGCATGCAAACGTAATGTCTCATAATATAATTGCCTGCAATCCAATTGGTTTCACATTGAAAAAATATCGTTTTTGTGTGAACAGACCTTATCGTACAAATTGTGTTATATAAATATTGCGCCAATACGAAATGTATAAACAAAGTAAATAGCATAAGTTATGTTTCTTATAAATTTTAAAACAGCACTAGTTTTTTTTTTTTTTTCTTTCTTTCTTTCTTACACGGAGAGAATTGCCCGAGTTGAAATAACAGAAGTGCGTACCAATTCAAGTTTTTTAATCGTCATAACTGAAACTTGAGTGAAACCAACTCAACTTTCAGTTGTGATAATTTAAAAACTTGAGTTGGTTCGCACTTCTGTTATTTCAACTCGGGTAATTCTCTCCATGTATTATTAAATATTATTATTTCTGTGTCAAAATATGAACTAGTACAATTTTCAAGCTGACATTTCCTCAAAATAAATCCAAGCTCTACAAGGAAACTCATAAAATTTTACTCTATTTTTATAAAATATATTTCACGTTAGTATTCTTAGCATATCTGACGTTAGTTCTACTAATAAACATTCAACATCATAATAAAGTTCTGCAAAATGCCATAAGATACGAACCTTACAACACAAAACAGACACGACACGAGCAATAATTGTTTTGTTATTTTCAATGTTACAAGAAATAAATGCGATAAAATTTCACACTCTTCACAAAAAAAAAAAAAAAAAAAAAAAAAAAAGATATTTTTATTTTATTAAATATCAATATGACATAAAATAAGATAGGTTGAAATTTGATATCATAAATTTGAGACCATTGTTTTCATGTCTAGGTGACACATAAAAAAAAAAAACATGTCAAATAGTCTATTATTATTTTTATTTTTACAGTTCAAGTTATTTAAGCTAAACCATTAATTTTCATACTTTAAAGTCAAGTTAAAATTTAAAATTGTATTGTACCACCTTGTTATAAATATGATTGTATACTGCTTCAATTCAATTGTTATGAAATTCAATTTAAAAATATATTTATATTATATAAAAAAAAAAGAGAAATGAAAATAAAATGTCATGCTGAATTTGTAGAAAAATTGCATGTCAAATTTTTAGTTTAATTTAATTCAATATTCAAGTAACGTTAATGCATATAAAATGTTCACGTTTATTTCTTTTTTTCATTCTCTCTCTCTCTCTCTCTCTCTCTTAAATTACAAAAGGTTAGTAGGTCGTATGGAGATTTAAAATTTTCAAGTTAAAGATAAATTTAATGAAAGTAGAGATATAACATTGTTGCTGTCATTTTAATTTTAATCCACCCCATTCTATGTTGTCATGTTGATATAGTAGATTTTTGTAACTTGACATCGTAAAGGTCATCAGCCTTTTTTTTTTTTTTTTTTTTTTAAGGTTGTGTTCTATAATAATGTTTGTATTTTATTTATTGAGTCATGCAAATTTTACTTACATTCAATGTAACAAGAACTGTAAATGTAACAACAGTTATTTCAAAACCAAAAGAGCTTTATACGTATTTAATTATGAAAATTTACGACATTTGTTTTTGTAAAACCAAATTTATGAGTTTTGCATTAGATTTTTTTTAATTGTTATAAATTTAGTGATCATATTCGTTTATCCATAAAAAGCATTGAGTATATAAATAATTTGATTTAATGCAAGTCTTTAATCGTTGTGGAAATTACAGTAACTCTCCCCTAAAGTAAGGGAGAAAATAAACCATTATTAGTAACATTTAAGAACGATTTTCTTGAATCTATAAGGTCTAATTTTCATGATTAAAATTAAAAATTTGTTGCACGCAAATGAAAAAAAAAAAAATTCACGAAAGAATAAAAAAATTAATAGAGGGATTAGCTTATTTAAAAAAAGCTTTAAAACTCGATTAAAATTGGGACGTAAAACAATTTTTCTTCTTACGCTAAAAAATTCAATATATTTTTCAATTTATACCATATTAGGGATTCGTAGAAAAAAGGTATCTCTTTTAGAATACCAAATGTTTTTCATTTGAAAAAAAAAAAAAATAAACAAATTCAGATGTGTATTTTATTTTAAGTGTTACTACAATATAATTTATTTAGTATTAAAAACAAGGAGACATCAATTATTATGTCACGTTATTCTGTGCAACAAGAAAGAAAAAAAAAACTACAAAAATTGTCACGGACTATCAATTATTGTAAAGTGGTGACGTTCACTCGTTTTTGTTTTATGTTCTCTCTTTATACATAGCCATAGGGAAATAAGAAAACACTTGCTTCTTGCCTTATATAACTTGACTTTACCGTTATTTTCATGTATTGAAAAACATACGTATATAACGTCCTTCGTTCTTATAAAATAAAATTTAAAAAAAAAAAAACGGAAAAAAAGAAATATATACGTATAATATTATTGTAACTTCTACTTCTTCTGTGCATTCAGGTACAGAAATAAAATTATTGATAGAAAAAATACATTTAAAATTATATAATAAAATGATATTAAAAACCTGATATATTTTTTAGGTCATTTTATTATTTCCAAATATATTATTGATTTGTATCAATTTTTATTTAAACATGTCTATAAAAGGAATATCATCTGTCTGATGTATATATATATAAATTTTATGAGCGCAATTTGAAAGAACATAGTAATTTTAGAATATTATATAGATCTACAATATAGCGTAAATTGCAATCATTCATATAAAAACTGAATTATTTCACATTTCCAACATATATAGTAGCAATAATTTTAAGTTTCATTATACAGTTAGTAATTTTTAGTCCTTTTTTTTTCTGAAACATCTTAAAGTAATTTGATTAAAATATACCATTTTAGGGAGACCTAAAGGCTTTAAGTTAACACTTTCTTATACAATTTCCTGTATATAATATCATGTAGTAATTTGCTATAAAAACACATTTCCCTACAGGCGCCAGTGTGTATACAAAAGTATGCCATAAAGAACATTTTATATAATATATATATATATATATATAAATAAATGAAATTGCAGATTTTTTTTCTCTGCTGATGGGTGTTGTGTGCCAAGTTTACTCGATGAACTTTAACCTGGTAATACCTGCTCCATGACACAAATCAGCAGGGATCGTGGCAAGTCTGTCGCAATAAGTTGATGATGGAGATCGTCACCCCTCTGAATAGTGAACACTCTATTTAAGGTCACGGTTATCGTACCAGGACACTGGAGGAAAAAAATAATACACTTTTTTGTGATGAATATTGTTATCTGTGCAACTGTCTCTCTCTCTCTCTCTCTCTCTCTCTCTCTCTCTCTCTCTCTCTCTCTCTCTCTCTCTCTCTCTCTCTCTCTCTCTCTCTCTCTCTAGTTATTTTAAATGAAGCTTATCGGTGGAGCAAGCTATAGCCAGTCACAAATGACGCGGGAAAAGTAGAAGGAACCCCTAATTTCCCATACTTAAAGGAATAGACCAAAAGAAAACATTATTACAAAACACTTGATAAGACTTACATTAATAACTTAAGTTTATCTCAAAACCCAAATGGATCTCCGTGGCAGTGATTAGAAAATTTCGATTTATGCAACTCGCACAACATTTTTTACTAATTTTGCATGTTTCTGACGTCAGAAACATGAATAGTCACGCAAATTGCATAATTTACAGTATTTTCACGCTCTCTCGTGGGGCTATATTAGCATTCTGGTAAAAAATTGTCATCAGTTTTGAAGATCCCATTTCGTGTTTATTCATTAAAAAGCACAATGTTGTTTTATGTGGTCTATGGCTTTAAGTAATATGCAAGACCTTGATTTATTGAGAAAGCTGCTGTACTGAGGCCGGAAAATCTTTAATGAGGTACATACTAGACACACTTTTACGAATTTTAATTCATTAAAAGAAAAAGTAAGCAAATTTTGTCACCAATATAGTCCAAATATATTTCTGTTTTATACCAAAAGAAAAAAAAATATATATATAAGGCTTTAAAATGACTGTACGATATTACTCTGCAATAATAATAATAATAAAACTTGTTTTCATCATCACATAGCATCTTATTTCAAATTGCATTAATTTTTTAAAAATTCCTTGGAAAAAAACAAAGCCAATTGAGATTACTGTCACGAGTTTATTAAATAAATAAAAACTTCAATTGAAGTGACTTTTCATGTACAGTATATACTTATATATTTATGATTTCTAAGAATTTAGAAGCTAACTAAAGGTCATAGATTCAAATTTTTGTCATTAAAACTGTAGCTATTGTTTCTATAATATATAACTATACAACAATAGGCTTACATTAGAATTTTGTTTTATTATATTTGTGTTTAGGATATAAAAAAAAATGAAAAAGATTGATGTTGTTCCTATTATAAGAAGCCTACATCTAAAAATCATGCAGAGCTAACAAAAAAAAAAATCTTTGTTATTTATACCATGACAAGGCAAATAATAACAAAATTTAGCAAAAGAAAAAAAATGGACGTATTAAATTAAATTAGATATATAATGTAATATAATATTGATAGAAAAAAAAATGAGGCCGAATAATGATAATTTTCAATAATATAAATCTTTTAGTGTTCAATTTCTATAGGGACATTATTTTTTATGTGCAAAAATATTATACGCCCTATGTTTAAACTTAAAATACAACGTGTTTTTATAAAATATTTTTAATACATCAATTTTTTACACTTTCCATCATTTTTACTGGAAATAATCGTGCAAAGACATTGTATTCAAAGAAATGACATACAATTTTATTTCTTTTGAAATAAGAGTCAAAGTAAATTGTGGGTGTAATTATTATTATAGCTTACCTCCTTTTATATATTTTTCCACTTCACGTCTAGGTTCTTGTAAGGTAAACCTATTTTTTGTGCTATCCTAAATTTTGAAAAAATATTAAATAAACAGTTAAGTTTTTTTTTTCTTAATATTTGGAAAATGCATCTCATAACTATAGAAAATTATTATATTTCAAGAAAAAAGGTAGAAATTAATAAAGATTTACTGGAAAGTGGCAGAAAAAGGCGTTGGTTTATCTAGATAAAAAAGAATGTTGATTTTTTTTTCTTTCTTTTTTTGATTGTTAATAATTTTCATGCTAGATTGGCGTGTATCATATAAATCAAGTTTGACATCTTGGAATTTATGTGCCTCTCTTCATCTTGCTAATATTTTATTTTATAAATATTTTGTGATGTGAATGAAAATATGATATTTTGAGTTATTAATGTTTGTCATCAGTTTTTTTGTCATCATTGAAGTATCAATGTTACTTTATCAATATATCATGACATACAGATTTTTGTGTATGTACATTAGTACAGTATAAGTTTATTAACCTCTTCTTTCTCTAGCCACCTGGTTGCAATAAAGTTTGGTCCTGATTGAATATCTTGAAATAAGTTCAAGCTTTTTCTATACTTTAATTTGAAATATACATAATAAGTATTTAGATACAATTAAAGAAAAATGTTGAAGAAATTATTATAGTATTTGCTATAAAGTCATTTTTTTCTGATCATATGGTGATCGAACCAATGACAAGGCTTTTATATGATTGATATTATTTTACGATTTTTTTCAGCTGACCAATTTTACAAGCACTGTGATTGGTTATAATCTTTATAGGATCAGAAAGTATTAATTTTGGCAGAACACGTACTTATATCAACTTTTGGAAATAGGGGTCTACTCAAAAACTTTATATATATATATATATATATATATATATATATATATATATATATATATATATATATATATATATATATATATATATACACGGAAAAAAATAAATACTAACTCGGTGTTATTATTTTACTAACTCTGATAGTTAAACTAGCCTTAATTTGCAATGTTCCTTAAATTAACTATTTGTGGTTAGTAAAAATGAAGTTAGTACTTCTAAGTAATGTGTTAGTAAAATTTACTAACTGCGATTGTAAGAGAGTATTAATTGAGATAGCCCACGCTTTTTGCATTTACTATCTTGTTACTTATTTGCTAATGTTTGTTCTTTTCTCGTTACTAACTAAAGTTACTACTAAATATAATATAGGATTCACATAAATTTGATTCTATTTTATTTTAATCTAATTATAATAATATAAAGGCAAAAGGAAGAAGAATTAAAACATTAGAATATGATAATAAGAAAAAATTTTATTGAGCTTAAAAAGAAAATACAAAGTTCAAAAGGAACATTAAAAAGTCGTCACTTACAGTTCAATTTCACTCGGTACACTCGTTGTAATTGCGGGGAAACAGTAGTATTGGAAGATAAAATACACTTCATCTTGATTTTTCAATGTTGCTGAGGTCCATCAGCTCCAGCAAGTGCGGTCCATGGTATAAGGGTGGCTCTAGCGTTGTCCTCTCTTGTAGACTTGTAAAAAATCCACATTGGTTGTAGTCATCTTGTAAATACATCACCAACCCTGCGTAAATAACATTGAAATAGGTCAATTTGCTGACATATATCAAATTATGCACATTCAATATAAATTTGTCAGGTTTTTAAAATACTTACATGATAATTAGAAATCCACGGAAATGTTGAAAGACTCGTCTTGAAAAATGCAGCAAGCCATAGTATCAATAAGGCAGCAAGCAGCGAGCACGTTTTCCTCAATCTATATCAAACAATGTAAAAAATAAGATTATTATAATACTAATTTAAGTAAATGTAAGTTCATTATAATAAAAACACTTACCATGATGAATTCTGATGCTCTTTTGTATCCATGAGTCGTATGAGTCGATGAGCCAAGGCCTTATCGGCTGGTTCACATATTGGATATTTCACTTATCATACTTTGTTATTAATTTATATATTATATGTTTATAAACATACAAAATTATTAATCAAACAATAGCAATATATTTTAATCACAAATCAATAAAACACTTCTGCAATGATGTAGCCGTGGCACTTCAAAAAAATTATTTTAAAATTTTCTAACGGTCACTTTCTTTGTCAGTTATCGGGCTATTTAAATGCTACTATACAAGATAGTAATATAATAACGATCAAAATCTGATTTACTAACATGGTTAGTAATATACTAATACTACGCTCAAAAATATTATGTAACGATGCATCTCTTTATATTTTACTAACATGCTAGTTGTAGTACATTGTAAGGAAGGCAAGTTAGTTACCTGTAACAATCATAAAAATAAGTAAGCCCAAATGGTGCTTTTGACTATCTTTATAGTTAAAATTACAAATTTCACTTGTAATATATTGCTCCGAGTTACTTAAAATTATCTTAACTAACATAGGTTAGTAATTATTTTTTTCCGTGTATATATATATATATATATATATATATATATATATATATATATATATATAGCATAAAAAAGTTTTTATACATTGCAAAAACTAAACGTATACTGTACTTCGATCCATTAAAAATATATTTAAAAGTGCCGTTCAGAAACCAATATTTTAAAAGCATATTAATATAAATCCAGTATATTTGTACGGAGGCTATATTATTTATATACATATGAAACATTAAATAGTTGTTCATATACGTATATTATGTAATATGATTATACTGTTCAATCTCCGCTCATCTGTTCTCGTAATATACGTAATAAAAATACCATAACAATTTTGAATCAAATATCAAATTAACCACGTTTAAGCGCAATTATTTTTTGAACCGGTATTTTTTTTTAATACAATATTAATTTTAGTAAGTATTTTTGTACTGTACATTCAATATAAAAAATAAAAACTTGTTGTAGATTCACCTCATATGAAACTGATGTATTAAAGAATATTTTTCATTCATTTTGACTTTATTGTTAATCAATGGATGTGTTGTGTATAGCCTCTTCAGTCCCAGTATACAGTAAAGTGGACGTCAGATAATTGAATAAAAAATTAAAATAATAAATTGAGATAAAAATACAAAAATTGAACCAGAAAACACCCTTGAATTTATGCGATTTTAAAAGTAATTTTAAGCATTCTAGAGTGGGTATAGGGCCGTCCGCAAAAGTAAGAAAACCTTTTTAATAAAAGATACATTTTTTTTCATTCTGAGAGCCAATCAAAAACGTGGTTAAATTATACGACACTGAAATAATTTTTAAAAATGCCGGGGACTGAAGAGGGTGGAGATAAAATTGGGAGACATAATCTAGGTGAGACATAGCTTTATTGTAGTATAGTTCACGTATAGATATTATTAATATTATTGTAGTATTTCAATATACAGCTTATGTACCAAAGTTTATATTAAACTATATTGCAAATTACGCAGTATTTGTTACCCTAGCACTAAGTTGTTGTTTTTTTTTCCGTGAGAGACTAAAGAATGGATCACTTAAAATGAACGTTTTTTTAATTGTTGTTACATATTTATGATAACAATTTTTCCATAAGAAATGCATTATAATATATTTATTTTACATATAGTTCGTTTATTGTAAGTGTTCCATTGATTATGTAGACTTACAATAATTTGTTAGCTATGTTGCACTTAGAAAAAGGCTACTTTTCACTAGATACTATAAAGAAAGAAAATTTTGACTGCAAACATTTATCTTGCTCATGAAACATCTAGAAAAAAAAAATTCTGTAAAGGTGCAAAGCTATGTTATAAGTACCGTACAACATTGATTGTAAAATTTAATTTATTTTTTCCGTGATATAAAACAAAATTGATGTTGTTCGGTAAAAAATAATATAATAATAAAAACATATTACGTCACTAAAGATACATACAAGACAAAAAGATGACATCGTTAAAAAAAAAGTTAAATTACGCATCAATTATTTTGAGGTGTTAACAATACAATAATATTTCTTCTACTTAATGTCGAGTCAATTTAACTTTTTTTTTTTTTTTTAAACATCCTGATATATCTGTGCTACTTGAAGATGCAAAGATGACCATTGAAGTGAGCGCGTGCCAACACAAAGCTATAATATGTGTGACAATACCATGCCTCAAGCTTATACTTGCATCATTCAAATATAATATATAAAAATTATAACCTATATACAATAATATTTGTTTCATTTGTTATTATTATTCCTTCCGTTATAAATATTATTCAAGGTCTTTCGTAATTTTCTGCAGTTGCAGTTTTATTTTAAAATAAAGTATTACGTTATTTTATAACTTTTATTATATCGAGTATGGTTATATTTATTATTATAATAAAAGCTGTATAACCTTAAATGATATTTAATGACCTTGAAAGGTATTATATATTAAACTGGTGGAGTGACTTTATTTTTAAAGTGAAAGAACAATAGTAAATTTTAAGTGTAATATTAAAATATTTATTTTTATATTTATAAACTTTTTTTTGAAAAAAAATATAATTTAGGCCAATTTAAAAAAAAAATATTTACTTTATAAAACTATTGGTAAGAAACACACTTGGTAAATACGTAAGTAAATCATATCATATTATAAAGTAGCCGTTTTTTTCTGCATTCTTATTTAACTTGCAGATATTTTCTTGTTTTTAAAACCACCTTTCACTTCAAGCAAGTGATTGTATATTTAAAAGTTTATATGAGCACTTGTTCGTTTGTAATAATTGTCACGATTTGCAAATAATGTAGAATACTCTTACAATAATTTATATAGAAAATATTAATAAAAAAAAAATATATATTATATATATATATAATATAAAATTGTAACAAAAAATTGTTAAAGATCTAAATTCCGTATAGAAAATTTAAAGAATATAATTTAACATTTATTTATATCGTTGTATTTCAAAATAAAAGGAAAATATTTCAGTGTGCAAAAAGACATAATTTTCAATGTATTTTTTTACAATGACTTTTATAATAAAAATCTGTAAAGTGTATGGTATAGTTATAAAGGCGAAGGAGAGCTGCTGGTATGTAAAATGTACAAAAATAGCTATTGAATATTTTTTTATACAAAATGCCGTCAAAAGAATGACTTTGTTCTTTATTTATATGTATAATGAACGTTAACACATCTTAAAAATAGTTGGTTTGTAAAAACTTCATCAACTTGAGTATAGTAACTTATGAACTGAAAATCCGCACTTTTCTCTATTACTCAGGTAGTATGGATTGAATTTTAATAATAATTATAATTTTGATGGATTTTATTGGGCGAAATCAGGTTTCAAACCTCTCAATTTAACCCAACTGTTTTACAGTAGTCAGTTATATACAATTTTTAATTTAAACAAACAATAAATTCATTATGTCAATATATATATATATATATATATATATATATATATATATATATATATATATATATATATATATATATAATTTTTAAAGAAATCCATACTGATAATTTTTAATTTTTATAATAATACATTAAACCATGGTTTAATACTATAATTTTATTGAACCAATTAAATGTAAATTAATTTAAAATAATGTGTATAAAAAAAATTATCTGGTGGAAATGAATTAAAAATTGTGGCCTTGTGTATGCATGAGTATCACAAATAAAGCTATAAGGTGCCAACAACACCATGCAGAAATAGTCAATATTGATCAATCATTATTATATACGGAAATAAGAAAACCATAAAAATTATGCTGTACATCATAATTGTTCGCTTCTACCATAGTTTATACTATTATGCTTCTACTGTCTACAACAAAAAAAAAAAAAAAAAAAAATTGGTGTTGGACGTTAACTGCTTTACGTTATAAAATAATATTGACCTTGCAGAGTGGAGTTTCATTTCCTTACTAGTGAAAATTAACTTTGCTTTGCAAATTTATTAGCTAAATGTGATAGTCAGGTTCATTTAATATAGCTGAGTATCTCTGTACATGCATGTAGAAATTTCAATATTATATAGTTGAGACAACAGTCTCTTCAAGTATGACCAATTTTTTTTAAAAGTGGCAGCTTAAATTAATGTTTTATTTGATTATGTTTTATTTGATTTAGTATTTCAGCTTTTTCTTTTCTTTATTATTATAAAGTAAAAAGAAAAATAATTGTCATTTTATTCCTTCGTTTTTTCATTTTTTTGATCGAATTTTTTCCTTCTCTTAATTTAAAAAAATTGAGTACATTTTACATTAATAAGTAAATTTCAAAGACTTAACGTACTTTTACTATTTTACATCTCTAGTCAGTATTATTATGACAAAATTACTTTTAAACTTATTTCCAAGAAATTTTCGATTGAACCTGAAATGTGAATATTAAATTTCTAAGAATATTTGTAATAATAAAAAATAAAGTAATTATATTTGCAACGCTTATAGTGTTGAATAACGACGAAGTAAAATGTAATTATAATTTTTCTGCATCTGTATGTATCTTATATTGTTGGTGGTTAAAATTACATTTGAGTTTATGACTTCGTGACTTCGGCGAGACATATAAAAATTATTTACATCATGCTCACGGTGAAAAAGTTGAGAATGCATTTTTATTGCATCAAACTTGAGGTGGCCTTGGAATGTCATTAAGAGTAGGTGTTTTATTTTTTGCTAAAGAGGCCCACACCTTTTTGGCACCTTGCCATAAAAACACGCACTTTATAGTGACCTAGGAGGGCGGATACCGCACGCATTCAACAAACATAAGTCATCAGCTATATAAGGATTATATTGTTTATTTGTTCTGTAGTCCTAAACACAGAATACTAAGCCATGTAGGAGGCCTTTTTTTTTTCTCTTTCATTTAAGAATTCACGTTTTTAAAGTTGTAGAGTTTCATCTAAACTTGAAAATATTTCACAGTTTTTTCTATACTAAATGCTGAGGACAAATATATCGCCAGAAAAGATAATTTTTTAAACCTAACTGTTGGACTTAACGAGGTGGGGGTAGTAATTTTCTAGTATTGGAGATTTTTTTATCAACCTTATAGAAAAATTACGAGTTGCACATGAAAATCATAAAATGATAACATATAAATAAAACAGTAACTTATTTTAAAACGGTGTACATTTTTTGGTCATACGTACAATAAAATAAATTGAAATTTGTCTGCGTACAGAAATTGGCTTTTAAAACTCGCATTTTGATAGAAACAAATTATTGCTGTTGTATGCATATAATTTTGTTCTCAAAGAAATACGACCTGAGATACACAGAAGGTTAACAGAGAATGTCTACTCATCATTATGAATGATACATTTACTGTAAATGGACTATCATTCAGTTATGTCGATTTCAGTTTATTTGTGCTCCGTTTTGATAGAGAGTTATAAAAAACACGCGTGTTAAAAATATTTTAATACTGTATTCCATATTGTGAAGCATAAATTTTATAGATTATAATGCAAGTTATGAGCTATAGCATAACTCATGTCCGTCAATACTGAGGCTACTATTGAATAGAATTGTATATAAAAGCAGACTGGATCTTAAAGAACGGAAGAAGGGGGGAGGAGAAGAAAAAAAAAAGAAGAAGAAAAAAAAAAGAGAGAGAAAAAAGAATGCATCTTAAATATTTAAAAAAATAATAATAACAAAACACTTTTAAAGTGATAAATTTTAATGTTGTATTATATAATAATGAATTAAAAATAAATTTTCAAAACTAGAAAATGAGTATTCTTGATTATATTATTACTATTATTATAACGATATAATAATAGCTTTACAGTTATATTAAATCTAGAATATTATTTAAAAAAAAAGTTTTACAACACTATTTTATATCATAATATATAGTATAACAAAAATACGTATTAAATTTTAATTAAAAGTAGACTTATAAGCATATGTGTATAACATTCTTTTTCATAATAGTTATTTGAAAGTTGATTATGTTTTATGTGAAAACAATAAAAAGTAAATGTTATTATTGAGCACGTAATAAAAGAATTTTAATTGCATTTGTAGTATATTTTAAACATAACTTACATGATTATTTCACTGATTGAATTTAATAAACATTTTTATGTAACTGATAATTATATTTTTAATTGTTTTATTGAAATTGATGTGACAACAGCTGCCAGACTTCGAGCATCAAAATTCAAATAAAGTTGAATATATTTCAATATATATATATATATATATATATATATATATATATATATATATATATATATATATATATATATATATATATATATATATATATATATATATATATATATATATATATATATATATATATATATATATATATATATATATATATATCTATTTGTATAATGAATTTTACCATTGCACAGTGGAAAGTACAAATAGTACTTGGTGATAGTACAAATCCTGTAAATTGCAATACGGACATGCTCTGTCATATAAAATTTTATTCTATGCCTTTATGCTAAAAGGCAATAGAATAAATTTTGTATCACAGAGTGTGTACAGTACTGTATACATGTTAGCTTAGTTGGAACTGAAACAGAACACTAATGTGCTACAATCAACAATGTCACCTAGTAAAATTAACAACGTTAAGGTAATTGCGTTTAAATTTAACATGAAAAACGGATCTAAATTTTTATATTAATATGATCAATTTACTGACCTTTTTTTGTATAGTTAAATTTTTTTCAATTTGACCAAATTTTAGTAACTTTCTCAGTATGTGACAATAGAATATTAAAAAAAAAGTAGTGAAAATTTAACTATAAATTTTTAAAATAAAAAATTAAGTTATATTACCCAGTAGCAAATTATTCTAAAAATTAGGCAAAATTTGACTCATAATATTAACTAATTCCTCCTGTTAAGTCATCTTCAAAGAGGATGCTAAATGATACCAAAAAAATATATACCTAATTTTGGAAAGCATAATAAATTAAAGTTGACTATAAATTCAAAGTAGGTGGATATACACATTTTTTTCTTTCTCTATTCAATTCAGGTTTATTTTGATTAATGAAAGTAATAATATGAACTCTGAACTATGCTTTTTTTATTTCTGTGATATAAGATAATTATTTCAAATTTATAAAAATACATAAATCTGCTAAAATATAATAAAAAAAAACTTGTTTTGTAAAATAATCATAAAAGTTTATTATAAAACTTTAATATAAAAATATTTTTTGTAGAGAAGATACTCTAACCTTTGGAGAGGGCATGCATGTGCTGCCTTCTTTTTATATTTTATATTATATTATAGTGAAAACATAACAAATAAAACTGCAAATATATTATATAACTTTATTGTAGGTATATAGAAAGAGGATACATCAAACCGTTAGAGTCCGCTATGAGATTTTGAGAACATCATTTGATATCGTGCTGCAGTTTAAAATTAGTTCAGTGGTATTAAGATAGGTTTGCATAAATTTAATATGTTATCATAATAACCGTTTTTTTATATATTAAAATTCAGATAAATTGTATTTAAATTTCAAAATTCGTTAAATTGTTGTATAGCAGATTGGTTTTTAATAGTATTATATTTTGAACGAGGGTATACTGTCATTGTAATATTTTGTTCTATTGCCTTATTACAATACATACATTCATGTACGGATACTTCAATTGACGCAATGCTCTAAATTACATTAGACCATTATATAGAATCATACTTAATATCACAATATAATATGCTTAAAATAGGGCTTATAGGTAAATCGAGTTGCGCTATAGCTGTATCTTTTTAAGAAGCTCACTTATTTAACATTGTAAAAGGTTTAGAGCCTTTTAGTCGTAATTATTTATTTATGAAGCTCAAAAAATAGGGCCTTACCTGAGTACAAAAGGTAACCAGAAGTTGGACAGTGATAAAGTTAAAGGTATACCTGAGTTTAGTCGTAAAGAACCGAAAGTTTACCAGTTGTCCAGTTAAAAGAATAGGGGTAGCCAAATGCAAGCAGAGGGAAAAAGGAAAATTCCTTCTCTGATAGACTTTTATTTATTATAAAGCTACTGCACGAACTAACAATTTAGATATAAGAAAATGAGGGATAGACTTTTTTATGCAAATAAAAATTATTAGACAATGTTGGACTCAATGATGCCTATGCCTATTCAATATTTCTAAAATACAAAAATATTTTTTTCCTGAAAAAATCTCATCTATACTGCTGTTGCAAATTACAAAATTACTAACAGAAAATCATTCTATAGAATCATTAATAAGTATAATTATTGACTTGAAGCTTCTTACATACAGCAAAGATGAATGTTTAACATTCTTTCATCTCTTTCTTTCTTGCTCTCTCACCTACTATAGCTTATAACTAGCGGTATTTACATCACATTGTTGCGGCGTGATGCGGTGCACCCGTGCAAAGGTGCCTCTATTTTATAATATAATATAATATACGGGCAGCCACAGGCAAAAAAACTATACATTGAAATATATTAGCAATGATATAACAAACTTTAAAAAAAATAAAATTGTTATTAAATATTATAAAGATTTTATTGAACGTGAATAATTTTTGATTCAATTTGGTTTCTGACGTCATTGACAAAAGTTGTTCACACTTGCATGCATGACCTTTCTCCGCCCTCAACACAAACAAGATCCGCCAAAAAAAAAAAAAAAACTATATAAAATGGCGCACGTGATGCACGTGCTTCTATAATTTAACGCTAATTATATCTGCCTAATTATAACTCTTTCTTATCATGGTTACTATGCAATTATATACTGTATCTATATAAGACAAAATAATGAGACGATTGAGAAATTTTATTTTTCTTCTCTCTCTCTCTCTCTCTCTCTCTCTCTCTCTCTCTCTTAATATCAGGTTAGTTTAACAAAATACCTTTTTATTATAAAATTTGTTCGTTTGTACATGAAATTTTGTATGTACTTCGTGTTTAATGTAATTGTTTTAAACTCCCTTATTAAAAAAAAAATGATCGCGTGTTTCAAATCACAGTTCAACTGCATGTAAGTTCGTACTGTACAATATTACCCATTAAACTTTAAAATCTAAAATATAATAATTAATACTTAAATGAGAAATATAAAAGATCATGCTAATAAGTATAAGCATGATGAAAAATACTTAATTAAGAATACATGAAAGTTTGTAACTGTTAATAATTTAATTGTTATAATTTACGTACATCTTTATTGTTATTTTTTATAAACAATTACTTTCTCACGAATATTTATATGTAATTCAATAACATACAATTTATTACTCTATTATATCTCTGTTGTGGTGTTAATAATTATAATACATTAAAGCATCATTAAAATTTGATAATTATGCTATAATATTGTTTAAATAGTAAAATAAAAATAGCACAATTTTGAACATATGATTTGAAATATTATAAGAGCTGTGGAAAATCGTTAAAATTTCAAAACCGGTTAATCGAAAAAATTATTTATCGGTTCGGTTAAATCGAACTTTCGGTGATTCGATTTTGATTTCGATTTTTACGTTAAAAAATCGTAAAAATCGTAATTTATTTTTACTTGTTAGAAAATCGTTAATTTTTAAAACGATTTTTTGTTTCTATAAAATTCTTAATTTAATTATTTTACATTAAAATTTTAATATTTATGGCTAAATGATTACGTTAAATGCACTATCTCATATTATCTTTAATTTTTTCTATTATAAAATAAAAGGTATCAGAAAAAAAATGTTGCGCTGCAATATTTAGATTAAATTGCATTTATTTTATAGGATAATAATAAATTTTATAATTTTATTTAATTTAACAATGAAACTTTTTTTTTGCAAATAACATAAAAATGAAAAAAAAAGTCTTACCTTTATTGGTTAAATATATAAATCATATATATTATTATATTATGTTATAAATAATATATATAATAATAATATATGATTAATTTTTAAAAGTATATATTTTTAACTATTTTCTTAACTATATAGTTCAAAGTTAAAACAATTTATAACGTTTTTTTTCTTTTAATGAAAATTAAAAATCGAAATTTAAAAATCAAAGTACTTCAGTTTGATCAAGAAATATAAAAATCGTTAATATTTTTCGATTTTTCGGTAGAAAATTTTCAATTCGGTTTTTTATTTTTGTTTTTCGGTTTCTCAGATTTGCCGAAACCGGTTAATCGCGTAAATTTTAAACCGGTTTCCAATAAACCGGATATTTTCCACAGCTCTAAGTCAATTCACACGTACTGACATAACACACATGTACAGCATAATTATTTATGCTCTTCCAATTTAGCAATAATTATGCTACAATGACATAAATGCAGCATAAACTACGAATTATCTTCTTTCCATGCATGTACTCAAAACTTTGAAAGAATAACGCGCACCAGAATCGGAAATACGTTATTCTTATGTGCAGTCAGACAATGGCACGCGCTCATTTTCTCGCCAGCTATAAACTATAAATAAAATAAAAAAAAATTGAATAATTTTTCCCTTCACCAAGCTGAATAAATTAATAAAATGATGCAATAAATAAAGCACTGAAATAAATAAAATATGAAATATTAACTTCATGGTGTTAATTTTTATACGTTGCTGTCAATTTGTTATGCAGTGAAGACTGTATATTTAAAAAAAAAAAAAAAAAAAAAAAAAAAAAAAAAAAAAAAAAAAAAAACAGTTAACTATAAAGGTTATGTTGACATTTAATATGTACAAAAAAAAAAAAGAAGTAATAATATTAATATTTTAAGTGTATAATTTTTATGTCAAGATTATATAAGAGATATTAAAAATACAAAGCTCCGTTCATTTCTTCTTTAAAGTTTTATCTCATGCAAAGATGCACTTTGACTCTCTCTCTCTCTCTCTCTCTCTCTCTCTCTCTCTCTCTCTCTCTCTCTCTCTCTCTCTCTCTCTCTCTCTATGATGCTGCGGTTCATTTACCTCAGTAATGTGCACCTACCTACAAATATGTAATCTTTTTATATTAAAAATAAAATGCCTTTGAGGAATATTATAGTATAAAAACAAAACATTTATTTAAATACTATTATTGAAAATTGTATATTATTTTTAAATCTTAATTTTTGTTTGTATGTATATAAAAAAGATCACACAAGCTGCGTAGCTTATGACAGATTGAGTTCACCTGCACGAGTCTGTATTCTTCTTGAGGCAAGCACATTGAAAAAAACTCATATTATGAGTAATCGTGTTCAAAGCATCATGCGATTTATTTATTTTGTCGTATGTATTTTGAAATACAGTATAAGTATATACAAAAAGAAACCCCATAATAGTTAGCATGAGAATTCTTTGACGTAACCTATCATCCATCACATATAATCGTGTGTTAAGTTATATTAGTTCATATTGTGCGTAAATATAATGCAAAAAACAAAATAATATATATGTAATAAAAGCGAGGAGAGAAAAAGGCATTTTGCCAGTATGCAAAGTTATCTGATCTCGGCCACTGAAATTAGAAAATAATGCTTCGTTTAACAATAAAAAGTAAAAACCTATGAAATATTTGATTTTTCATAATAAAGGGTAATATATTATAAACAAAGAGAAAACTTCTAATCATAGCGGATATAGCATTATAATAACGAACAACAACTCTAAAGAAAGTATGGTGATAAATAAGTCAAACGTTATACTATCATATGGAAGAACTCGATATAGGAGACTAGAACAAAACTTCATTCTGATAGTTAATTTAGTACATATGTGTAAATTCATTGATATAATAATGACCAATAAAACAAAGAAATAGAAACTTGATGTCAATTATTTCAATACTACTGTATAGGAAAAAAGCAAACGTTGAAATTTCTTCAATCTGTATATCATTATGATGTAATCAAAAAACAACCACATAAATAGTACGAGTACTCATTTATTTTAGTGTATATTTGTCTTGAGGGGCTATATAATTTTAATTTAATCAGAATTAAAATTGTTAATTGTAATTTATAATTCCTTTCACCCACAAAGTTGTTAACATTAGTTGATATTTAACAAGTGTTATATTGAAGTATTTATATTGTACTGTACATTATACACACACAACTTACGTACAGACTTATAACCCACTTAACATAGGGTGAACATATACATACACTATCACATAAGTGAATGTTATATGTAAATATAATGACGTTACATTGCAATACATAGGACATTGCTCTAATTTTATGCTTGGTTAGATTTAACGTCTATATAGAAAACAGTTTCAAAAATTTTTAACGTATAATATTGAGGAGTATATTACTCATCGATCTTTTCGCGTCAAGATGAAGCTATAATAGACTTTACAAATTTCCGAAGAAAGAACGATCTACACTTTACAAATTCGCGGCTACCTGAAGCTTCTGCTATTGGGTGTGTGCGCATGACGTCATTCTGAGTGCTTTTCGATGCTCATCTTGAGTAATGAATAACATTGCTCAGTATAGGGCAAAGGTAGTTTTTGGCTATTTTCTTTGGAAATTAGCACTTTTTTTGGTTATTATTATTTTTCTTGCATACGTGAGGTACTAATTCAATCTGTTAACAGCATCAATGCTCTCCAAAAAAAAATCGCGAAGTATTTTTAAACTGGCAAAATGTGCCATTTTCCTATACCAGCCAATGTTATTTAGTACTCACTTATGACGTCGACTTTAACATGAATGAAACCACCCTATATAAAACAGGTAGGTGAAGCTCCAGGTAGCCGCAAATTTGTAAAGTGTAGATCGTTTATTCTTCGGAAATTTGTAAAGTGTAGTAGCTTCATCTTGACGCAAGGAGATCGTCATGTGTTCTTTTTGGCAGGTCTTCACATTGTCTCAGTATTTTTTTTTCTCTCTTACATATAGCGAGTTTTACTGCAACTTGACACGAGAATTAATATTCATGTTCACATTTACACCATGCAAGCTAAACCTGACTTACCAGTATAGTACAATATTATATCTTGTTATACACTTTTTTTTTATTGTTTTATACACCTAGTATTAAAATCCTGGTTTTAGACCTACTTTAAGAGCTGTTCGCTGTTCTTATACTGTAATATATAAGATTATCAGCTGAATTTATAATTTTGTATATATAGAATATGAAAAGGATTTTTGAATGAAAAATTCTTTGGTTTGAAAAGTTTTGTGTTATTACTGAATTCTCAGAAGGAGTATAAATCTATGAACACCAATATGTTGAAATGTACAAAATGAAAATAAGGATTTGAATGGACCACTTGCAATAAAATGTTTTTAATTGTTGCAACAAGTAAGTAAAAATGATATTTCCATAAGAAATGCATTAAGAATATTACAAATTATTTTAAAAAATTCGTTCCTTGCAAGTGGTTCATTATAGGTAATAATTTTAATTACTTCTATACTCCCGTCAAACTTGATTTTAGTCTAGAATCAAAAATGCTTTTTAATTATAAAAAATTGAAGATTTTTTCATTATAATTTTTAATTTCAGATGAAATGAAAGCTTTAATGAGAACGAAACCTCTAAATTTCCATTGCAGAAAACTAAGATAGTTATCTGTTTAAAAAAAATATAAATATGTCCGTTCTGATCTAAATATTTACTAAAAAAAATATATTAATCAAATACAAGGACTGTATAATTTAGGTATTTACTCAACATATGATGTTCAACTCTCTTTAAAAATTATGCAAAAAAAAAAAAAAAAAAAAAAAAAGTACCACTCTCATTCATTCGTGAGAACGGCCTTGGAGTATAAAGTTAGAGAATCAAATGTGATGCAGTAATATAAATAAAAAAAAAAGAAGAGGGGTTAATTAAAGGCGTGCTGTGAATATTATGCTAATGCACTTGTTGCAATCTTCAGTACTTATCTTGTTACACTTTCAATAATATCCACGACCTATTTAACAACAGCCAACAATCCAATCAAAATAATATAGCAGATGTCATTACTTTCCCGTTTGCACCTATAAACCGTAACAATTTATGTATTTTATTATTATGAGGAAATGTTCATACAGATTTTTTTATATATATATTTCATCCATGTATAAATATAATTTCAACCAACCATAAATTTCAACTTCCTTTTCATTTTGATTTTTAAACTGAAGTAAACAAAAGAATGAATGAATAATAATCAGATTGTAACTCAATATTAATAACTTTTATAATTTCACTTAATTAAACGGATATATAAAGTAATTATAATTGAGTGACCAATTTTTGTTTTAATTAGTAAAAATATAATTTCATCATAGGATTATATTTTATTTTTAAAATATTTCATTTTTAAGCTGTAAATGAGAACATAGGATTACTTAATTTTGTTTCATTTTATTTTAATTTATTTTATCAATAAAAATTGTAAAAATAATAAATTTTCAAGGCAAAAGAGTACACTCTAAAACAAATACATCAAATATATTTTATGCATATAATAATTTTATTTGCATTCTTTTGAGGCAATGAAAATGTATATGTATATATTAAAAAATGTATTTCAATGCATTTTCTATATATATATATATATATATATATATATATATATATATATATATATATATATATATATATATATATATATATATATATATATATATATATATATATATATATATATAGAAACAAAGCTGACATTTTCAGTAAGCATTTTTAATTAATAATTAAGAAACAGTAACCACAAATTAGCAAACAATCACATAAAATTGTTTTTAAAAAAAAGGGACCACACATGCAATATCCATTAAAAAAATTACCATAAAAACTTTAATATGTTAAATTATTTATGTTATGGAAAATTTACTGCATGCATGGTATGTGATGCTCAATGAACTTCATTGTATACTTTTGTTTTTAATAGATACATCATGAAAGTTTTATATACAGTATAATATATACACTGCGAGCAATGACTTCATGAACTATAAAAATGAAAGGCAAATAATATTTCCCGCGATAGTAAAATGTCAAGCTCACTGATGAACAGTATTTGTTTTTTGTTTTTTTTTAAAGAAAAATATCCTGAGAATTATATAATTAATTAGCATACTAATCACGCCTTATAATAATGCACGTGTTTTACGTAGGTGTGTCTATATGACGTCATTGTACCACGCCCCCCTTCTCATTGCAATGAAAAAAAATATATAATATATTATGTTACTTTATATTTTACTATAAGACGTGATGTCATGATTATGCAAAGCCCATCCCAACTTTATGTAAATTGATTTGATTATGATTACGTGATGTATTATTGATTTAATATATTTGTTTTTTTTGACTTACATTAAGTACACTGAACTTGATGCTATATGTTATATAACAGGAAAAAATTTCTATTGTTATTGTATTACATTCTGAGAATATTTTTGAATATTCATTGTCATTACTAAAATTACATTTTAAATTGTATATTACTTATAATTAAAGAGTTCATTGAAAAATAAAGGTCATGTATATATTTCAATTTTTTTCTTGAAGCATTATACTGAATGAAGAATATATAATAACACAAAATTAATTAAGAATTTAACGGAAGAAGTACTGTGGAGTATTTGTCAGGCAAATATCATGTAAATTTTTAGAATTTATTTTGTTGCTGGGAATAATGAATTTAATTTTATAATTAAAGAAATAATTTAAAATATTTACTTCCAATAATCATTCTGAGAAATTTATTATTGATCTTTGAAGTTTGACTTTATATAGAAATGAGACGCAAAAAGCCATCATATATTAGCGTGAAAATAATAAGTCTTTTGCTGTTATTTTCAACGCAATTATCTAATAAATTTTCAATTTTTTTTTGACTGAAAGAAAATTATAAAGTTCCATACAAACCCGAGTGATAAAATAACACCCAAACAACACCCAAATGTTGCCCAAATATGAAAACCAAATCATTGCCAAAAGGGGACATTATTTGGGTTTAAATTTTAACCAAATACAACCCAAATATGAACCAAATAATAGCCAAACATAACCCAAATATTACACAAATATAAACCAAATTATTGCCAAATGTAACCCAAATTATTGCCAAATATAACCCAAATATAAACCAAATTATTGCCAAATATAACCCAAATATTACACAAATACAACCCAAATATTTACCAAATATGACCCAAATGATAGCCAAATAAAACAATTTAACCGGCACCTTTTCTTGTTTCTCTTGCATTCTAGAAAAAAAAATACATCGTTGCCATTCTTTCTTAATAATATAGTGAAATGATATTAAACATAATTTATTAATAATTACCAATAAAACATATAAGCAAATTTATCTATATTATAACTGATTATATTTTGTATACAGTATGTAAACATAAAAACAATAATTTAGAGCAATTAAATGCAATAATACACAATATACTCTGTATATGGAAACATAATGCATGCCAAATTGAATAAAATATATAAATTTTAATCAATAACTATTGAAACAAAACTGAGTTACCTTAAATATTAATTATATTTGCACAGCATTGATGCATCGCAGGTGATGTACATTTCTCTTTCCTCGCGCGTGTTCTCGCTCTGAAATGAAGACATTTTGATTTTTAAACAAAGTACAGCATTCTTAATTGTACATTACTATAAATATTTTTACTTCCCGTGATCTGTTGTGTTAATCATTTCCATGTAGTCTCTCCGCGCCGTCTTTTCGAACCGTGCATGGTGAATCAAAATCGATGATTAAACACAATAATTATAATAAAAAACTCATCTTTACGTGAAGACGCGTCTTCTCACTACAAACTCAAACTCTATACTGACGCTATTCTAGAAAATGTGATAGAAGTCTCTGAGGGAGAAAACAGTTATTTTAACGAACTTTTATTTATAAAAATTTGGGTGGTATTTGGGTTACATTTGGCAAGCAAAATTATTTGGCAAATATTTGGGTTGTATTTGGTAAAGACACGAAAAACAGCATTTTATTATTTGGGTTGACTTGGGTGTTATTTGGTTTGGTTTGCGTTATTTGGGCATGATTTGGGTGTTATTTGGGTGCTTTTTTATCACTCGGGAAATATCTTAACTTTTTAGGATTTTAAATTTATTCATCAATCTTTAAGTTTTTGAAATATCAGCTGTACTTATACCAAATTAAAAACAAACGTGTAATCATACCTTTGTACGTAATAACATTTAGTGAAAACAAAAATGATTTTACAAATTAAAACTATATTATTTCAAAATAAAATAACATCGCACATATAGACTTAATTAAGCTTCTCAATAAAGATAATTAACACAGTAATTAAACATGACACGATAAAATGAGGAAGAATGACCAAGCAGAAGTTGTCAGTTTTTTTTTTTTTAGTAGTGTTGACACGAGCTATATCACGTGGTTTATACTTATCAGGTCAGAGGTTAAAAGATGTGACAATGAGTCTTTATCTCTTTCTTTCTCTCTCTCTCTCTCTCTCGCTCGATATAGCTCTATACTTAATTGCCTCATCCTGTACTTGAGTATATATGTAATTACATGTTACAACTTTTCTTGTCTTGTCGTCTTAAAATAGTGTTCATTTAAAACTTACACAACGTTCTATATCATTAACAAACTACTAAGTAAGATGAAGACATGCGATACGCTTTGTAGATTATTTTACATTACATAATAATTTGTGAATCATTATTTTTTGTTTATACAATCATAATAAACAAAAATACTGTAATTATTTTTACTCTTACACAAATTAGAATTTTAATTGATTTTTTTTTTTTGTAACTTTTTTCCTTATTTTGTATGTTTTACGGTAATTAATGAGTTTTTCTGGTGGATTTTATAATAGAAAAAGTTTCAAATTGATTTTCTGAATCTCTCTCTCTCTCTCTCTCTTTCTCTCTCTCTCTCTCTCTCTCTCTCTCTCTCTCTCTCTCTCTCTCTCTCTCTCTCTCTCTCTCTCTCTCTCTCTCTATCTCTCTCTCTCTCTTTCTTTCTCTTTTGCTCTCAAAGGAAATGAAAATAGAAAACCCGTTGAAACATGCTACATAAACAACAGCAACAAAAAAGTTCACTTTGCAAATTGCATAGTAATATATTTTTTATGAGCTTGTTGTCTTTTTTTTTTTTTTTTTTAGTAAATAGAGTGCGAGTGGCGAAATGTAATGACGATTCTCTTTCTCTCTTCTCTTTCTCTTGCTAATAAATGTAGATAACAAAGGCACACAGCAGAACAGTTCTCTATTGTTGCAAAGCAAGCCGGGGCTATTGACCGTGGCTATCCTATCCTTGTCATCACTCGGTAGCCAGCCAGGCGACCGTACAATTTTGGTAACCGTGTATTATATGGTTTAAATTTAAACCACACTGACCAAAAGTATTCGACAAACCTTGTTATCATATAAGAAGACTGCATTGTTGCCAATTATTGATAACGTGTTACTCAAACTGTGTTTGTAAACCTCATGTTCCCTCAAAATAATCAAAAGACCAAATTTGATCGTTTTTGTTGTTGTTATTAAATGTGGAACAGGGTTGTTGAACAAGTCATCTCTATGTGTTTTACGTAATTGGATTCGTATACGGGTGAAGGTGAACTGATTTGCAGAGAGACAGAGACAGAGACAGAGACAGAGACAGAGACAGAGACAGAGACAGAGACAGAGACAGAGACAGAGACAGAGACAGAGACAGAGACAGAGACAGAGACAGAGACAGAGACAGAGACAGAGACAGAGACGCAGACAGATAGAAAGAGAGAGAGAGAGAGAGAGGGATCGAGAGAGAGTATTCAAGTTCCCCCCCCCCCCCCCTATATTTTCACACCAATTTTAAATAAAAATTAACACCATTGCAGTTGTAGCACTTTACATGAAATACAAGAAACCATTCACTTAAAATCGAACATTAAAAGGGTTTTACCTTTGCATAAGTATAACCGGATGCAATTATACAAGTTTCAATGCGCAATATAACATTAAAAAAAAAAAACTTTAATCATTTCAATCAAGCTAATAAAAATTATTTATAAGAGATTCTGATCTATTTAATATTACTTTATAAGTCATTTTTTTATTTAAAAGAATTAAGTAACCCGTATAAGCTTAATAATACAAAACTCAAAGCCAAACAAAAAAAATGTAATAAAATATTGTTATGACGAGTTAATAACCTATAGTAATTATCAATAACATTAAGATATGTTTTATTATCGCACAAACTGCATTGGTAAACTTGAACACTTTACGCGGAGTTAATAACAAAGTTACGACCAATTACGTGAAGTCGTAAATCTGTTGTTTATTATTTCAAAATTACATCATATCTTCGAGCCGTTGATCATCATATAAATAAAAATCATGACTTTTTAATAGTATTTAATTAATTTATGTATTATTATAAAATTATTTTAATATCACGTATATAAAAACAATAGTATTATTTTAAATAAAGCTTTAGGAAGAAAAAAAATAATAGCTTTAATTAATTTATAGTTCTAATAGATTTATATAGTGTTAAGGAATTTAGTAATTATAATTTAAAGATCTAGAAAAAAAAATAATAGAGTAAAACAAAAAGATGAAATATTATCTGTTTGTAGATCAATCTAAACAAAGAAGAAAGTAATTTTTAATGATAATTAAACATTTTCTTTAACAATGAAATTTTATAGAAAAAAATTACTTCATTCAATTTATTTTTCTATGTTTCTAATGTAAAACTTATCTTGATTTCACCGTCTTTTTTTTTTTTTTTTTTTTTTTTTTATCCAGTAGCGCATGTCAAATATCAAGTTTCTAATATTTAATCAATTCAAATTATTAGGTTCTTAATGATAAATGAAATGATGTGAATAAAAATTGTCCCACTTGGCATTAAATATTTATGAATATAAAAAAGGAGGAGTTTTTATTTATTTTTTAATAAAACAGATGGTGTATTGACCTGAGGTGATCATGATCTGTGAGTGATGCTGTATGGACCAAAAGAGAATGAATCTCACACACTTTTATAACTTGACCTCAAATATACAAAATGACGTCATCTTTGGGTTATTTACTAAATAGCAGTGACTCAATATCAATCCTTGACCTTACGTGAACGTTACATGCAAAATAATAATAATCATCATCATCATTATATTAAAATGTAATTTTAATTATTATTAATTAAGATTAAATATGATAGAAACCTTTTTTTTTTTTTTTTTTTTTTGTAGCTTCTGTTTAAGATTGTTGTGATCGATTATTTTATACGTAAGGTTAGTATTATGTAATACGTATACATCGGGTCATCGTACTGTTTTTTGTTATTATTATTATTTTTTTAAGTTCAAGAAACTATAAGTTTTTGACATACATGAACTAAATCTAAAATTAAATCAGAATATTCATAAATCATAAAAATTGAGAATACGTATAAAATAAGGTACTATAGTATAAATTTCGAAATGTCCTGTATCTGACAGAAAAAAAATCTAAGGTTGAATTTGGCCATTGAAATTGATAAAAAATATATTTTGTTTGTGTTTCTGAAACTGTAAAACGTATTAACAATAATATAGAGCCGTTAATATTTCATTAATTTCAATTAGAATAATTCATGATTAGAGACGATTTTTATAAATTACCTTCATGATCCAAAAAACTATTAAGTATGACACCTTTTTAAATTAAATTGGTGTTGAATGTTTTTATTTTTAATTTATTAGTGCATCAGGTGCATTTATTTATTCATGTTTTATTTCAGCTGTATATAGGACCTAATTTTCCATTGTTGTCAGTTTTGCTTTCATTTTTTTTTCTTTTTTTTTTATACATTGATCCAAGAGATTTAGTTTCGTAATATATATTAATCTATTTTTAATTACAATAAAATAAAATGCATATTAAAAAAATCTTATCTTTAATTTAAAGAATTAAAAAAAAACTTAATATCATAATTAATGATTTATATATTTGCTATTTAAAAAATATCGAATGTAATTTATATTGCTTTTGTTTTGTGTTTTTTTTTCTAACATACATCCAAATCTGAAAGTCATTCTCTTAATATGCCCGCATGAGATTTTTTTTTGTTTTTATATATTGAACCTTAACTGACGTCTGACTCTTAAAATATATTTTGCTAATCAATATTAAACAATAAAATATATTTTGTTTATAACAATCTAAAAGAATTTACAAAGCTTTTTATTTACTTGTATAATAAAGTATGAAGAGAATTTTCTTCATCAGTAACGTATAAATTACAATGTGGTGAAAAATAAATTTAATTTTTTTTCACACTTAAGATGTAGTGATATAGAAAAAAAATAGTTTAGTAATTGAGTTTTTCAATTTATAGCAATGATGAAGAAATATTATTACAGTGTATATAAGTTATAATTGAGTGTACAAGAGAGAATCTATCAACTGTAGTTTTTTTTTTTTTTTTTTTTTTTATAAGAAGTGCATGCGTGATAAATTTTCTTGCATTCTTCAAACAAGTACAATCACTAGCAGAAATTCTTACATTTATGAAAATTTACTCGCATGGTATACTATATTTATATTAACAAGGTTTAGTTGGGTGTAAGATCAATATACCAAAGCTCTCAGCCAATCGTACCCTTGGATCTTTACTCAACAGCCAATCAATTTTAAATTTTGGACTTTTGGCAACTTTTCAACCGGAAATCTCGATGAAAATGTTTGTATAAATCTGAACTGTTATTGACTAATAAAGAAGCAAGTGTTTTAATGCCGACTTTATAAGCGATTTTTGATCACATTTGCGTCCGTTTCAACTTACTATACGCATGCGTAGTACGTAGAAACGGAAGTGGATGTGATCGAAATCGTATAAAGTCAGACTCAAAGCATTATGGTCAATAGACCCTGTACAGAGAAATGACTACCTCGTTTAGACTGACTAGTATGCTACAACAATTTGGATACTATTTTGGCCTAGTGTACCCAAATTGGTACCTTAGGCCTAAATCATAAGGTTGTCTCTAGCTAAGGGTTCTATTATATTGCACCCAACCAATTTTTGAACTTGTTTGCAAAAATGAAGGTATCTTCCTTATGCAATAATGTTACTTAAATATTTACAAATTAAACTGCACTGCAGGTTACTTTAAGGTGAAGTTAAGTAGCTATTTGTACGTGATTGTACATATGATATACATAAGGTGCTCAGCTCAGCAAACAGGTGTCTCACAATATCATATTTCATACGTGCATTAAACTTACGAGTGCATTAACTTGACATGCACTTGAAAGTATAATATAAGAATATTATGATAAATATTCTGGACACTTTAAAAATTGTATATTATAATTAGGTCCAAGTGCTATAGTAAATACATGATGTCATTGAATTTTGATATATTATTTCTTTAAATGTATTTTAATAAATTAAAAGTGCACAAGTTGTAAATTGTTTGACTAAACTGACATAAATAAGCACATGTTTTTTTTTATTATTACTGTGCATGTTTAGACCAAATAAAAAAAATGTTTAAAATATTTTTAGTATTTTCTAATTCACAGTTCAGAAAAATCAAATAACTATAAAGTCATTTCATTACAAAATAATAATAATGAGTTTTTTTTTTGCCTGAATATTAGGACTTAATTACAAAAACATATAACTTAAAAATATATCACTTTTCATTAATTACAGTTTCTTGACATTCCTTCCAAGAATAACAATATTCACACAAGCATAAAGTTAAAAACTATATCTAAAAATAATTTTAATGTTTCAAAAATTAATACAAAAATTTTTAAAGCAAAAATAATATTACACTTTTAAAAGAATATAGCCCATAATTAGGTAGTTAGAGTCTCATTTATTGTAATTTAAAATTTATAAATAAAATTTTTTATTTTTAAGATCGTATTTTAAACTCAAAATAAAATGATGATGATATGGTTTTAAATACTTTAATTTCTACTTTAACTGCCACTAAAATTGCTTCTTTCTTTTTTTTTTCTCTCTTTTACACTTTTCAAGGTTAATTACATTTTGTAATTAAAAAAAATATATATAAAAATGAAGATGAAGCAATATGTATATAACTTGAAAACAAAATTATTACTTTGCAGTATAAAAAGAACAACGTGTTAAAAACTCAATAATAATGCCTTATAGTCAAAAAAAAAAAAAAAAAAAAAAAGCATCGTATATTTTGTTATAATAATATAATATTTTTCTGTAACGTTCTATATTTTTATTTAATTGTATGATTATAGTGTAAAAATCAGTTTCAAATAATAACCATTTTCTGACACATACTATAATACGAAGCAGATGTTCATAATTTTTGAAAAAATATAATACAACATATATGATAAAATCTGAATATATATTTCTAATTTGTTTTCAATTGCAATAATGATATATTCGCGTGATTATTATTACAATTTTTTTTTTATTGAAGGGGAAAAACACAATTTATTTATTGGGATTTTTAAAGTAACGGAATTATTATTTATTTGTAACAATTTGATCCAACATTAAAGTTTTAGATATTAAATTAACACGTTTTTTTTCCATCATAAAGTTTATTTTGTTATATTATTTATAGCTTTTATTTAGTTATATATAAGAACATTTGATTTCCATTATTTTAGATTTAAAATTCGGTAACTGATACGATATATTTACACATGTTTAACTGTTCTAATTTGAGACTTAAATTAAATTCAAATTCAAATTAGTTCTTTATTCAGCAACAGAGCAAGTCCAAATACACTGAATATAATAGAGTCAAAACAATACAAAAAGACAAAACAAACATAAAAGACACATCGTCCATGCCTCAATCAAACCTCCCTCCAAACGCATGCAAAGATACGTCTGGAGGGAGGTCGGACCACGGCATGGACGATATAAAACAAGAAAAGAGAAAAAAAAAAAATAATAATAATAATAATTATATATAACAAGTGAATTTACCATGTTTTGAAAACAAACTATATACAGACATTTTATAACTTTTCATATTTATCTTTGTGATATATTTGTATTATACAATTGTAATAACGTAATAAGGTCATGTTTTTAAATAAGATTGCATAACTACTTTTATGTAAACTTCTATCTAAAGTTATGTATATTTAAAATATATTTTAAACATGAGAAAAAAGTTATGTATTATCATATTATGTTTCTCATTGAAATATTCATCTTTATTTCTTTTGACTATAAATACAATGAATATGCATGAAATAAAAAGTTTTCTTTCCACTTTCTAGTCATCTACTCATTTTTAATGCAGCATATCCGTTACCTTTTTTTATTATTTAAATTAGATATGCTGCACTTCATATATATTATTATGAAATATTAAATGCATTTTAGTTTGTGGTTATTATTACAATGATAATTTGTTAATTCCCACGAGATTTAATCTAAGCAAGCTTATATAATAACAAAAAATGTAGATTATTTTTTTTAAAAAATTTAATTTTTGTTTTATTCCGTTATTTTGAGATTACCTGTCGACTTTATAGTTACTTTTATAGTGAAAATGTCTAAAAGATATTTATACAAAACGACTATTGAAACACTTTTCAATAAGGACATTAGGATTTGTTTTATTTTCAATCGTGTTTTAAAGATTTAAATGTTTAATCAGGTCGTTTAAAAAAGAAAATTTTCTTATTTTTAAACTTACGACTGAAGTGAAATTCACATAAAAAATAAATATTTGTATTTTTTTTGAAAGAATGAAGCCAAGAAACAATAGAAAAAGAAAATAGCATGATTGAGAACTAGAAATTTACAGTCATTAAAATAACATTATAAAAACGGTATATATGTATATATATATATCGAGGGTGCTCCGCTATAATGTCCTAAGTCCACTTGACCTTGAAAAATAAAAAATCGTCAAATCAACCCCAAATTTTGGCTTTATCCATTTCAGGTCATTTGTAGCAAAAAATGTTTTTCAAGGTCAAATGGACTTAGGACATTATAGCGGAGCACCCTCGATATATATATTTTTTTTTTTGGTTAGTAAGGTAATAGTTTTATTTATTTTTTCTAATTGTGTGTTAAGGCATATTAATGATAAATAAGACTGGCCTTTGAGTTTATTACATCTTTTAATATGCTTTTATGTATTATCAGTTGAAAAAAAATAGAGCTTTGAACGTTAATAGAAAATGTTACCATACAAGAGTTTTTTTTTATGGTGTATATTCCAAATATAAATTTGAAACACCTATAATCTTCATACTTTTATAAAAAATATTGGACCAGATTTAAGTGTATTCTGCACTGATATCGTTACGATAAAGTCGGGAAATCAGGTACTGCGGGATTTGACTAAAAATTTGTTAAGAAAGAAAAAACTGAAATTTTTTACAGTAATACATTAGGATAAAAAAAAAAAACTGATTGATTTTTTGAAGTTTTAGTCCAATAAGAGCCCATGTTATGTTGTTTTTTCTCTCTTATCTGCAGGTCACAAGTTGTGAAAATTTTATCAAAGGTATAGCTGTTACTATTTACATTTCAAATAACATCATAAAGTTTGTAAGTTTTCTTTTAAAATTTTGAGATACAAGCCATCTATATGCAACCCTTAATTATCATGCTGTATAGCAAAGTTACTTTTCCCTACGAAAACGATGTAAAGCTGGATTGCACGATTAGCTCATTATATTATAACTCATGAAACATTCAACAATAAAGTATGTTTCTATTTTTGTTGTGGAAGACAAATTTTTTCAAAATTGTAACTAAATAAATATTAAAAATCTTGTAAAAATCTTCTCAGTTGTTCGAACTTCTCTAACTTATAAAAAGATGACAATGTATAGAAGTATTCTGTCTTGAAATCTAATATTATATGATTATTGACTACAATTGCCTTCTACATAATATTTCATAGGTCATGCCCTTTGTGTCATGTACTGCAAATTAGTACCAGAAAATATACTCTCAAAGCAAAACAAATGAAAGTGCTCATGCGCATGTCTAATGTTGACCATTTATGGCCAAGAATCTAAAACAGCTTGGCAAAGTAACAAGCAAGCGATGTTCTTTCTTTTTTTTTTTTTTTTTTTTTGGTTAGCATTTTATTTATTATTATTTTATACCTTTGATGCCAGCTAGCCGTATCGGGTCAAAGAACTAACCATACATCAAAACATTTATTACTTTCAATAAAACAAAAGTAAATAACATGAAGATGCATTGAATAGACATTGATGCTAAAAATTTTAAGATATTCCAAAGTATTGTTACTTTAATTGCATACAAAATTGCATTGTTTAAAGAATGTAAAAACTAGTAAGAAATTACAAGAATCAATTCATTGCGAATAATCACTGACGGGAGTTTTAAACTTAACTTAAACAATTGTTCTTATAACCTTTAAGTGATTACAAATCTGTGCATTTATTTTCATTGCTACTTAATTTCATTACCATTATACTTAATTTCAATGTTCAATAGGAATTTGTACACAAGTTATAGCTGCATTAAAGAAGGTAATAATTCAGGCTTTTTAAAGAAACTAATTTGTTTTATTTACTTTTTAATCGTAGCAAAAAAAGAAAAATGCCTTCTCTCTTAACTCGTCAGCAAGTTCACATATAAGATCTTGATAACATTAACAACATAAGTTTTCTCCCTGTTTTTCACATAAAATTTGTAAACAACACAAGTCACAACTGTTATAAAAAAAATGTTCCGTAATTTCATGCACAAAAATCACCGGTTTTTTAGTCTTTTATTAACACTATCTCTCTCTCTCTCTCTCTCTCTCTCTCTCTCTCTCTCTCTCTCTCTCTCTCTCTCTCTCTCTCTCTCTCTCTCTCTCCTACTCTCCTATAAAAATTCTGATGTACTGATGAGAATAAAAGTCAAGTCACATTTTTGTTTAAAAACACGGATGTTGTGTGATAAATAGATTTCTTATTCTTTTCTACTTTTTTTTTTTTTTTTTTTTTTTACTTTAAATAAGAAAAAAACAGAGACTAGACTGTTTATTTATAAGTTCAACTTTGAAATGTACAGTACATAGAAACGGAAGTGAATGTTAAAAGCCGCGTTGTATTTTTTTCATCACTTTTGATAGTTAGAGAGCTATATTATATAAAATAGCTAAGAATAGCCATGGACGATAACTTATAGGCATCTGTTTGTTACGTCACTTGACGTAATATGTATATACGTATATACACTCCATCCGCTCATTGACTGGTATGCAAATATATGAAGCACGATCTTCGGGTCATCAAAGTCGATCCTCCAACTTTTAGTCATGCAATCTTTAAAAAAAAAAAAAAAAAAAAAAAAAAAACTCATGACAGACATCAATTTGAAAACATTAAATTTTTTACGCATCACACAAGATTTTTATTTTCCAGGGTTAAAATTATTTTGATTATCATTTTTAAAAGGTAGTAATTACTTATATTAGCACTAAAAAAATTAGCTTTTCCATTTTCCACCGAAAAGTACAAAAACCTTAATATTAACCCTATATAATAGCTTAATAACATGGTAAAAATGAGAAGGAATTCTATGTTGTCTCAATTATACTGTAAAAAAAATTACTTTTTACTTTTTTTTAATAATTATGTATAAATCTCGACTTCAAAATTGCTCTGTTCTAATAAGAAACGTTCAATAATGAAGTATATTGCAGAAGAGTTGCATAGCTATGTTGGTCAAAATATTTTTCGGGTAGCTTAATAATTTACATAATATGGTCTAAATCTTCTCCCTTTTGGATTTTTTTTTTAATATTGTAGACATTCACTATTTATTTATAGTATAAAAATGGTTGATTTAAAAAATTTAACACTATATTATTAATTATAAGACTATGGAGGAATTGTATGAACTGTATAAGGTTTCTTGTTTTCTATTATAATTTTACTTTGGATTACGCTTTTTTTTCTCAAAATGTGAATTATAAGAATAACGTAAATTATTGTATCGAGATTTAAAAAGACAAAAAAAAATAGTAACATGATTTTCTATATAGGGATGCAATTTTTCTCTTATAACTGATATAATATGTTCTTTTACTTTATTTACCTATATGATATATGGATGGTACTAATATTTAAAGTAAAGCTTTATACGTGGGATAAAAAGAACAAAAACATAAAACACTGTTATTTATACAAAATATTACTTTTTTTTTTTTTTTTTTTTTTTTTTTTTTTTTGCAACAGGATGATCATCCTGCCAATCAATTTAATCGTAACTAATCAAACGTTAATAAGTACTCACGATTTTGACATTGACCTTTGATAAATTTTTTTATTATAATAAAATAACTATCATAAAAAATCATAATAAACGATTAAGTATACTAATTACTAATCTTATGAACAATAATTTTAAATATAAAATTTGATATTTAAACTGTGATTAACATAAAAAAATGTGTTCTTAAAAAAAAATCAATTGTTTGAGGTGTTCTGCATATCATTATTTTTTTTTTCTCTACCCCATTGATGAGACGCATTAGAGCATATCTTTTGTTTACTAGCGTATCGAAATTATTAATTTGTAAGACAATTTTGATGTTAGTGGCTATGCGGTTCGTAGACCTTACAATGTAATTTCTTTTACATGTAAATTTACAAAATACTTTTTGATGTACGTACATACATGAGAAAAAAAAATCACAATGACCTGATGCCACTGAACTTATAATAATAACTTTATAATGTGTCGAAGAGTTTTTTTTAAATTGTAAATGAAAAATTATTATTGAAGTGTCAAATTAAAATTGCATTAAATGAATGTGAGTTAATAGCAAAAATTAGTACCTTACAGAGAGAGAGAGAGAGAGAGAGAGAGATTAAAAACTATTACATATTACTAATGAATTTAGGAGGTAAGAAATTAGTCAATTAAAAATTATAATTACTATCTATTAATTACTCAGCAAAAAATATAATAATATATATATATATATATATATATATATATATATATATATATATATATATATATATATTCTTTTAAATATACCGAAAAAAAAATATTTATATTATTAGAGAAATTATGTGATCAGTGATGGGTGTCAAGATTTTAAAAGAACGCCCTTGAAAACCCGATACCTTTAAATTAAGAATAAAATATAAATTACATTTCACATGTCTATAAAGTTTATGAATTAAATTTCATGGGAAAAATAATTTATAAAATATAATTTTGTACAACGGCGTCAGTACATACGTAAAAAAAAAGTTACATTTTTACTTGTCAAAATTGAAACTTTTTATGTGGATATTGTAAAAATTAGACGTATTTCTCTGGCGTTAATAATTTTTTTTTTGTATGAAAAGTAAATTAAGCATTTTTTTTTTAAATTTTGACTAAAAAGTGAACGTTGTTCCGTGGCAAGGCGTGGTCTTATCTTGTTACATCACATACCGTCACGCTCCGATCACCTCAACTGTGTGTGCACTGACTTAATTAGTGATTGATTTGCTAGCATCGACCTTGGATTGCCTATAGCAAAATTTGTCTTCAAGATCATTCTAGCATTAAATCTAATATTATAAGTAATCCTTCGAATATATACAATGATGAGGCTATTTTACAAATTATTACCATGCGAAGAAAATACACTGAAAATAGAAATAGAAAATAATTTGTGTATCGTAAACAAACATTTTATACATTTATTTTGAACAAGCTAACATTTAAATTAATTTAAAAAAATGGAAATGGTTAAAAAAATATGTATTGAGAGGCGATAAAAAGTACATTACTGTTTATATAACATGGCACTTCCAATGGTAGTTCCAATGCATACCTATAGGCTATAGGGCATGCAAGATGGATATAATATAGTTTCCAAATTTCTTTTAAAGTTGTACAAATAGACAAGTAAAAAGAAGAAGCCTCTATTTTAATTAATAACACTTACATGCTATACAACAGAATCGTAAAAAAGTTTTCCCTACTTTGCAGCATATTGATTTACAAAAAGAATATATTATGATACTTCAGGATCCTATTTTGATACACCATAACTCTAAAACTGACTAATTGCTGTAACTCCTGCTGTAAAACTTCTTTTTATTTTTATCGGTTTAGTATTGACCACAAATTTTGTTTATGTTTTGCAAATTATGTTTACAAAATTAAACTGCTTTACAATTCTGATTCAAACTTTGGTAATCATAAAACTGATCATATAATGTGATATGGTATATATAAATATGTTATATTTTAATAAATATGTAATTACAGTATATCAATATTATTTACATAATAATAATAAACTTATAGCAATTAAATATTTTATGAGGTTTTTATTGTTAATTTATATTAGTATAATATAAAATAATCTAATTATTGATAAATTATCTATAAATCTATAAGAGTTTGTGCATAAAAAAAGCGCGGGAATGCTTCAATGGAATGGGAATGGGTGCTCAGCATAGAACCAATGTCGTTTTAGGCTACATTTTTTTTTCTATCCCACATTCTAGCAAACCCAATTTAACTTAATGCAGTTCGTAAACCCTGTGCTCTGCTCCTAAAATGACGATCAACTTTGGTTATTCAAATGGAATGCGCATTTTTTGGTACAAGAGAACAGGGTTTACGAACAACACTTCTTTTTAACAACATTTAATGCTTTTTTTTGCTACGTATTTTTTAAACTGGCAAAATGAATCAACCTATGTTATTTAGTGCTCGACTATTATATGAATGCAACCATCCTATACATAATAGTATGTTTTGCTTAGTATGGTACAATTGATAAAAAAAAACTCTTTGTAATTTATTTATTTATATTTATTAAATATTGCGGTAGTTCACAGTAACATCACAACATTATAATATGTTACACTACATACATACATGCGTCTGGTCATGTAGTGCGATGTCATGTAATTTCTTTACAGTTACAATATGAACAGCCTGTTTTTTTTTTTGTTTTTTTTAAGTCTATTATTTTGTAAAAATATTTTTGTATCGTGTATAATGCTCAGCTAATAATGTAAAAATAATAGTTTACATTTTGTTAATTGTATAGCTTACATTTATTATAAGCCAGGAAAATAATAGTATATATATCTACAGCTGAAAAAAATATGTTCTGAAAAGCATTAAATCTCTATTTAAATTAATAAACTTGTTTTATTAAGAGTTTAAAATTACATTAGACAAGTTTTTATAAAGCAAACTTTAATATTATAAGTTTAAGTAAGCAAAAGTTAATTGTGTAATTATGGCAAGTGCGGGTTTACTGTGGTGTACTCAGTAACTTAGAAGAGTGAGTGTTTGTTACGTGTTGTTTTTACTTCTCTGTGGCGTTTTTTTTTTTTTATTTATTTTTTTTTTTAAAGAAAAACTAGAAGCTATTTTTTAACCGCATGCAAATTTCTAAGAACTTTGTAAAATAATCCCTTAGGCCAGCTTGTATATACTAATATTTATTAACCAATTAATTTTATGATGGTCCATTTTACCATACTTTATTTAATAAATTTATATTTATAAATTTTAGTGTTAAAAAATTATATATTTAAAAGAAAAATACTCCCAAAGTTTGTTGATGTTATATTTTTTTTCTCTGTATGCCGAAAGGGTTTTACTGAAAAAAAAAATACTATCTTTTCATTATATAAAAATAACAACAATAAAAAATATTAATTTAAAACTTATAGGGAAGATTTGCAAAGAATAAAATTTGCTCACTCATTGTATTGTCCTTACTCTTTTATTGTTTGTAATTACGTAGGCTTTAGTGAATGGAAACAAAATAAAAACAAGTATTTTTTTTGTTGATATTTTAATTCATGTGATGAAACTATTGTAAATTATTTTATATTGTCTCATGATATTTTATCAGATGAACAATATGTTTGCATTACGTAAAAATTAAACCTTTTTTTTTTACGTTGTTTAATTTTTTTTTTAATAATCATAGGTAACTTATATACACAAAGTTAAAAAAAAAGCATGAACAAGCATTATTGTTGATTATAGATACACAACTTGTTCTTAAAACTGGTGTGAGCATGTACAAAAAAAATCTATAATCTAAAAACGCATGTTGGTTATAAATTAATAAAAATATATAATAAAAAAAGGTTATATATATATTTTTAATTAATTCTTGTTTGTTTGTTCACAGGTCGCTGTCCTTATCTTCCCACCTGGGTTGTTTTAAGTCTATTGTGAGTAACACAGAAAAAAAAATTATAATAAAGAATAATATATTAAGAAAAAAATTATTTGGTTAAATTATACCATGTATAATTATTTATCAAATTAATTTTCTAAGAAGAATTTTAATTACAATTTTGCACACTGATATTTAAAGTATAGAAATAATAAAAATTTGGTATACAATTTGAATAATGTCTTAAGAAAAAAGGGATGAAAAAAAGAACGTGAGAGTGTTATAAATATTTAAGAAGTTCAATATGTCTAGCCCTGATCACAGTCCAACCCTGGAAATCAGGCATAAAACTCAACAAAGTCATGATTCAGGAGCTTATATTGATTGGAATTCAGATTCAGGAAGTCCAACAAGGAAAAATTCAGGAGAACTCAGTATGTCTTACATAGCAGAGGGTGAGTTTGTGACGGTGGTGTCCGTGGATGGTGATTCAATGACGTCACAACCTTCACAAGAAAGAGAAGAAATAAACAGTGAAGATGCTGCATTTGTGACCGTGCTCTCGATTGGAGATGATCAGCAGCAAGAAGAAATGAAGACGATCATGAATGTATCAGAATTAACATCAGAACTTGGTTCTGAAAGTTCAAGCAAAGTTTCAACTTCCGGTTCTGATGAGACTCGTAGTAAATGTGAAGCTGACGAGGAAGAAAGTGAAGAAGTACTCGTGTATCGTCTACCTGGTGAACGTCTGGGTTTCGGACTAAAGTTTGAGGGAGGTACTAAAACTCACGAGTTAGTACGACGTCTTTTCATCCAGTCTTGCGCTCAAGACAGTCCCGCCTCACGAGCTAGGTGTTCTTGGGGTGAACTTGGAGAAGGTGATGAAATTCTTGAAATTGATGGTGCATCGGTATCCGCAATGACACGTCTAGATTGCGTACGATGTTTAAAAGAATCACAAGTTGTCATTAAACTACGTGTACAACATGCCGATAGATTTACAGAGATACCTCTGAATAATGATGAGTCTAATCTTCCTTTGGTTGTAAGTGAGATTAAGAAAACGCCGCCGTCTCCTCCTCCAATTCCTCCTCGTAAATCCCCTAGGAAGACCCCAGTTTTGCCGCCTAAAGATGCGGTACCAATTGGTCCACCAAGTGGGTTTGCTGATGACAGTGCAAGGTCCACACCTCCTACTCCGAGACTTCGACAACCCCCACAACCGGAAGTGTACATGGATTTGCTTGCTCAAGAGGAATTAGCCGCGATGAACGCAGAGTCCGAGTCAGATGACACGGGAAGTAGCATCTCTACCGTGGTGGACCGCTCTCTCAGCAACTCGAGTTTCTCCGATATCCGAGCAACTACTCCAATTGACCTCGCTAAGGTCCTCAGTCCCTTCGAGCAACTCGAAAGAGAACTGTCAGCAGACGCCGAGTACCTAGCGGAGTCATCGTCCTTATCCGAGACACAAAGCTTTGATGAAACTTTAGATTCTCTACCAAACGACGAGATTGAAGAAATAACAACAAATCTGTCAAATACAGGAGATACATTACAACCACCAGAATTTTTCAAAGATACCGACAGAGAAAGTGAAATTGAAAATTCTATACAAGAAATCATAAATAATAATGATGATAATAATGGTGATAATTCAGTGCCAATTTTGCCACCAAAGCCGGCACCTAGAAAAGATGGGAGTCCTTCCAAGTTTAAGTCTGGTAAGAAACGTCCCCCTCCACCCCCTCCACCGAGACAAGACCGGCCTCAAGCTCCACAACCTACAGCTGCACCGCGACCACCACAAGGAGTTGTCGTGGTACCTGAACCTCTGGACACTCCACCTTCAAGTCCCGAGGCTGAGATGCGAGAGTTCAAGCCTCCAATTGATCTCTCCACACACCCCTCTGCACTTGGAGAACATGAGGATGGTGTGGTGGATGCTGCTTTCATCGTCACTCCTACAAGAGACGATCTTCTACTGGACCAGAGAGATGACATGCCTCGTACACAAGATGTGCCTCCATTCACGCCTTTCCACTGGGGTGTAGTGACCAGCCTGGCGACCATAGGAGAAGATGAGGAGGAAACAGCAATCGACGTTGCAGAAATCACGTAAGTGTTGCCTTTTCTTATTCTCGTGCACTCGAAACATATTCATTTCAGTACAAAAATTATAAAAAAATGAGAAAAAAATACACAAGTTTTAAATGTTAGCATTTAGCATTGAAAAATGAATATAATGACAATTTAAAGAAGTCGTCTATACTTTTTTTACCTCATTTAATACTACGATAAACTGTTTTAGTAATTCTCTTATATATAGCTCCTTTACTAACATATAATTAGTCTAACCCATTAATAGCAGCTCAGAAATTTCAAGAAAAAAAGACCTCGTATTGTATAGTATTTATTTATAGACTATATTAACTTACTATTTTATGTAAAAAAAATACCAATGACAAAATTTCAAAAATAGTATTGCAATACAATTTGCATTTACGCATTGATGTTAATAAAAACATTGTAGTTGTATGGCAGGAGAGCATAGAAATATTGCGCTACACCACAGTAAATGATATCATCTACTGTGGCGCTACACCTGCTAAAATATTAAAGTTTTAAAACTTTACTTTGGCGCGTTTTTTCTTTGGTATAAATTAAATTCAAGAGAAAGGGAAGTCAAGCTTCTGCCATCTACACAAGAAAGTCTCAACTTTTAAGTTTGCTCTGCAGTTAGGTGCCCTCTGTGGCTTCAACGTGTACTACTTGTATGTATCGGACACAAAGTGCATACTGGTTTAAAAGTTTGAAAACATAATATAAATTTCAAATTGAAGAAGATTATGCAGAAAAAAAAATAGATTAAAATTTCTATTCAAAATTTGTCAGCAAAAAAACAAAAAACAAACAAAAAAACATTGATTAATTAAGTTTTGTTCAGAACAACCTATAAGAAGAAAATAAAATAAAAAAGTCATAAGTCAAATAGTCGTACAGATAGAGTTCTCGCGTTATAAAAATAATTATTTTTTAATTATAAAATACAAATACTCAATAGTAATTTATTGTTTTTACATTTTTGCCAAGAACAAGTAGTAAAACTGATGATTTTAGTAGCATATTTAAGAGCAACAGCAACCGCGTCAAATAAAGATAAATCAGCCGCACATCTTATCAAACATAAAATCAATGTCGATTTTATATATTCTAATTTTTATTATTTTTTTTTTTTTAATGTTAAATTCTTTTCATAACAGTCAATCTATATGTTGAAATATTATTTCACGTATGCAACGGAACAAATATTAAATAAAATAAAAAACAAATTATTATATTCCAAAATTAAAAAGCTCTACGAAGTCATAAAAAATGATATAAAAATAAATTTCGGATATGATGAAAGATATAGTGAGTGACATTTTATGGACGGCTATCAACATTTATAAGGTTTTCTTCCTGGCTTGATTTATTTTCATATATATCCATCGGGAGGTCAAGAGCATCAAAATCCTAAAATTTATATACTGCACACTGCACATAAGAGTATCCATAACGCAAAATTTTATTAAATCCTATATACTAAAACACAATTAGCTTCCATTGTGTACAACAAACATAACTGATTTTTATTTCTTTTACTTCAGAGAAAAATGTAACTAATTTAATTACATTTTTATATATTTTTTTAAATGACATTATCTTCGCTTTCATTTTTGATATACGTTTACTTTTATTATTATTTTCAGCTGCTCTAATATTTTATTGGATTAATTTTCTTTTTATTATAATAATATTTTTAAAAGGATTAAAATTATATTATGATTGTTACTTTATTATTATTTTTTTATAAAAGATAAATTTATACTTTCCATTAAAAGTACAACGCACATTATAATAAACTGTATCACAGTTGATAATAAATATAATTTAGAGCGAAAGTTTAAAAATGTATATCCTGAATTACAAAAGAATTTATTATAATGTGATCATTCAGGTCTATAGAACATGTTATAGTAATATTATCTTATATATTCAGGAGTGATATCTAGTGCAATGTAAAATTAATAAATCTTGTCCACTGTATGTATCAACTTGAATATAAAGTAATTATATTTATACACATTAATTAATACAAGTTAATCAATGATTATTATTATTAAGGTTATTTAGACTTTTATCATGTTTAATTGACCCGCTTTTCTCGATGTAAATTCCTGTTTAATATGAAAAAAAAATCAGTGAAATATAGAAAAATGAAAAGAAATGAAGACTTTTAAGTAACTTTTACTATGAGGTCATTTTCATGCTCCACAATTAGTTTTTATATGCTGGAAAATTTTTGTTTTCCACAGAAAAATAGGTGGTTACAATAATACTGTACAAGAATTGTTGAATGTAACATTAAAATAGTGCAAAATTAAGATGGAGAGACCTAAAAATCAAAATTCGTTGTCGTCTTTTTTTTTTATTATTATTATTTTTTTTTTTTTACAAGATTTATTATAAAGGTTTCTATGTGATTTTCTATGTGATTTTGTACTTTGTATAGCTAAGAATTAATATATTTCTAACAATTTTTTTTTCAAATTTCCTGCGTATTTTATCTGTAATTTTGTCAATGAAAGATTTTGTCTAAACCGCTATAACTGTAGATCGTAAAGACTATAATGACAAAATTTTACTTCTTTTCCTCGCACATATTATTTCGGATATCATACCATATTGGAGTATTTCGTTAATCTAAGTCTCCAGTCCATATGAATATATTATAATGCCATATTAATTAAACTGATGCATTACAAAAGGGTCTATATTTTCTTGCAGCTTATATTATACTGTATATAGAACGGGTAGAACCAACTATGCAAACAAAATTTTATTTAAGAAACACTATACATGAAAAAATAAAAATAAAGAAAAATAAAGAAAAAAAAAATTAAAAATCGTTATTGCTAAGATGAGAAGAAATGATAATTAACTGATTTAGTAGTCTAGTAAAAGACAGTAAAATATTCCCTATAGTAAAATTATATTTTAATGTTCTATATATTTTGCCGTATAACGCACAATAAAGGTTCCTCCTATATTTTTATATATATTAATTTTGTATAACATTTATATTTTATGAAAAGCTCGTGCTGAAAATCAGCCATTGAGAAGCAAATACATCACCTAATTTAATGTTCTTCTCACGATTAAGTCCCATTATAAAACCGTTGTTTTCAAAAAATATTTGTTATATTTTCATTTTATTACAACAGGAATAACAAACTAATCTATATATAAATAAATATATATAATAAAAAAAACTCCCTTTTTAAATTTTTTTTTCCTGTTAGATATCGTAAAAATTACTATATAATAATAAATTACACCAAGTGTGTAAAAGCGTTTAATCAAAATTATTTATCATAAAATTTCATCAATTACAAAATATTTTTACAATGTATATTATAGTAATATATATATATTTTTTATAAATGTTTTGTTGCTTATTTATTTATCTTTTGTAAATAATCAGCGAATAAAATCAAATTAGTCTGTATGGTCAGTATTGTTAAGTAAAATGCATGATATTTTATAATTACTATACAAAGTATTATTATTTAAGATTATTATTACTTTATGGGAGGAAACTTCTTTATGAAGTGTATGCTGCAATTTATTACACGGAGAAAATATATTTTATGCATTTTCAATTATTATTATTATTATTATTTTTAACAAGGTTGAATTGAGAAAAAATGTTGTTATGAATGAAATAATAACAAAATAACAAGTGTAGAAATTAATGAAAATACTCAATGAACTTAAAAATTACAAAATCACTTATATACATTACATCAATTAATTCAGGATACTTCCCTCTGAGGAGTATATGAAATGATTTTTCTTTTTTAAACTTTATAAAATTTTGTGTATGAGACTTTTAAATAATCAGAATTTTTGAGTGATGAACGATCTAAAATGTTTTAGTAACAATTTCGTATCTTTAAGTTTTAAAGTTAAGTCCCTGAAGGAGCTCTTTATAATCCTCATGGATCTTCTTCTTTTTTTTGTTACATTTTTTGTTACATTTTGTTTTTAATTAAAGTTAACTAAAGCATCACGGAAGCAAAAACCTGCAAAAGGTTACAAGATTTTGTTCGTAATACAAAAATACCTTTTGTAAAAAGTAAAAATGTTGCTTTAGAGTGGAAGGTCTATCTTTAAATAAAAGAAGAAAATAACATCTAAAACATTTATGCAAATAGAAGTCCCAGTTTTAACGACGTTTTCATCTCTTTTCTATAGTAGATTAATCTAAAAGCAAATTTTTAATTAATTCACTGGATTCATTTATCTCATTCAATATATTTAAAAGAATTTAAAAAAACAGAAACAAGTTTTTTTTTCTTTCAGTGTAATATCTTACTTGCCATTGTTTATTAAGTTATTTGTTAGTTAGTATTGACTGTTTATTGGACACTCCAATCTTGATATTTTCATCTATTGAAGCAGCGAAAAAAAAAAAAAAAACTATACATAACCACACTATGGCCCAGTGATTAACCTCTTGACCTAGCAAGCGTATGAAGTATTGCAGCAAAAACCTTTTATTTTCTTGCGACCCTTATCTTCCTTTATCATACAACTCAAAGAATGTTATGTGTTCTTACAAAACTTTTTTTTTTAATATAAAAAATTATATTTATAATCTGTACAGCTAATCTTTATATTTTTTATATAACATAAAATTTAGTCGGTATGATTATATTTTTGTTTTGTTTACATTCTCTCTCTCTCTCTCTCTCTCTCTCTCTCTCTCTCTCTCTCTCTCTCTCTCTCTCTCTCTCTTGTTGATTTACATTAGATAATATTTGATTATTCAGCAAATAATTCATAAAAATATTTTTAAATAGCTATTTCTGAGGTCATTAAATATCTTTTTATTTAAAAAAAAAAAGTGAGAAAAAATATGTTCTTAACAAGTTGAAGAAAAAAAAAAGCAACTACCTTAAGGGGATATAAAGAAAAGAAGAAGAAGTTTTTTTTTTTCAATAACATTTAAATTTTATTACTTTTATGTAGGAAGAGTTTTGAAAAACATGCAAAACAAGATCACTAATTATTTTAGTGACTTTAATGAATCAAATTTATCAACTGTTTTTTTTTTTTTTTTTTTTTTAGTAATTAGAGCGGTTGTAAATAGTAAAGTAATTAAAACATGAAACAAAAATGTAACTATATATCCTGGATTTAAATTAAAAAGTGAGATATAGAGAAAAAAATTACAAACAAGCTTGAAACGTAACTGTAATAAATTGTAAACATATAAAATAAATAAACAGATGAGATGGTAATTATTTTTATCTTAAAAAATTGTAGAGAGAGAGAGAGAGAGAGAGAGAGAGAGAGAGAGAATTTGAATGATTTAACAATTAAAATTGTCGCTTTTCTTTGAACAAGCTAAAAATTTATATACTTTTAAAAATAAACACAAATAATCATTTTTATTTGTTAGCATTGTATAACAATTTTATATAATAAAAAAATAAATCCTTCATATCTTTCAAACAAGCTTTTCAATGCGTTTAATTATAAATATTTTCTTTCCTTCAACCACTAAAATATATGAATAAGGTATATACAATGAATTCACGTGATCAAAGCTCAAAGCTTGGCTGTGTCAAAAATGTTTTGTCCAAAACTGCGTGTTAAAAATAGACACATACAAATGTACCTTGAAGTTTTGCAAATAATAAACTATGGGAATTTTATTGTATACAACCTTTTCTTTTTCTCGTAATCCTTTTGTAAGGTTCTTTTTTTTTATATTTTTATATATAAAAAAAATTGTTATTATCATCCATGTTTAAGTTGACACAATGAAAATTGTAAAGAATTCATTTTTGAATTGAAATTTTTATTATATAATTTAAATTCAAATATTTTGTATAAAATTTGAAGGACATTTTAGTAAATATACTTTGCCAAGAATTTATATAAAAAAATAAAAATCCAGAATAAAAATAGCTGTATATAAAGATTTTAAAAATAAGATACAGTATTTATTTATATTAAAAAAAAGGATTAAAACTTACACGTTTTTCATTTGTAAACCAGGATCTTATTTTTATAAAATATATTTCTTTAGTTTAAGGTTAAGTAACTTTTTATCATAATATGATTATATTTTATTTATAGAATTATTTTCTATAAATAAATTATTATTTAACTTTAATTTTCATTGTCAGTATATATATATATATATAAAAAAAAGACGATAAAAAATCCTTTCATTTTTGCTCTAATTTTCATTTAGGAATGATGAAAAGAAATTATATAAAAAATCTTTATGAGAAATCAAAATAATAATAATATTTAAATCCGCATCTCATGTTTTCATCACACTTCAGGTTTAAGGTGATTTAAATAACACTTTTGATTAAAACTTTTCACTCCAGGGGTCTTCAAAATATGATTTACCAGACATTGATGCGACATATAAAAACATTTTCATATTTTAATTTATAAACAAGCCATTTTTTTTTTGTGTATAATATAATATCTTTCAAGAGCTTTATCCAATTCTTATAAGAGCTTGTCAAAATTATACGAGAAAAAAAGTGCGTACCACTTTGAAAAAAATAAAAGATTACAAAGCTTAAAATATTTTGTCTGAAAATTTTGGCGCCATGGTTTATAAGTGGTTTAAAAAGTATGACATTTTTTTTTGTGTGTGCTCTTAAGTCAAAATCTCATATAAGCTTGATTCAATTTGTCTTTATTTTAATATACGTAATGTATAATTTTTACAGTTAAGTATGAATAATCGTTCTTTTGCAATAATATATATGATGCAGTTATTATTATAAATACAAACAAATGCATATTAAATTAATACTCTAGTTATATACACTGTATTTTTATTTATTATAATTGAAATAATGAAGTATGCAGTTCCTGTTTATCTATTATGAGATGTGGTTTATATTGTGTATATACATAAGTTTTCTGCTTCTTTTCTTAATATTATTCAAAACACTCCACCTTTAGAGATTTACGAGTAAGATTAAAAATTAGTTTAACATGTTTGTCTAGAATAGAGAATTAATTAAACGTTGGCCAAAATAAAAAAAAAATAAAAAGAATTTGCGTGCGTTTAAAGTCACTTCAAATATATGTGGAGGAAGAGAGAGAGCGGTAGCAGAGTTTAACCTTTTTTTTAGACGTGTTAACATTATAGATAAAATTAAGTACAAAACAACTATTTTTTTTGTTCTTGGAAGTAAATAATCTTGATTTGTAAAAACATTAAATTCAGTAGATTGCATTAAAATGTGTCTTCATAATTTAAAAGCTTGTGTATGGAGATTGATACTAATTGGAAATGTCACTTTTTATAACATTTTCATTTCTTTATTTTACATAAATATGTATATTAAGAAAGAAAGAAAGAAAAAAAAAAAAAAAAAAAAAAAAAAAAAAAAAGACAATAGATGACTGGATACATTTTTTTAACATTAATAAAAAAAGAAGTTAATGCTGCATAATATAAAAGGTTAACAATGGGTGTAGTTATAGTAGTTCCTCATCTATTTATCTGTGAGATGATGTATGCGTGGGTTGAGGACGGTTGCAGCTCAAGAAAACGAGACAGATCCATCTGCCACTCGCTCGCTTGCATTAGAAATATAGCTATTGACCTACGACCCAGCGATGAGAGAGTTGGTTTATGAACAAAAAAATAAAATAAAATAGAAGACGTAATAATAATAATAACATCTCATTGTTAGAGGCGTAAAAAACCTAGTTATTGTTGGGTTTTGGGTTTGTTTTTATAACTGATGAGGAAAAAATAATGATGATTATCATTTTACTTTATGTTATTTTTTTGGCAGTAAAATGTATGAGTAAATATAGGGAGTTTTGGGAAAACTGTCTTTTTATTGAAGAAGCCAGAACACAGTATTGTTCAACTTTAGAAATAACTGTTTTGATTTTGAAGCTGACTTTAAGCAATTTTGATCACACCCGCTTCCGTTTCTATGGAATACTTATACGTACAACGCATGAGCAGTACATTGAAATGGAAGCGGATGTGATCAGAATCGCTTAAAGTCAGCCTAAAAACAGCTGCTTCTTTATTATAGTCATTGACCAATAAGGATTTTGGTATTTCGCACTTTATAGAGTAATTTGTTTATGAATGAAGTGATACTCAAACCAAAATGTATTAAAAGTAATATTGAAAATAATTAAAAAAATAATAATTTCTTGTAGTTTGTTCTAGCTCTAATAACTTTATCACATAATATGCATTTGCATTTGTTAACAATATTGTTTAATTATAAATATGAAATATGCATTCTAAGCATAGCTGAGTAAGATATTATATTATAGAAGATATAAGTGATATTAAAGAATCGTCATTTTTCCATAATCAATCAGAGAAATGACTTGCGTCATTGGAGAGAGAGAGAGAGAGAGAGAGAGAGAGACCGAGCGAGATGTAAATCAGTGTGAAATCTATGTTAATCAAAGAATTGCTTTCTCATTTCATCATTATTAACTTCCTTTTGTGCATTTCAGTTATATTCAAATTATTGACATACTAGCCTTGTATTGATTAGCTTTTGATTGAGAAATATATCGGAAGTCTTTCTCTCTCTCTCTCTCTCTCTCTCTCTCTCTCTCTCTCTCTCTCTCTCTCTCTCTCTCTCTCTCTCTCTCTCTGTATCTTTATAATTGTTCCTATATGTTCTATTGGGGGTTTCCGTATTCGAGTGGGCTTTGGCAGTATACAGACAGTAGAGAAAGAGGCATTAGCCCATAGACTCCATAGTATCAAAAAGAATCTAGGCCCATAGCATATCTAAGATACTAAAATTGATAGAAATTTTTAAGGAGTAGGTTGGAGTCTATATCAGATTTTGGACAACTTAAAGCTTTGTCGTTTTTTCTTTTTCATTATATAAACACCATATATTTATATAAAGACTTAAATTATTTAAAGTTTCAAAACGAAGCAGATGGAAGAAAGATTTTTAATGCTAAGTAACTAATATTTATGTTGTACTCTCGCTTATGTTCAAACTTTAAAAAAGAAATATTGCAGTTATTTGATAGAAATTTGCAAAGAATTTCGCGGAATTTCGTAAAAATCACAAAACTTAAAATAGAATATATTTCTGATGTCCTTCAAATAGATCGTAAAGAAAAATATGCAGCTGTTACACCGCAATTTAAATTGCTTGTGATATTTACTATATATATATGTTGACTTTTAATATTAAGGATTATAAGTTTTTTGACGTAACCAATTTTGAACGAATACAAAAGATACCAGGAAGAAATAAATTTATTTCTCTAGTAAAAATCCACTCATGCTAAGAATTTCTTTGTATTTTAAACATGTTTGCATTCTCACTGATATTAACTAGTCATTTGCGTTTGGATGCAATCTTAATGTTATATTATTACCCCGCAAGGCAAACACGCATCTTTTTATATCATTGCCGCTAATTAAAATCAAAATCTATCTGACATCTCAACAACATCAATAACTTATGCACAAACGATGCTAATTGTGATCGATGAATAATATTTACTTTTTTTTCTTCTAGAATTTCTTTTTAGTTCATCCACATTTGGTTTTAAATAAAAAAAACTTTAACGGACACAATATCGATATATTTTTGTTAACTGTATAATTAAGTTAACGTATTTTTAAATTTTCTTATACAAAGAAAGTAGTAATCATCTTGTCTCTGTCATTCAAATGAAAACATCAGAAAAAAAAAGTTTGATTTTTAAAAATAAATTAATCATAGTTCACAAAAGTACTATCTTTATCATCCTAAAGATGTTTTTTCCCTCAATGACTCGACCATATAAAAATGATCAATTATCATTTAATTTGCATAAGTCATAATAATAAATTAATATTGTTAATTTTTTTATACAAAATAAAAAAAATATAGTATATTTTATTGATTTTTAAATTAGTTATATTGACTTAAAATATCATATATTTCTATTAATCTTTGCTTGATTTTTATCATAACATAGAATTCCAAATTCATTCAAGAAAATGAACACGCAGTATATAAAAGGTTTTCATTAAAAAAATATGAAAGAAATAACAACATAATTCATAAATAAAATGTGAAAAGTAAGTTCATAAATTATTATCACAAAAGTTAAGAATTAATCAGAAGTTATTTGTCATTAATTAACGTCAACTCTCTCCAGGAAGGTTAAAGGTCACAAAAATTTGATTTAACGGCTTTTTTCAAAGGATATTTTATTTTATGGAGAACTTCAGTATTATCACACACAATTTACTCGTATAGTATCATAACGAATAACATTAAATAAAGTTTAATTTTATTTCTATTATTACTTTCTTATGTTTAAACCTATAAAATACTTTTAAATTACCGTTTTTTATTATACAATTCAGTTTTGTCGGTAAATAAAAGCTAAAAAGAAATAAAAAGTAATATCTACTTATATATATTTTAACAATAAGTTAAAATAGATTTTAACAATTTTAGTTTTAAATTATTGTTGTAGAATTACAAAAACCATTTCACAAGCAGTAATGTAATGGTAATAAAGTAATTATACTTGCCTCATTTTTATGAAATATTGTTGACATGTATATTATATTGTTCAAATATTATTATTTTATTTAGGTTAGTATTTTAAGATTATTAACTTTTGACAGTAGTTTAAAATATTTGTATTTTAGCCCAATTTGAGATTTTATGTCAAATATACTTAATAATAATTTTATTACTAACAATAAATAGAAATGTCTTTACTTTTGTAATGAAGGTTTTTTTAAAACTTGTAAATGTTTGAAAAGAAAAACATATTTCTCATATCATTTTTATAACATAAATCAAGTAGTAGAAATAAATGAATAGTGCTTTTATTAAAAAAGAATAAAATAAAATACATGTTTATTTTATTATTAAAGGAATATACCAGAGAAAAACATAAGCATTTATATCACAAAACACTTAATGGGATTTACATACATAACATTAGTTTGTCTCAAAACCCAACAGTAGCCCCGTAGCAGTGATCAGAAAATTCAATTAATACAACCCGCATAACATTTTCATGCTAATTTTTGCATGTTTCTGACGTCATAAACCTGAATTTTCACGCAAATTGCATACTTTACAGTTTTTTCACGTTCTCTCGTGGGGCTACATTAACATTCTGGTAAAAATTGGCATCAATTTTGACGATCTCATGTCGTGTTTACTCATTAAAAAGCACATGTTGTTTTATGTGGCCTATGGCTTTAACAGCTCAATTAAATCCTCATTCACAGGAAAAATGGAATATTAAATTATCTAATTAAATAATCTTATATACAAAAATAAATAATTATTGTTCTATATTTCATCACTGCTTATTTCAATGATTCGCTCAACTGCAATTACTGATTATAAGATCGTTGTAATATTTATGTCTTTTTCAAGTTCATATACCGTTTTTTTTTAACAATTGCAAACATATGTAGAATTATAGATAATGAATTATTCATTATGACTTCTTTATTTAAAATTATATCTTTCATATCTCGTAAATCATTTTTGTATTAAAATTATATGTTTGAAATAATACATGCAACTCTGATGAGAATAAACATAAAAATATTTTTATATATATAAATATTTTTTTTTATATATGAGAGGTATTAAATTTTTTATTATTTTCGTATAAAAAAAAAAGAAGAACGGAATGTAAAGTTTTTCACGATGCCAAAATAATAATAATTTTAAGCGTGACATTTTTATGACGAAAGATATTATTTCTTTATACTAACGTCAAATAATAATTCTCTAAATTATGATGTCATTTTCAAACACGCTACATAATTTTCATCTTTTTCTCATTTGTTTTAGCGTGTAGAATTGATAAATGTGGGTTGAGTATGGTGCGGTGTATTGTCACGTGGTTAAATCACATTCAAAATCTTCATGCAATTTGAGTGGTCAGGTGTGTAGGGATGTAAAACTATGACCAATCAACAACTTGCTTTGAAAAAAAATTGTTTTAAACTTTGTTAATCAAGTTGTTTACACAATGCTTTCTTATGGAATAAAATGTACGTATGATCACAAAGTTAGCAGTAATATATATTCACAAAATCGAAAAATTCATAAAATCGAACTTCATAAAATCGAAAGTTTACTATATATATATATATATATATATATATATATATATATATATATATATATATATATAATAAAAAAATACCTTTTAATCGCACTTGTCCTACAGCATAAGTTTTTAACTATACAAAATATCTATACGCGTATACGTTTAAAAGTCATAAAGATATCATTGTTTTAATTTTTTTTTAAAGAAATAATTTACGATACTGCTTTGTTCAATTTATTTTAGAAGTAAAACTTTAAAAATGCCAGACAAAAAGTATATTATGTTATTTTTTATTAATATAAAATAAATTGTGATTTTTTTTTTTTACAACTTTTGAGTATTTTAGTTGTCTTTATGTCTGTGTTGGAGTCATTTCTTGGCTTTTATTATTCAAGTAAAAACCACTCTGTGTCTCTAATGTAACTGTTTGTAGTTGGCTATTAAAAATGAAAAAGTCAAATTTCTGTTTTAGTAGCTTTTAAGTTACACGTATAAAAAATTATTTTAGTAACAATTTTAGTATATAACTTTTAACGTACTACATTAACAATTTATGTTGTTTTATTAAAGGAATAGACCAGCAGAAGAAAACATAAGCATTATATCACAAAGCACTTGATGGAACATAAATATAACATTAGTTTATCTTAAAAATCATCTGTAACGCCGTATCAGTAATCAGAAAATTTCAGAGTATGTAACCTATACATTTTACATTTTTTACATTACATTTTTATAGTAATTTTTGCCTGTTTCTGACGTCAAAAACCGGAATTGTCACACAAATTGCATACTTTACAGTATTTTCAAGCTGCAGGGCCACATTTAAATTCCTTGCAAAAAATTGTCATCAGTTTTGGAGATCCATTTTGGAGATTTGGAGATCGCATTTTGTGTTTAATCATGAAAAAACACGTTGTTTCATGTGGTCTATTGCTTTAATTCTAAATAAGGTACCATAACTCTTAATTTACCCCCCTAACTCCTTCCTAACATACTATGAAAATTCTTTATTTTACTACTAATTTTTTAAATATTTTTTTCTATCATATATTATTATAGAAAATATTTATACAACTGTATATTTCAATTAATTTATTTAACAAAAGGTAGATGAGTTGAAAAAAAAAAGGTGAAGAATATTTACATTGGAATCTCTGTTTAAATAAGAAATAAAAATTGTAACATAATGGCTTTATTCATACATATAATTGAAAGAATGTAGACATCATTACATGTAAAATAAATAATTCAAGACAACTTTATTATTCTCTTTAAGCCTCTCTCTCAAAAAAAAAAAAAAATATATATATATATATATATATATATATATATATATATATATATTTAAATAAACTTTTATCTTCTTGAACTTCACCCAAGTTAATTTATTTTCATTGTAAATTTAATTTAAATTATATTAAATACAATTGGCGTGGTTTTACATGAAATAATTTATGAAGTGATGTCTTTTTGAATCTTCTGATCCATTTTTATTTGTTATATTATATACCTACGTATACTGTATGTATATAATGTACACATATAGTGGACATAGTAAGAATGTGTAGTGCACTCCTACAGTGTGAAAGAACGAGACATCTTATATGTGTATGTGTTCCACACCCCTCGATACAAATCACACACTCACAAAAACAAAACATGTTTCAATTATTTCATAACGTCTTCATTTTATGTAATGTCATATTATTTCTTGTCTCTTCTTTTGGCAACAAGAACAAAATAATGAATATTTCATACTTTTTCTATAATTTTTTTGCTGTTTAATAGTTTTCCTTGATTTTTTGTGTCAGAAATGGTATAATAATGGAAGGAGAGAGAGAGAGAGAGAGAGAGAGAGAGAGAGAGAGAGAGAGATTGGCGACTTTAATTTTAATTATTTTACAAAATGTAGTTCGTAAACTCTGTCCCTCGAGTACGCTAACCCAGGTGTAAATAACTCAATATTTTCATAAATTTTTCGTCAACTCTTAGTAGAACGTATTGCATCTTTATAGAACTAGAACACATCTCAATTTTATAATATACTTACTGTTAGTATATACCATAATGAGCATTGTAGAACATTATGGTATAAGGTTTATGAACTAAAAAAAAAAAAAATGAAAAATGAAAAAGGATGAAAAAAGAAAAAATGGTAGCCCATATTCTTTTAACCATAGATATACTGTATTATAATACCTATATGTCTATGCTTTTAACGGAAAACTTAAAATTAATAATATAAACAAAAAGTTTTGTCATAAGAAATAAGAAGCAAAATTAATAAGCAATTTATAAAATTATTGATATATTAATTTCAAGTTAACAATTGAATTTCAACTACAAAAATAACGAGTATAATATACATTCACTAATAATGATCCTAAAGTCTCACCTGCAAAGCCGAGCATTACTTTGAATTATTATTGTTTCTATACATATAACATATGCGTTACTATGGTAACGCTCGTAAGACATTTTATGTCTTTATTACTCTCAAATTATCCTCGGTAACATAACATTTTGCTTCATAATCATCAACTTAAAACGTACATAATTGATGATTTATAGTTTTCTAGTAAAAAAAAATAATAATAATAAAAAAAAAAAACTTTCAACCGATATACTTTTTTTTTATTATTATTATTATGTTTATGGTCGAATGATATTCTATGATGATGATGTAATAACATAAATTAACGTCAAACTTAATGTCTAGTAAGATATCAAATAGCAAAGTAATCAATTTTGTTTTATACTTAATGTATGAATATTATGTAGTTCATATTATTTCTGTGCAATAAAATATTTTTCAAGGCCCTTATTGTTTGATAGGCAACCAGACGAACAGAGATTTTAACGCTTGAAGTTTTGTTATCACTCGTAGAAAATAATGATAATAATAAATCAAGTATTTTGTATTTTTTTTTTTTCAGAGCAATGGAAATTGTAGTTATATATAAGCTTATGGTAATATCTCTTTCAGAAAGATTTTACTATTGCATTTATAGAAAGTGGTCAAAGGCATCAGCTTTTGATTTTTTTTTCATTATATTTAGTATTATTTTAAAGCTTATTGTATCATCTATAGGGTGTATGCGGATGACGTCACATTTAATGCGCTTGAAGGCCATACTGGAGTAGTGAATAACATTGCTCAGCATAGGATAAACTTTATTTAAGCCAATTTTCTTTGAGAAATCGCTTAATTTTTTGTTATTGATTATTTTTCTCACATACTTGAGATACTAATGCAACATATTTACGCAGTATCAATGCTCTCAAAAATACTGCATAGTGTTTTTAAACTGGCAAAATGAGTTATTTTCCTATGTCACCCATGTTATTGAATTATCCAACAAGGCGTTGACTTTAACATGAATGCATACACCCTATACAACCATGATGAAAATTTCGGGTTAGCGCACTATTTAAATAAGAAAGACAAAAAAATAGTTGAAGATATTTTTGCATTTTATTAGTTTAAATTTTCAATCCCCGGTACTGTAGTAAAAAATTAGTAGTGACACCCATTAATTATAAGATATTTGGATTCTTTCTAGTACAGAAAATTGGGGCCATCTAATGATAATATTTTAATCAGTTAATCCCAAGTACATTTCCATCCTACTAAAAGAATTCAACATATTATTCGATGAAAAAAAAAACGTCAACAAAAGTTTACCCTCTCGTAAGGAAAAACAAAAAGCAATAATAATTAGAATCTGATTGGATTTAAAGAATTCCAAAACATGATACTTTTAGCTTGAATATAGTAATTATTTCTCCTATTTTAAAGCATTGTATTACAAAATGAATATTATAAATATCTAAAACATTAATAGATGACTTTCATATATATATATATTATTATATATCTTAAATAAAAGCAGGTGATATATTATGTGTCAAATAATATGTATAGATAAAGACAATAGAATATTTTGAAATAGATTTTTATAACTTTGAATACAGACATAAATAGTATCCTAATTTAAAATTCAATCGGTGTCTATATCGGAGTGAGAGAGAGAGAGAGAGAGAGAGAGAGAGAGAGAGAGAGAGAGAGAGAGAGAGAGAGAGAGAGAGAGAGATCCATTTACTATATTTAGAATAAATTATATAGCCAGACTTTAAATAATAAAAAGACAAATGTTCTAACAAGAGCAAAAAGGCGGTATAAATTAGTTCGACACTTTTCAAAAAAAAAAAAAAAAAAAAAAAAAAAAACACGACATAAACAAATGAGAGGTGATTTTGTGGAAATCAATGAGTGAGTGGTACCGCCCCCAATATTTATATGGATGATGTGATTTTCTTCTTTTTTATAACTAACACTTTACTGATTGGTTGTTACGATATATTTTCTTATTTTGCAAAACATTTCGTGACCTCTATATGTCATTGAACTTTAGGGTTGGTTCAAAAAAAAAATATATATATATGAGTACAAAATTATTTTGCATAAAACATTGACGTTTACATTGAGGTAATAGAAAAAGAAAATAATAAAAATAAATATTACATATATATTTTTTTCTCGCAGTTGTTTTATCATTAAATTGATTTTATTTTTATTTACTCTCTAACCACAAGATATAAGCAAGACTTCAAAAATACATTTAACTTTAATGTAAAAGTGTGAACAACAATGTATGAATTTGACATTGAATTATTTTTATTATTAATACAAAGTTTGTTATAAACACATATACTCTCACATTAGATTGAAGTCGTTTATTATGTTAATAAGTTTTTTTCTTTCTTTCTTGTTTGACTAACTAGAATTTATTGTTATTTAACTTACAATTTAGTGACTATATCTTTCTATTTTAATATAATGCTTAATTATTTTATACAACTTTTTTTTTTCATTTTTCAATAGAAATAAATTTGTGTACTGTATACAACTACTCTCTCTCTCTCTCTCTCTCTCTCTCTCTCTCTCTCTCTCTCTCTCTCTCTCTCTCTCTCTCTCTCTCTCTCTCTCTCTCTCTCTCTCTCTCTATCTTCAAAACATAACTTTACAATATATTTTAATTTATCAAATATTTTTATTGTTCAAAAACATCAGCATATACTTTCTTTTTCATCTTTATTGTAATACAGTGAAGAGAAATATGGATGAATCTTTTGACTGGTAACATTAATAATATTTTTGTGCTCTTTGCCATTGTGCGTCACCCACTATATACATGCATATACATTTTTTTTCAATATTATTTATATATAATATCATATATACTGACAAATAAAAATATGACGTTCAACACTTTCGCTTCATCACGCTAGATCGCTTTCTCTACCCTGACCCTTAGTGACCCTCTTCCCTATAGTAGATGTGGACATATATAAGCAACACCAACCATATGTACTGTATATATATATAAGGGAAATCCATGAAATTACTCTCATATTTTTTATTTATTATATAAAAATATGATAAAAATAATAATATTTATTCATATTTATAAAAGTAATGTTTATAAGTGGATTTCTACATACATGCTTTTCTATTGCATTTGTTTACATTATGACTTGCTACATTTTTTCTTACGTACTTAGAAATGATTCTTCACGTACGTAAGCAGATGCAGCCGGATGCATTACGAGTATGTACTGTACACACGATTGTGATACTATATTTTACCTTTCAAAAACCCGCGCTAAATTCGCAATGTTATCTTTCTAAGACAAATACGCTCTAAGTTGGAATGGTAAAATATATCGACACATGATTGTGATTATATTTTTCACCATTCAAATTTTGATTCAGGAAAAACAGGGATAAAATTGTAATATATGCATAGACAGTTGATAATCACATCAGATACAAATATCTTATTTGTCGCCAGGTATAGGTGTCGTGCAACTCTTTTACGTCCAGCTCGCCGGCTGCTGTCTTTTCTCGCATTGCTGCATTGTACACTCCTCCCGAATAAATCTGACCGGTCGTGGTAAAGTTTCTCAATATATTTAACATTTGGAGACATGATCGCTACGGTCAGATTTATTCGGGAGGAGTGTACACATGCGCCTTATGGAGATTATATAATAGAATTTTTCATATGCAAATAAAGTAAAAGTTAAGATCACAGTACCTGTTAGTATTTCAATAGCTTACGTAAGTTACATTCATTTCAAAATATTCGATACACTGATTGATTTTATTACACATAATGCAAACTAGCTGCTTATATCAATGATAATTTTATGCCAAATCACATAATAGTTTCTTTACGCTTTTCAATGATTTAAATTCAAAGATGTAACGTGATTCCATCAGTATACTCTTAAATCGGCCGTAAAATGAACTCTTTTCATAAATAATATAATATATTTTGAATTAAAGGCGTTTTAAAATTTTGACACGAGCTATATTCAGTACTATACATAAGGCTATTTAAATTTCAATACTTATATACGTATTTTATTTCAAAAGTATAACAGAAGCTATATAATATTCTATAAACACGTTTCACATACATATAATATAATAGCTAATAAATTTAAGAGCTTGATGAAGTGTTTTTAAAAAAACTAAATTTCATTCAATCAAAATACTTAAATATAATATAGTTAATATTTTAAAAGAATTTATATAATGAAAATAATATTTTGAATAGAAAATCTAATGTTATATTCAAAATTATAAAGGGTGTGTCTATTTATCGTATATAATATAAATACGTGTAGTTATTTGTTGTTTTGAAATACGACAAATTAGCACTCCAAACTAGCACTCTTAGCTTTTTTTTTTTATCATGATGAATATAGTGGTTCATCTGGTACAAAAATGCATTCATTAATCATTTTTTTTCTTTTAGTTGGAGATGTTTTACTGTCACTTTGTAAAAAGGAACTACTTTGATTCTCTCTCTCTCTCTCTCTCTCTCTCTCTCTCTCTCTCTCTCTCTCTCTCTCTCTCTCTCTCTCTCTCTCTCTCTCTCAGCATGCACTATACTCTCAAGTGATTAATGTGCTAATCAATATAGATCAATGCAGTATTAAGAGAGAAAAAAAAAGAGATACACTGAACTTCAAAAAGTTCAACTAAGGTTATTGATTTACAATATTATAAATTTTCTATCTATACAATTCTATTTGACATTTACATAAATATAATATATAGTTTTTTTTTTACTAGTAATTTCATTATTGTATTGTTATAATTTATTATTGTATATATGAGATGAGGTAATTATTTAAAAGTTTAATGATTGTTATATGCAAAAATGTCAACTATAAATCATAATAAACTATATATTGAATTCAATTGTTTATAAGCTATATATGATGTATGTATATATATCTAAACTTAGATTCAAATAAAAATTAGAAGGTATTGAAATTAGATTTTGTAGAAGGAGTAAAGAAAGATAAAAAAAAAGTTACTATACCATGAGAATTTCTTAGAAAAAAGTAAGAGTGACATTTTGTTGTAAATGATGAAGTGACCACATACAGGATTTGTATTTAGATTTCACACCTTGAGTAAACCACAGATTAACGTGATCACCAATCGTACATTGACATTGCAATACGTATATGTCACTCATTTCTTGTGGTCACTTTTCTCATTATTTAACATTGTATAATATTTGAATCAAGAAGTCTATTTTATTCTTGGGAACTTTATGAAGGTTTGTAACATTGAAATCTATTAAACTTCAAGTATATAGTTTTTGCCTATACTGTTGAACTGTAGACGATTTGACCATAAAAGTTTTAAAAATTCTTCTTACTGGCAATATATTTTTCTAAAGGCTTAAAACACGTTAAATTATGCTTCATATGACTCATTTAAAATTTTCTAAAATCTGTGATGTATATGTAAAAAAATGTAAAAATTGCAACAACAACAACAACAAATGTGTTTTTCCCCAACAGTGTACCTTAGGGGTCTCGCGCCTTTTAGCTTGCTGATTGTACGATGCATTCAGAAAAGAGTGCTGTATTTTAAACCACGGTTCTTCAAATATGTAAAACATTTTGGGGATCACATTGAATAACGAGTTTTTGAAATTTTACTCCCATAATGCCATATGTTAATTACATATTTTTTTTTTTACCTTCTTTATATGATGGGCACAGATCCAAATATTTTTATCTTACGTACTGTATGTTATTACCATTGACTTTCAAATGACATAGGGAGGTACCTTTTAAATTTTAGAGATACGAGACGTCTATATAACTACAACCCTTAAAAGGTTTGCAGCAGCCCAAAAAGATTCTGTTTTACAAGATACAACTCCTTGTTATATAAAAACATTGTATCTCTTACACTCGTTTTTCTCTCTATGTTTCTCTTTCAAGCAATGATATTTAGATGTATAAAGTTCCAAGGAACATTATAAAAAAAAATGTATATCTGTTTTTAGAATACGTCCTTGTTAGTAAAAAAAAAGTAGAAAAAGAAAAAAGCGATTATCTTAAAGATAAATAAGTGGGTTACTTGTCAACTCCAGCAAAAACAATACAAATCTTAAAGTACTCTTTATTATTTATGAATATGTAGCATGAGAAATTGCTCAGTAACAAGCAAACTGTGAGTACGCATCATGGCTCTCGATAAAATCATGTGAAGATGTGGGTGTCAGCCACGGTGTATGTCACGAAATCCATCACGCGCTATAAAGAAAGGTCAAACTATACTTAGGTTACCAGAGCACACTATATAATAAAGATCCGGCTGATCAAATTAAATAACAAAATAATTCTAAGTAATGTTTTAACATATAAGATATTTTTATAATATCGTAGTTAGAGGATCATATTATTTTTTTATAATATATTTTATAGAAAGTGACTTTAGTGACCTGGTGACTTTTTTTTTATTTTAATATCAAAGAAGAAATCTTTTTTTTTTTTTTTTTTTTTTTTTTTTTTAGTTACAACAATAATAAAAAAAGTTATATTGTATTTTATTATGCATGCGACGATTGTATAAAGATGATAAAAGTAAGTTTATAAAATTATTATACAGACTTTGAGATTTTTATAATACGAGATTGTCTTCGTATAATCTTGCATGAAGTATGAAATAAAAATTGTAAAAATACGATGTAATGTCACTTGTCATCTTAAAGGACGAGGGTGTTTATAAAAAATATATATTTTTTTCTTCATTCTCTTGTTCTATGCATTTTTCTTGTCAAAAATGCTGTCATATATGAGTGTTTGTCTAATATGCTGATAAATTTATATGATATAAATATATGGACCACTTGCAATGAACGTTTTTCAATTGTTGTAAAGTACTGATGATAAAGATTTGTCCATAAGAAATGCATTAAGAATGTTGAAATTTATTTTAAATAGTTCGTTCATTGCAATTGGTCCATTACTTGCTTAAAATTTACAAAAAAAAAAAAAAAAAAAAAAAGGAAGAAAAAGAAAAAAATATTACGCTTAAAAAATGTGTTGTTGAATCTTTGCGTTCAATTTTCTAGATTAATAACGTTTAATTTAAGTCACCATTACATACATTAATTTTACTTTACGTGACTTTAAAGCATTTCCATCCTACGCTTCCTTCTCTCTCTCTCTCTCTCTCTCTCTCTCTCTCTCTCTCTCTCTCTCTCTCTCTCTCTCTCTCTCTCTCTCTCTCTCTCTCTCTCTCTCTCTCTCTCTTATACATTAATGGCAAGTCGATGAAAAGACGATAAAATCGGAAGAAAAATCAGAGTATTACAGAAGTGAGCTCGATCTTGGTTTTGATATTTGAGTATGACAATTAACAACACGGCAGCTCGGGTTATGTGGCGTTAAATATGACGTTTTCAGAAGTGCACTTGCCACCCGGGTGGAGAAAACCATCTCTCTCTCTCTCTCTCTCTCTCTCTCTCTCTCTGACAGCAACCAAACCACTAGCTGCTGCAGTTAATTACGAAGTGTGATCATAAAGTGAGTGCATGGTAGGCGTATGTTCTTACCTCGTACGTATGTATGTACTTTATAAAATACGTTACGTGCATATTATGTACACACTATCTCAATTGTAACCTGGTTTGGCGCCATCGTAGGAGGTGGTGTAATAACTTCGTCTTCTTATTTCTATACCTTTCTACAAGTCACCTCTATATATATAACATCTAGCCAAGACTAATATGCATGGCACACACAAGATGTTATGTGAAATTAATACCTCGAACTTCTTTGTTCCATAACATGAAAAATATAAAATTTAGAAAATATATAATTTTGAATCAATAAATTATTTGATGACATTTAGTCTTATGTTGTTTTTTTAATTTTTATTTTTTTTATTTTTTATTGAAGAAGTTTATCATTTTCATGTCACAAAACCCCCCCCCCCTTTTTTTTTTCAGAATTTAGAGTGTACTTTCACTATTTTTTTCTTTGGATTTTTTCCAAAATTTATTATTTTATAGAATAAAGTTTCTTCTACTTTTAAAATCATTGTATATATCTTACAATCTAAAAATAAATATCTCTCACCTCACAACTATATATATACATATATATGTATATATAATATATATATATATATATATATATATATATATATATATATATATATATATATATATATATATATATATATATACACACATACATACACAGAAAAAATAAATCTTAATAACATGTTTATATTTATAAAAAAAGTAATTTCAAGATCAGTGGCTTTAAATTTAATCATAATAAAGCATTAAAATAAATTTGATTTATTTCAAGATACAATATAGTCTAACTTGTTTTCATTACTGTGTATGTCGCAATTCATGGAATACGAGACACAGCAGTGGTTTGATATACACAGTATAGTATTTTACTTAAGATTTGGGAGTGGTGAGTGAGTGACTGAGTGTGGTGGTGGTGGTGTATAGTAATATAGTATGTATGTATGTATGTATGATTACTTGGTGTGGTTAGGTCAGCGTATATCATGTAGAGAGAGAGAGAGAGAGAGAGAGAGAGAGAGAGAGAGAGAGAGAGAGAGAGAGAGAGACTGTATACTCACGCAGGTAAAAGAATGTCGTTCACTCACTATGAGTTGCCTAACGCCCCCAATGACCGGTTCTACAATATACAACGAATCGTTCGGCCCACACTATATATACTTTACTGCAATATCGCACCTCAGAAAAAAAAAAAAAAAAAAAAAACTTTGCGACATTACGTATTGAAAAGTAGCCAAAAAAATATGTCACATACAGTTTTTAAAATAATAATAGTATTATAAATCATAGATGAAAATGAATTGTATACTATAATTATACTAAACTACTCCCTCTATATAATGTTGATGTTTTTTTGTTAAATGTTTGTTATTACATGTTATTTATTTCCTTTCTCTTCTTTTCAATTCTATCTTGATTGTATTGGTCATGTATTCTGTTAAACTTATTACGTACATTATTAACTTTATGTGTTATTCAATGTCTATATACCATATGTGTCCTATTTTATATAAAGTCAAAAGCTAAAATTGATAAGACTGGTTAAATTTGTATATTAAGGTACCTTCGTAAATATTACGCCCTCAAATGTCCTTCTCAATGAAAGTCAAACAATAGATAATTTTCAAACACATACACGGACAAAAATAAACACGTAATAAACATGCTAGCTTATTTTCAACACAATTTGTTCATTATAATACAAATGTGCAAATGTGCTTAATAATAATTATGCTACAAATCATAATTATTATGCTGCATAGCATAATTACTTCTGCTGTTCTAATTTGGAACCATTTGTACCATGATGTCATAAATGCGGCATTAATTACGTCTTTCCGTATACAACTTTTTTCACAACTAAAAGAAAGGGGGTTGGGGAAATTTACAGCCCATAATATCCTCACGGCAAAAAGTCAGTTTTTGTTGATGTAAGGTCTCTCCATGACAAATGGAGCTTTGTTTAGGGCACTCATGAGTATATTGTTTTTGGGCAAAATGTATTTCTTTAGGTTTGAATGAAAAAAAATGTATGAATATTTTTTTAATTTTCGTACCAACACAACGAGCTTTTAGATATATTTCTAAGTTTGTAGTTTACATACAATTTATTTATTTATTTACTTACTTATTTATTTATTTATTTATTTATTTATTTATTTATTTATTTATTTATTTATTTATTTATTTATTTATTTATTTATTTATTTATTTATTTATTTATTTATTTATTTATTTATTTATTTATTTATCTATTTATTTATTTATTATATCAATTAATGTATTTAAAATAAATTTTTGTGTAAACAAAAGAATGTGAGAAACGTAATTGTGTCTAGTAATTAATCAGACGAGTGTTTACTCCAATTAAAATATCTGTGAGCACGACCTTGCCGCTGATATCTAACAATTATTTTCTTATACGTGTTAACTCGAAGTGTGAAATTCAACTTAAGATAAACCAAGTGATAAAATGTTTCGCCTTTCATTCCTTATCAAAATCTAATGTATATATATGTGTATATAACATATTATACTCCCTTTCTTTTTATTATATTATTTACGTTTTAAACAAATTTACATTATTATTACCTATACTTGACACAGATGCATTTGTGATATCAATTTTATTACATAAGTTTCATTTGAAAAAATAGTTAGGAAATCATATAGTGATTTATTTGTGAATTAATGTTTTTTAAATATATATCAATGAATTTCCTAGAAAATTTTAATTATAAAGTATCATTAAATATAGATGACCGTACTTAACAAATATGCTTCTTGCTTATGTAATGTTTTAGTGTTGGGCCTTTGTATGACATCATTGAATATAATGTGACATTATCATGTGTACTATCAGCACTCACCTTTTTAATAAGGTGAAATAATTTAATCAGAGCTAAATGAGAGTACTCTAGAAAGGGTACTTCTACAGTACTCCAAGCTAAATATATGTATTTACAATTAAGTAACTAAAACATTGATAATACAATTTAAATTCTAAGTACCTGTTTTATACGGTGTAATACCTTTAATGTGTAATAAATATGATTGCATAGTAATTCAATAATTTTTAATGGAGATTGTATGCAGTGAATAAAAAAAGTACATGTATTAAAAATATTGCATCATGTATTGGTCATACATGCAATAGTTTTATGTTTAATTGAAATTGAAAAAAAATTTAAAAGTGAAAACATTAAAAATAATAATAATAAATAAATAAAAATGTGTACACTCACCCAAAGTTTTTACACATAAGTTTTTACCATTCAGATATTTGCGCCAAATTTTTCATTGTTATTATTATGACAAAAGTACACGCAGAGTTCAATCTTTGTTGTTTTTAGTGTGCCTTGTTTTGGTTCTCGGTCTTTTGTCTCTCTCTCTCTCTCTCTCTCTCTCTCTCTCTCTCTCTCTCTCTCTCTCTCTCTCTCTCTCTCTCTCTCTCTCTCTCTCTCTCTCTCTCTCTCTCTCTCTCTCTCTCTCTCTCTCTCTCTCTCTCTCTCTCTCTCTCTCTCTCTCTCTCTCTCTCTTTCTCCAAAAAAGATTATTCTCCACAGTAAAATATTTTTCAATGTTTGGTCATGGCTATATTTCGACTTACACATACATACCTAACATAAGAACAACAGTAAAAAGATTGAAATATGACTTTAAAAAGCTCTATGCGGTAATAAGAAGAACCATTAATTATTATGTACGTTAAAAAGTATATACTTGATGACGTGACAGAAATATTACTTCAAAAACTAATAATATTACGTGAAAACATAATAGTGTTAAAGGTTAGACTTGCTATTTAAATATTATTATTTTGAAGTTCTTGAGTGTTAAGTGCATACACTCATACCATACAAATGTCATGACAAATGAAATATAAGGGCGGGTGTGGGAGGAGGCGCCAATTGCGTGTCTCACAATCTGTGAAGTACACATTAAGTTGACGCCAGTCTCTTGGTGTCAATCTTAGATTTATAGTGTCAATAAAATCAGTCGTTTATTTCTCGTTTTACCACTCTATTTCAATTGCAATAATAATATGTGCTCGTAAAATTACATAATATTATTATAAACCAAGAAATATAATTATGGAGTGCATAAATAACATTATGTTAAGTACAGTAGTTCAATAATAAAATAAAAATGAGTAAGTAAGTAAGTAAGTAAGTAAGTAAGTAAGTAAGTAAGTAAGTAAGTAAGTAAGTAAGTAAGTAAGTAAGTAAGTAAGTAAGTAAGTAAGTAAGTAAGTAAGTAAGTAAGTAAGTAAGTAAGTAAGTAAGTAAGTAAGTAAGTAAGTAAGTAAGTAAGTAAGTAAGTAAGTAAGTAAGTAAGTAAGTAAGTAAGTAAGTAAGTAAGTAAGTAAGTAAGTAAGTAAGTAAGTAAGTAAGTAAGTAAGTAAGCAAACTAACAAACAAACAAACAAACAAACAAGTAAATAAATCGTATAAATATATAATAAAATTAATGGATGATTATAATTTATTTAACTCTAGTAATGAAATATGATGTATATAAAAACAAAATCAGATATAGAAAATAAAAATTATATCATATAAAAATTAATTCTATTACAATGATTCTGATCAAAGGTCAATATAATAGAAAACATTTTATATATATATTATTATTATTTTATATTTCACACGTCTAGTAATTGGCATAATCATTGCAGCCTTGGCAATCACGGATATTACCACGCTTTTTATATTAAACACCATATAAAATTAAAATACAGTGTATGTATGTATCATATCCTTAGCTATATTAAGCTAACAAAATTATGCAAAAGTAAATGTTTTTACACAAAAGTATTTCGTCATCATATTTAAAGATTTTTGGCTATTTAAAGAAAAATACGTCCATTAGATTTACAATTCATGACCTCTCTCTCTCTCTCTCTCTCTCTCTCTCCTCTCTGTATGTATATATATTTATGATAAATTGCAAACATTCTTAGTTACGTTCAGAGTTCAAAATCTGTGTTCAACTTGAAGAGACCACCCTATAGGAAAGAAACAAGCGAAAAAAATAAAGTGTGAAATTTAAATAAGTATTTCATGACCTCCTCTACGAGTCATGAAAATATAATATGTATACATTTTTTTTTACAGTTATATTATTTTTCTACATTACAAATTTACTTTGTATACAAACAAAAGTTTTTTTTTATATTATTAAATAAATAAAAAAATTGTTTATAGTTATTATGTATAAGTTTAATATTATTTATTATAATAAAATAATAATTATAATTGTTATTATCAAATCACGAATCTTTAATTAATTAAAACGTACATTAATAAGATTAATTATAAATCGTGAAAGATATAAAAAAAACACAATAACAATCAATGTTATTATGAATTTGGTTTATTATCATTATCGTATATAGATACTATAAATCATAATCATATGAAAGCAGATTTTTTTTTTTATTATTATTTTTTTTATTGATGGAATTAAATGTTATCATATCACCGCGTTATAAGTTAGTGCAGTAGCTGGTTTTCTGCTATATTGTATGCGCCTTAGTAAATATTTTTACTCTCTCTCTCTCCTTTTCTCTTTCTTGGACAAAAAAAAAAAAAAAAAAGTGGTAATTGCTCACTTGGCACACCATATTCTCGTGGTGTTATATTCATGCTCTTCACATTCTAAACTATAATTGAAACTCAAATAATAATACAAAACATTCGTGAGGTTTAGTACAATCTACAAACATAAATTCAAAAGAAAATTTATTGTGAATTGTAAATTTAAAAAAAATACATATGAAATAAATCTTTCTTTCTTTCGTTTATTACATTTTTTTTTTAAATCTTTAGTTATTATTTTGGTTTACTTACATAAATTACAATCTATTTATCTGAAGTACTCTTACTCTTTAATTGCTTTTTTTTTTAAATATAGTATATCATAACAAATATCTATTATATACATGTAAAGTAATATATGAGTTTATTATATAGTTTAAGTGTAATAGTCACGATATATGAGATGCATATATAAATATTTGTTTTGTTTATGTTTGCAATATGCATACATACTCCCACTGCAATCATATATACATACATACACATATATGGGTGTTTACAAAACTGCAATATAAATCACACTTCCATATGACCCAGGTGCATCCTTGATCTTTTGCTTGCTATATATAAACCCCCGCAGAATATGTCGTATATTTTATTTTCTTTATAATAATATGTGACTTGTTTTGTTTTGTATAAGTAAAAATCACCCTTCAATTAACGCCTTTCTTTTCCATAGTAATCACGTAAACACGTAAATCACTCTATTCTCTTTATATATATATTCACTAATAGCTTGTTTTAAATAAAGTTATCCATTATATAATTTAATAGACAGTAAAATACTATTATAAAAATTATTTATATATACATAAATGTTTATATAATATATCATTTATTTAAATATTTTTTATACTGTATTATAATAGCAGCAATTATTTTCGATTTGTTTGCTTATAAAAAATGCCTTTTCAAATGATCCCTCATCTCATTAGTTTTTAAATTTGAGTAAGTACAATTGCCAAAAATAAAATGATGATGAGTAAAAGAATTTAATGTATTTATATTTTGGGTTGTTAGTTAAAAGAAGAATTCCTGAAATTCAAAAGAGAACGTTCAATTTTTTATGGGATGACAATTTCAAATTTCAAATATTCGTAATTCAAAATTGAATCCAAAACAATTAGCAAATTATTTGGAGTTGTTTTATCCTTAAGGATAACTGTAGTTAGCCTTCACACGTGAAAAAAAAATATCTCGTTTGACTTTTACATAAATTATCATATTATAGTACCTAAAATAAATAAATAATTTAGTCAAAATATTTTATAAGATGAAAGTAATGTATAAATTCAAAAGATAAAACATTATTTGTGATGTTAAATAATTTACTAATATTATTCCTGGAATTATCTCTTAAATTAACCTGTACAAAACACAAGATATATTGCTTAAGATTCATACATTTTACGATACTAATATTTTTGAATTACAATAGAACATAAAATAAAAATAACATCTATTTTAAAAATCTTTTAGTATATAAAATTTACAATAAAATAAAAATAACTAAATTTTACTATATAACAAAAATTCTTAATATTTTGTTTCTTTGTAATAATAATAAAAAAAAAAAATCATCACATGAAAGACAATAACAAAAACATTTTTATATGTAATGTAATACTATATAAAAATCTTAAACATCATAATTACATATAAATAAATGAATATATACTTCTGGTTGAAAATAACAATTACTCGTTATTGTAGAAATAATATTTTATGTAATGCACGGCTCCGAAATATTTGTATAACATTTTTCCTATATAAAATAAACGTGAGATGTGAAAATTTATTAGTCTGCTAAATTTATTATTTTTTTTTCCTCTCTTATTACACAAGAATAGTTGAACAAAACAAAGTTATTTATTTATGTTTTTTTTTCAAGTACCAATCAAGTACTCATGACCTTGAGATTTTTTTTTTAAATTGCTGGAACAATAGTTTATTTATAGTTACATTGTAAAATAATCACATTTATATTTATATATAAAAAAAAGATTAATTGCAGTTAAATTTTATAAAAGAATAATAATTTAGCTATTTAAATTACCTTTATTATTGTGAAAAAAAAACACACATACATATTAATTTTATTATATTTTGAAAGACAGTTAAAATATTAGCTAATTTAAAAGACAATAATTACATTTTTCATAATGATTTTTTTTTATTAATTATTACTTAAATTCAAATAGAAGAAGAAAAATATATAATTGTTGAAATGTATTAAAATTAATATCTATTAATAAATTATTGTATATTGAATAGACGGGTGGACATATTATATATATACAAAAGACAGTGAGTTGCCCTTTTGTGTCAATGCGTTGGCGAAAAATTTATGTATAATCAATATTACTCTCGTATCTTTCAAGAAATGTAAAAAAAAAAAAAAAAATCATATCTTAATAAATACTACATCTTCGAGCAAGAGAGAAAATATACTACAACCCACACTTTTCTTACAAGTTACATAATTTGAAAAACATACTGACAGTGAGATCATCTTCACAGATTTCGCCTCTTTTATATGTAGCGAAAAAAAAAGTTGTGTCGATAATTATCTTATGTTTATAAAACAGCTCGCCTCCACACTTCTATCCACTTTTTTTTTTTCGTACCTTTTACCATATGAACTCATCATACGTAAAGTCACTCAACTTTGTGTTTAATTTAAAATTAATTTTATTTCCAATGAGGAAATGTTATTTGTTTAATAAAACTGGGAATTTTATGCATTCAATATACTTTCTGATGGGGAAAAAATATAAAAACTTGCCTATACTGAAGCATTATAACCTATAGATGAACGCGGGAAAACAAATATAGAAACCCCTGATATCTTATCTTTTAGAACTCCATCTGCATGGACCAATCGGACTATTTTTGTGAAAGCTACTGCAATTAGATTATATAATGACATTTCATAACATGTTTTGGATTTCACCTAAAAATACAATAATTAATATAAAAAATATATATATAATAATAAAAAGACTATAATTTCAATGTTATTGAAAAAAGTAAAAATAAATACGTTAAATACGTTGTTATTTTTTTTTCCTTCCCAGCAAAACATTATTCCGTTGAGTTGGACGTTTCATGAGTTACTATGTTGTAGAACAGAACAATTTTGCAGTTGAGCTTTTCTTCTTAAAGGCATGATAAACTTACTATCATTACTTATAACATTAGAATAATAACTAATATTACTTCATCAATTAGCCATGAACATGTTGATTTTGTATTTATTTTCATGGTGACGGTTTAGTTATCCCGTATCTTACGTCACGATATTTTGAATTATGTAACTTTGACTCTGATTGGCTGATGAGGCACAGGTAATGGCGCGAAAAACACTTTAAGTGATTGAAAATAACTATGTGGATAGGGTATCCACATGTCATCATATTTAATGCGCTTGGAGGCCGTACTGGAGTAGTGAATAACATTGCTGAGCATAGGACAATATTCGTTTAAGTCAAATTTCTTTGGGAAATCGGTTAATTTTTTGATACTGATATTTTTTCACATACTTGAGATACTAGTTCAACTTATTTATAATGCTTTCAAAAAAATTGCATAGTGTTTTTTAACAGGCAAAATGAGTTATTTTCGTATACGACCCATGTTATTGAGAGACCCAACATGGCGTCGAATTAACATGACTGCATAGACCCTATATCATAGTTGTATTTAATTCTTTAGTCTTTTTCTTTCCATAAAACTTTATATTTTATTACAAAATATATAAGAAATCAAGATATAGCTGACAGGGAATGATTATTGAACAAAGACATTTTAAGCAATCTAGAATTAAATCACTGAGGGGAAAAATTACAAGTTATAATACAAGATGATAATTTTTTTATCCTATATAATAATTATTTCTTATTTAACCTTATAGATATTAAATACATGGACATTTACTTTATTTATATTGTATTATTTTTTATATTTATAGATTATAGTTTTATGATGCATCAGTCATGCATATCTCGTTTATTTAATCGTTTTAATTACGTTAAGTAATTACTCATAAAAAAAATGTTAATTAAATTAAACATAGCACTTTCTACATTAATAACAAAAATTACATTACCACTTGTGTATATACTTTAAAAGATCTTATATATAAATAAATAAAAATAGATGATCTGTAAAAAAAGATAATATTTTATTACTCTATCATGTTCAAGAATTCTTATATAAAGATTCTAAAATGCTGTAATATAAAATGTAATAAATTTTATTATTTGCAACAGTTAAAAGCATTGTATTCTATATTAATATGTGCAATGTAGTTTACTATTTTATACATCCTTTTACTGATCTCATTTTATCTCTCTCTCTCTCTCTCTCTCTCTCTCTCTCTCTCTCTCTCTCTCTCTCTCAGTCTTGCTTTTTTTTTAACTACTTCATGATGGAAATAAATAAAATTGCGTTCAATTACAATTTTGCAAGGTTAACACAGATTTTGATCTTTTTTCCTACAAGCCCAATCCAATGTAATTCAAATTCAATATTGATATTTAAAGAATTTACAAAATTACCTATATAATCGTAAATTTGTATATATGTTAAAAAATTCTAATTCTGTAATAATAATAATAAAAATCATTATAGATGAGAATTTTACAGCAATAAAAATTGTTTCATATATATTATATAAAAGGGGGGTTTTAATACCCTTGTAAATTTGATTGCTAGAGGGTGTTATACTGAAATTTCGGCACTTTCAAGTTAGATATATATGAAGCTAATTATGAAAAATGTGAACAAGTTGCTAATGGATTTGAAAATGTTTAACATTTAAAGTTTGGGCAGGCGTGAAATACTAAAAAACAAAGGTGTGAGAGAGATGAGGGGATATTTGATCTACCTGTCTGTGACGTCATTTTTTACCTCACTTGGGGGTCCTTCACAAATATTTTTATTTTCCTGCCACTTCTACACAAGTTTTTTTTTTATTATTATTGTTGATCTTAGAAATAAAGAAGGTAACATAAATAAAATTAACGAAAGATATACAAAGATAAATATTTGTAGTTTTTTTTTTCTTTACTAAATATTTTCTTTTCTTTTATCTATATAATAATGAAGTTAAATTAATAGTTATTTATTTAATGCGGATATTGTATATAAATTATTTGTTCTTTTAATTCTTAGAAAATTTATATTTATATATCTACAGTAAAAAAAAGTAATGATTTTAATTTCATCATGGCGTACATTCATACAGTACTTAATTTTCAAGTTTGGCAAGATAAACATTATCCAATTAATACGTTACAATAAATCTTTTAGCTTTAATATCGTTTCATCAAAAACATTTGATTGATCGTTTCTTTAACCCGTGTTATTTTCATGTTGAAAAGTTTAATTTTATAAATTTCTTCCGCAATACTACGAAAATAAATATTTATTTTGTTGATAACCATTAACTTATTAAAACAATAGAAAGTACAAAATAAAAAAATATGTATTAAGATATCAACAGAATTTTATATATATAGTAAATTAAATTTAACTGATATTAAAGGTTAGGTTAAATGTAATTAATTTTGAATTTCGAGGATATATACTATGTCTTAATAATTATATAGTTCTGTTTTCAAGTTATAGTTTTTCAATGTTTTATTTCTATTTATCTTCTATAATGCTTTTATACTGAGAAATTTTAGTGTTGGAATTGTTCCATGCGTATATAAAATTACAAAGTAAATGAATAGGCAAAGTGTTTAATTAAACTGGATTTTAGCTGCTTTATTACTGGAGAAATGTTTTTGTTAATTTTAATTTATTATTATTGTTATTATTTTCTGTTGTGATTTTGGTTTATTAAAAAATGTCAAATACTCGCAACGCCTTAATAGAGTTTTTATTGTTCAAAACATGCAAAAATGCATTAAGTTCTTTGTGTCATTTAAATTTCTGTGCTTAAATTGCAGCATAGTTCGCTCAAAGATCACTACCATCCAGATCAAAGAATTTGTTCTTTTAATTACTTGAATGTGAATCAAAACTTCCATTATTTCGTGCAATTGTGACGCCTTAAACTTATAAAGAAATTTTCAACTTATGAAACCCGCATCACTTTTTCTATATTGTATGTTTATAATGCTGACGTCAGGATTATTCAAATTTTGTTGGTTTTGCTTACTTTACAGTTTTTTAGCGCTCTCTTGCGTGGCTGTATTTGGGATTTGGGTACTATAATGAAAATTGGTAATACTTTTAGGTATCCCATTTTGTTTTAAAAGGGCATGTCTGGACGGTACCTTTAAGGATGGTCCTGAATTGTTAAATAATAGAATATAAGGATTTGCTGCTATTGTCCTAATGGGCAGTTCACAATGACGCGTAAATTGACGTAACTTTAACGCAAGAATCCAAATAACATTTACTGTCGTATCTTTTATGTAAGAGTTATTTGAATTTACGCGTCATTGTGAACAGACAATTACACTTCTGCAACTCTACGTCATCACCTGCAATAAGCATTACAATTTGTCTAAAGTGTTCATATATTACAAAAAAAAAACGTTGAAATTCTTGTAAGTAATGTTGATGCAAGCTTTAAGAAAACAATTTCCATCCGTTTTCTGTATATGATTTAGTGTAAAGTTAACTTGAAGATGTGTGAACATTTATTTATCTGTCACTTACTGACGAGTGGGCAATGTTAGGAATGCTGATATGCTCGGTCAAGTGTGCAGCCTGCCGGGGGTTTGAACTGGGACTGATTCAAGTGAGTGCACTTTTGCTGCATGCAATATATATTATACATTCCAGAGTGGAGAGGTGAGACTTTTGGCGCTCTCTCGCACCTTATCCTTTCGTGCTTCACTGCTTCATAAAGCAAGAAAGATGTAGGCCTTTCATATAAACATCAGATTTTACACCTTGATAGCCTAATTTTATGTTATAAGTAAATAATGTTTAAATCTAAATAATCGTGAATAAGGATTCGTTTTAATAATCTTATAATACTTTTCACTTGTTATACTTTATTTATAGTAAATTCTTTGCTTTCCAATAATAATATAATAATTTAAAAACCAATGATCCTTCTTTTTTCCTTAAATTTTATTGTGTGTGAGAGAGAGAGAGAGAGAGAGAGAGAGAGAGAGAGAGAGAGAGAGAGAGAGAGAGAGAGATGCGAGTACATTAATTAAAAAAATGAAAGTTTCTCTACTGTATACTAGAAAAATACAAATGGGGCCTACTAAGTGTGGAGCCAATCACACATATGGCACGAGAAAAGCTTGGGGACCCCTAATTTTCTATATTTTAGCATTGTAAGACCCTGTTTTTAAAGTTTGTAAAAGAAACTATTTCACCATAAGACTGGAATTAAGGTACACTGGACACACTTTTAAGTAGTATAATATTTATGTAAAAAATGACACGAACAGTCAAAAATAAAGTTCCATATTATGTATTTGACACGAGTTGTACACAAGTTATGAGTTTAAGAATTCAAACATGCATATATTAAATATTTAAAATAATTATAATATATTACATAATATTTAAAGTTTATAATGTTATGAAAATTATAGCATTATTATACTTACAAACATATAGAGAGAGAATGAAAATGTTGTCTAATTATGACTCACACTACAGGGAGGGGAACAATCTTGTGTGTGAGTACACATACATATACACTCATAACAATATACTTTCTTTGTGTATAATGTTTGTTATGAGATCAGGATGCTTACGTATATTAAAATATATCAATAAGGTTCATTATTAAATTTAAATAACATAAAAATTCAACCATGATGTTATATTATAAGAGATGGAAGGTATAATTTAGCTATGTCACAGTTTGCAACCTTGTCTCTTATCACCATTATCAAGGTGACTATATCAACGTGAAGACTTGTATAAAATGTAAGTTTTTTAGCATCAATTTTATCCAATTTTTTCAGAATTTAGAATATTTTTCATTCATACTTATAGAAAACATATAGCCTCTTCATTCCCGATTTTTTTTTTTTTTTTTTTTTTTTTTTTTAATTTCATTATTGTAAATTTTAGCCACATTTTCGTGCAGCTCTCAGAAAAGCAAAAATATCTATCTTTTGTCAAAAACGATTTCTTACTTTTGAGCATCCTCTATCTACTCTAGAATGCTCAAAATAGCTTTAAAAAGTGCGTAAATTCAAGTGTGTTTTCTGGTCCAATTTTTGGTATTTTTATCTCAATATGTTCTATATTTTCGATTTCGATTTTTTATTAATTTATCTAATGTCCACTGTTTTGTATACTGGGACTGAAGAAGATAGACAGTTATACATGAAAATATTTCAGGTATATCAGGGTTCAATATCTATAATTTTATCGTTACATTGTTATTGCAACAGAAAAATAAAAAAGTAAATAATTTGAGCTAGTAATACGAGATGAAAAGATTATAGAAATATAGTAATTACAGTATCATATAATATATTGGTCTTTATTTTAAGAGTAATCATCCAAAAATCTTATATAAATCTAACATGGCATGTTTTTTTTTGCGATAATATTATTAGATACTATTCCCGTTAAAAAAAATCGATATTTTATATATATACATATAATATATTATTAGACGACAAATTGTCATGTTTTTATTTAATTTGTCGTTAAAATAAAACAATGTAACAAAAGAATTTGCGCCTTGTTAAACAGCTCAAATTGTATTTCGTGCATCAATTTCAAATTCTCTATATATTTTTTTTTAAGAGGTCATAGGGGTCACGAAATACCGCAAATGTCCGCGCTACGTCCACACTCTGTTGGGCAAGTCAAATTTTTTTTAACTATCGTGTATGTATATACATTTACCAAAAAGAATAATGTTTTTTATATATACATGACCTTAAAAGGGCAGAATTTTTTATTTCAATTTCAAATAGCAAATTAGTTTAAATTGATCAGTAAATATTTCAATCATTATGTAAAAATATATAAAACAATACCTCTAAAACGGTACTTTTTTTTTTCATATAAATTTAAACTGTATATTGAAAAGATGAACGCAATTTATTTATATCCCTTGAATTAACAATGTATCATTTTTTTTAGTTTTATAATTAGATAGTTAAATTTTTATTTTGTTTGTTTTTTCCTATGAGTTGATTTGAAAAAAAAAAAGTTTTGATTTCTAATTTTTAATGAATATTCCGTTATTTTTTGACAAAATAATTAGCAATTCGTGCTTGATCATGGGTATATATTTGAAATGGTGATCTGCAACTTTTTTTTTCTGTGCTATATAATATCTTGTTTTTATAATATATACGTATAACATTTTAATACAATACTACTCCTAACCATCACAAATTTTAGAATAATTCTCTCATAATATTTTAAACTATTTTCATTGCTTTCAAAAAATATATTATATTATAAATCAAGTCTTTCTGACATTGTTCCATATAAAATCTCAAGGTTGGCTGAAGAAAACTACGTTGTTATAATAATATTATACTCTATATTTTATACATGCTTTTGAGTTTTTCTTTTCTTTAAAAAAAAATGTTTATATCAGATTTTATTGCTTACTTTAATAAGAAAATCTTATGGAATGACAGGTTGAAATTTGGCACCATCATGCTGATGAAAATTTGACCCTGACGTTCGCATAGGTCTCGTCTGGAGTGCGAAATAATTGAGGCATGCTTTCTGGTGTTTCTTTTCTTTACTTTTTTTTTTCTGCTATCAAATATCGTAGCAGCCAAATAGCGTACGAAAACACTCGTGTATAATATGTGTGTGTGTGTGTGTGGCCAAGAGATGGGTTACTTACTTATACTTTACGTGGATAACGTAAAAAAAAAAAAAAAAAAAAAAAAAAAAGAGGGTAGATTTATCACGTGTCTATGAAAATAGAAGGTGCAAGTATTGTAATTATATAGAGGAAAAAAAAGTAAATATTTAACTTTTGAGTATTTGATGTAAATCATGGTAAAAAATAATGTTTTCAAATTTTGCAGCACAACATAGTTTAATTACCGTTCGATACAATACTTTCTTTTAAAGACATGATCATATGAAATTTTTCTCTAAATAATGACAATGCTATGAGCATTGATATGGAGTGGAGACTTGAATTAACGCAATGCTTTGTATAAATACATGGCATAGTATAATAGAACAAAGTGTCACAAGTCACAATGTCTTCATAATATAACTTTAACTTTATACCTCTTCAGTCCTGAAAAGTAACTTTGCTATTTACAGAATAAATGATACCAGCATAATAGTTAGCTATTTCTTTTATAGAGAGAAGTAATACCAACAACTATATGACTTAAATTTTTGTTCTATAGTGACTTATGAATGGTCATGCCATGTTGTTATAGGATGGAGCAATGCGTTTATCAAAATCTCCAAATAAAAATAAAGTAAATTTATTGTCTGAATACAAAATATTAAAACTGTTGGTAACACAAAATACTAAGTTGGCTCCTTAAATGTTGAAATCTAGAAAAGTTGCTGATTTTTTTTATAAGTTTTAGTGTTGTTGTTCAATTTTTTTTTTTTTTTTTTTACAAAACAAAAGCTTGGTATAAAAAGAAAAAAAAAGTCTACTATCTAAATGAAAAAAACCTTATTTCAAAGTTAAGGCTTTGTAGAACACATAAATATATATATATATATTTCTGTGAAAAGAAAATTTTTCTATTATTTTATCATTTGTTTTTAATGAGATATATATGACCATTATTTTTGCTTTCAAAGTGTGAAGACAGACATAACTTTAAAAAATATATATATTTTTATATATATTCTTGGAATCATATAACATTAAAGAAAAATACCTCTTAATTTATTTTATAATTAAATTGAAAAAGAAAAATATATAATATATTATACCTTTGTTAAAAAAAATGTAAAAAAGAATGAAATTCGTGCAGTGTATTGTCTAAAGTATAAATTTATTATTGATATCGTTATATATATATATATATATATATATATATATATATATATATATATATATATATATATATATATATATATATATATATATATATATATATATATATATATATATATATATATATATATTTTATTGTAAAATGTAAACAGTAACATGAGTAACTATTATAAAGGGGATCATGCTGTGGTCTTCTCCCTTACCGTGACTTGAACCCGTATGCACGTTTGGCATGACCTGTTATTGTGGTGACCATATGGGACCATAGCTTTCATCAGGTTTGTTATATAGGGTCACACACCATATGGTACCTGAAAATTTTAATATATACCTGTTGTTTGCATAATATCACCCATACCCCTTTCTTATAATATGTGTATTGGTATTTTAAATATGTGACCGTGTTTTAGTTTAGCGTATAATTATAATATACTAATATTTGAAATTACTAAACAACATTCATTTTTAATTTAATGATTGTTATCTTTGGTATAACGTAGCATCAGTCAGAAGCGAGATAAAATAAGGCACAGTACCCCATATGTATAACATTACGCTTGTGGAGAGAAATACTTTTTTTTTTTTTTTTTTTACAATTTTTTTAGAAAACTACTGCATTCATTCTGGAAAAAATTAAATAATGAAGAATACAAGGCTATAAATAGGCATACTTTAAAGTTTTTTTTCCCCGTAAGAAATATTACATAATTCAGTTTATACATGGTAATATATTAATTTTATGCTTCCGTTTGCAAAATGCACATTAATAAATGTTATTAAGAAAATTTCTTCAATTTCTTATGTAATTTTCAATTTTTTAAAATACTTAAAGAAAATGTAATAATATTTACATATAGAAAGTTATATTATTACAGTTTACTTACAATTCTCATAATGTCTTATTGAGATTATGCTCACTTCTTATATCATGTTATAATTCAATTGGATATTATTAGAATTAATTTTTATTATACGGTATATATATATATAAAAAAAAAAGAAATTAAAAGCTTAAGATAAATCAACATTTAATCTATCATAAAAATGATAGGCTATCATATATTAATTTTTTCTTCTTCGATCATCATTTTATTGATATCTATTCTTGTTTTAATAACCTTGTGGCTTATAAAGTATAAAATTATTTTATAGTTTAGTTCAGTATAGAAACTTTATAGTGCGTGCTTTATATCATACCTATTAAAAAAAAATGAAAAAAAGCTTGATTTTATATTTTACTGGAAATAAGTAAGTATTAAATTACTTAAATTATCTACTTTCACCTTAAATTTCAACGTAAAACTACGTTAAATTATTTTTTTTTATTATTTACTGACGCATGATATAATATGTAGTGAAGTGTTCAGTATTTTTTTTTATATAAAAATCTGTATGTATATAAAAAAATGTAGGTAAATGAGGGTGGGTTATGCACAGTAAAGGTGGTGTCGGATATCGTGTGGGGGTTATATACATAGATATAGCTAGAGAGAGAGAGAGAGAGAGAGAGAGAGAGAGAGAAGAGAGTTGAAGTTGTAAGGAATGTGGCTGTAGTTCACTGTGCGCTACTGACTATAGCACGACATTACGACCACATCATTTGCATATACATAGCTCTCATGTATAGCTGTCTTACTTCACTTGCGCAATTTATATATTATGCACTGCATATATATAACATAAGGATACTTGATCTCATAAATGTCGCAAATAATAAAACATAACCAAAACTTGTATAAAAATCAACCTTTTATAATATGCAGCAATTTGATACTTATAATATAATTGATCAATATCTAATTACTGTATAGTACAGTATGTAAAAGAGAAGAAATTTAAGGCTAAAAAAAAAAAAAAAAAGAAATGTAACCAAAAATTTACTCTAAAATATAATATAATAAAATCCTGTTAAATGATTTACGTTTTTTTTTTTTTTTTTTTTTTCTAAGCATGAACTTTGCACTAAATTATTACTTTTATTTCACCTGAAGTGTTAAAGAATCATTCGAATAATAGTTATGAAAAATGATATTAATGTGATTTAAAATATACGTTATGCGAAAAGTTAAATTTATTATTATTTTCAAAAAGTATAATTTTGAAATGCGTGACTTTCTGGTGTAATATTATCATCGCAAAAAAAAAAAAAAAAAAAAGAAGAAGAAGAAGAATTATTATTAATGTTGAACACTAAAAAATGTTTCAAGTTTAAAAATAAATTTAGGTTATTACCATCGTTAATCTTATAAGTTTGTAATATATATTTGAATCTAATTTGAGTGTATTTCAATGAAATAGTAAATTACAGTGGTTAACATGCATGTATAATACATATAAATTACTTTAATATTTTGATGTAACTATGAATTACTGACGATGCCACGTGACACGGATGTATATCAAAAAAATTCCTCACACTTTTTATATTTTATATTTTTGCAAGCTTATCTCTTCTTAGATAGATAGATAAATATAAATTCCAGCTAATCATACAGTTCACAAGGTCGAGAGCAATATTCAAAATATTATATTTTGGTTTAACATGCTTTATAAAAATAATTTTCATATTTTTCAGTTAAGTGAATTTTAAAACTATTTGTTTTTGGAAATTTTTAAATTATAAGGGTTATAATCTCTAACATTATTTTTCCTACTTATATACTTTATCTCATTTTCTAATCTGGTCAAGGCACTTTTAAACGGAAGGAAAGTTAAGCGTTTTTTTTTTTTTTTTTTTTTTTTTTTTTGCCTAGGTACCATTCGGCAGTAACTAATATAAAATACAACGATTAAATAATTGGTCATATTCAACAGTTATAGCATGTATAGGTGAAAAATAGAAGTTTATATGTAATATAATTGTGCAACGTCTTTTATAATTTGCTTAAAACTATAGTTCATTTTTAAATTACATTCAGCCTCTAAAAAAATTAAAAGTTAAAAAACATACATGAATGGTCTTCCTTTCTCTATAAACAAAATATAACAGGCAATAAATATGTCAATATAAAACACAGTAAATCAATAATTTTTTAAGTGAATTCACAAAAAGCACGAACTTTTTGTTAGTCATAAGAACTGAAAAAAAAAAAAGAAAATCATCTTCATCATTTTATAGTTATTTCCGTAAAGTTGAGTACAATTTAGCAATTTAGCGTAGAGGATTGTAAAATAGCAAATTGTATATAATATAGTTTTATAACCTCCCAAAAACAGTATTATGAAAGGTCAAGCTAGTATTAGCATATTTCTTTTCTTTGTACGGAATTCAAATTAAATTAAATGATTTTTTTTTATTATTATTTATTGTATTAAAAATAATAAAATTCTATTATAGTATACGAGAAAAGAAATGTGAAAAAAAAGATAGAATTTCTTTGTTTTCTATTTTTTTTTTTTGTGATCTATTAAATTGGAAAGGTCTCTTAAATATGCTTGTGAACTTAAATGAGAGAAGAGAGTACGTGCGTTTATTTTTCCCATGCCTCCCACCCACCCACACGCACCATACAGCAAACATATATATAGATTGGCACGGCCAGCCAGCCGGGTGTTCGTTTCTTTATTTTTCTCGTGATGCACGGTAGATTAATATCAGCTTCTCAGCTGCGAGCGAGCAAAGCGAGGGAGATCCAGAGCATTATTTTTATTTATTTCTTTTATGCTCATCAGTAATGAATCAGGTCATTGGCTGCATAGGATAGATAGATGGATATATAGATACCATGGCTGACTTGGTCATAGATCATATCACCTACAGTATCTCTCTCTCTCTCTCTCTCTCTCTCTCTCTCTCTCTCTCTCTCTCTCTCATCTACCTCATGCAAACCAATTTTCACACAAATCAGTCTTGTTGATAACAAATTATTGGTTGATACTGAAAAAAATAGGTGTGATATTTTTTTATACTCGTGTTAAAATCAAGTGCTTTGCATTTATTTTTTTTTATCAATAATTTTATTATCTTTTAGTATTTTTTTTTTCTTCTTACAATTGCTTCTGATGATTTAAACATATACAATTATTAAAACAAATTATTTCCTGATAAAAATTAAATTTGTCCATGAAAAATTATACATCATATAATGTATAAAATATATTTTTCAAATTACAGTATATTATTGTATGCAAATTAAATAAATATATATTTTTTGCTTGAATGACAGAAAAAAAAACTCTTTATACCTCAGACATGTCATGTAATGATGAAAAATGGTTTCAGTTCTTGCATTACACTTCTTTTTTTTATATATATTTATTTATATATATCGTTTGCGGTGTATCTTGAATATATTAAATGCAACACGCAGTAGCTGCCTCTCTTTTTTTTCCACGTGCATACCAAAGCATTTGATGGATGAAAACCTCGTTTTTCTTCATCAATCTACATGACAGTTTCTGTCGTTCAACTACTGGGCTTAAATATAATTAAATTATACACACTTAATAAATTTCAATTTATCTTTTAATGTTTGCAATGGAAAACAATTTTTATTATTATTTTTCTTTATATTATATAGCGTGAATATTTGATTACGTATTACGATAAAGTTAACAAGCACAAGAGATGTTTGATAAAATATTAAAATAATTTTCTTTAAAGATGAAAGCGTTTGTTTTATATAAGATATATAAATAAATTTTCTAAGAATCTTTCTGACTTAAAATTTTTATTATTAATTAATTTTTATATTATAATCTTAGTATCTTAAAAATGAAAAGTATTTTTTTAACTTTTTTTTTCACACGTTGGAAAAAATTCCAATAAATAATTTTTAGATATTTTATTATTGATATTAATCTAATAACTTATTAAAAAGTGATCTAAATTTGACTTTATCTTCATTGAAGTATATTTTTTCGTGACACTACACCATAATGTTCAAGTCTCTTTATTTTTTTTATTTAAATTATTTTATTAGAAATACTTATTTACATACGTATACTATTTACATCCACATATATAGAAATGTGAGCTGTTATCTTTGAGGGAAAAAAAACTACATGAATTTATACAACATACTACACTTATGTAATGCTAAACAGTATTATTCAGTTCCTTTTTTTTTTTTTTTTTTTTTTTCTTCAATCGTGGTTTGTATTATATGATAAAAAGTAAAATAATTTAAATTTCATGCCTTTGTGAAAATGCTACATACAAGAAATAAAATATTTTTTTAAGAGATAAAATTTGTTGTATATATTTATTTACTAAAATGCAAATTTAATCATGCAATGTTATAACAAGTCACAATGTGATATATGTTGGAGAGGTCATGACTCTTTATTATTATATAGGATTGCATGGTCAGGAAGTCATATATAGGATTCAACACGCAAATAAAAATGCAATGACAAGAAAAAGAAATTTTGTAAAATAAAGTAATGAATTTTTGACATGAAATGTTTTTGTGATGGAAATTTTTGCACGCTATTTGAATTCCTTTCTGTTTTGATTTTTAAAATGTTATAAGAAAATATCTTCATACAAAAATAAAAATAAATACGTATATAAAGATCATTTCCAGCAACATTTATTCATTACAATTTACAACATAGTGTATGCTATACAACACAATTACTTTGTTACATACCATTATTAATTATGCTGTTTCAAGTAAGTAACATTTATGTAATAATGACATAAATGCTGCATACATTACGTAAAATCTAACTATTCACGACATAATTATTGATTTTACCATGTATTTTAGTTTTATACTTAACATACTTTATCCTACATGGTTTTATATTTCAATTAGTTTTTTTACGCTATGCAAATGCTATGTATGTGCAAATTTGTGTATTTTGTGATCATTAAAAAGAAAAGGGGGGGGGGGGCATTACTTTAGTTACGAATACTAACTTATTTAAGATAATGACTTTTGAGCTACGAGTAGATAAAATAATGTATTTTAGCAAATTCTTAACAATAGCTATTTTTACTTAAGATAGCTGTAAAAAACTTAAAACAACTTAAATTAGCTATTTTTAATAATTTGCTAAAATGCATTACTCATAATAACGTAAAAGTGATTATCTTATATAAGTTAGTACTCGTAACTAAAGTAATACATTCTTTTTTAGGGTGTGATTTTGTCACAATGAAAAAGTATTTTTGTCAAGAAATATTTACAAAATAAATATGTCAAATTCATTTAAAAACTTCGATATCTTCTAATATAATATGTAGTTTTAAACCAGTGACTATCGCCATTCTTTTAATTGAATTTTTAGCATAATCAGAACATGCATAAATATAGAAATTGTATAAAACATGATCCAATGACGAATAAATAAAGAATTTCAGTATCCAACCATGAAACTATAATAAACTAAATTTCAAAAATGTTACTTTAAAAAAAAATGTGAACTTGAAAGCATTACTTTAGTTATTTTATCGTGCTTTATAATCCAAACAAATTTTTATCCTCCTTGCTGTGTTTAATTACAACATTTAAAAAAAATACGTATATATATTTCATAAGAAAAATAAAATACTTGAGTATAAATCGTGGGTGTATATTGAAAGCAAATGAAAGATTAATATCCTCATTGAATTCATAACTTTGAAAATAGCCTTCAGCATTTTGTAACATGGTAAAAACCATGTTATTTTATTATTTATTTATTTAAAAAAAAATGTATTTAAGTTGCATTGGGGTGAGTGTACTTGTTATTATTATAGTATGCATGTACGTATACATCGCTGACGAGGGTTACTTACATCTTACATCACATTTGAAACAGCTGTGTATGTCAGAAATAACTTTAATTTAACTTAAACTCTCAAGGCTTTGTTCGTATAGTTAGATAATAAAGTTATTACGACTATTATATTGGATAATTTGAATTTAAAAATTTGAAGTGTAAATGATACTTGAGTTATAGTAATGCATTACAACTCAGTATGAAAAAATACGAGTTGAATGTTTATTTTCTGTATTATATAAGCTAGTGGCTATATAGTCGTAAAAGTATTAAATATAATGTGTTTAATTGAATTTTAATAGCAATAATTATAATTATGAAGCAAATTATTTTTTATACTTGTTATTAAGGTATTATAACTTAATTCTTGTAAATGAAGTTTTAGTGAGAAAATAAACAAGCTCAGTGCCCAAGAATACAAATAAAGTGCTAGCAGTTGACTTTGTATTCTTGTCTCAATTTATGATTTTAACATGATTTCTAATAGGCCAGTAAAGCAGCTATAACTTAAGTTACAAATTTTTCTCAATACTGAAATATTTACTGGCATGTGTCATAGTTATACTGTACCTTACTGAGCTATCGTTTTCCTAAATTTTAAATAATTTGGATAAAAAGAAAATGTAACCAAAATGATTAAAATTTAGGAAAAACAAAAGCTTTGAGGCTCAGTAAGCAACAGTAAAACTTCCAGTTTCGGGAAAATTTCCAACTTGAGTTATAGTTGTTTAATTCCCCCATAAGAGCGCATGTTAAGTTATTTTGAAAAAGATAGTTAAAGTCGTCTGCTAGCTTTTCGTTAGTATTTTTGTGCTAAAAACAAACAAACTACTTTTGCAAGTTTTTCTATTGAAATGGGAATTTTTACTTACTAATATCCTTAAAACTTAGCAAATAGAAAAACTGAAGAAAGATATATTCACACGATGTAATATTTTCAGTACGTATAAAAAAATGCTAATCTAATTATCAATCATATTGCAATTATTAGTCCGTGGTGTGAATAGGTCATAAAGCATATAACATTTTAAGTTAATAATATATTTTTATAATAAATTATAAATTTCTTAGATAACCTTAGCTTCTCGCAGTAAATACATTTCTACTGAGCGAACTTGTCAAATATTTTGCGTTATTTATTCAAGTTCGTGATGCTTTTGTGCGGTCTTAATTTTCTTATACCGTGAAATTACCTTTGATATGCTCAACGTAACAACTTGTGTTAATTAATTATATATAGCAAAAAAAAAGGGTAATCAATGAAAAGTATATGATTTACAATTACTATATAGAAATATTTATTTAGTAATTACTATAAGTGAAAATAAAAAACCTTATAATTATTATATTGAAATGTAGTAACTTTTGTTGTATACAATACAAGGATCTTAATACATGCTTGAGTTAACATAACATAACATGATGGTTATGTATAGTAAAGTTATTGGATTTGTCCATCCTTGAAGAAGAATCAAAAGTATTTAGTATTGTTGATAATAATATTAAATAAATTGTCTTTATCGTATTATAACATTTAATGTAAGAAGAAGTTACTCCGATCATGCTATAAAGTTTACAGCAGCAGCAGCAGTAATACGAACACTTGCAACGTTCGTGATAGCTTCAGATCAAACGTTTTCACGTTGATAAAAACAAAATCACGTATTATGTCTATTTCTTTATACAAATATGCAATGACTATTGAACCATATAGTTCGTATTAATATTCATGCAATCTATATAAGAAAGTGTTGGGTTCTATACTGCACGAATGAATTGTCATTGTATTTTATCTACATGTATACTAATAATAAATCTTTATATTTAAGGTGCATACAAGGATTTTCCAACCCTATTTCATGGCCATGAATGTATGCCAATAATTATATAGAGATACAACAATTTTAACATAAAAATTTGCCAATTTTTAGATGAGCACTATTGACAAAAGTAATTAAATTAGTTCTAGCTTAGCACAATTAATTAATTAGACAATAAAGAAAAACCTTGAAAAACGCAATGATAAATATTTAAAGACCAGACGGCTCAGCTAAATCTATAATAATTATAATAAATGAATATTTTTAATACAATACGTATATAATAGCTCTAAAATAATAAATCGATCTTTATTGTTAATTTGCAATAATTGCTCTAGTTTTGAGATAAAAATTAATATTAGCATAATATTAGTCACTTCTAATTGTCTTTTTGCAATAATTTAAGTTAATACATTTTTAATGATTGCGTAATTGAAAAAAACGTATAAACTAATATTGAAATTTTCAAACCTTCCTCAAAGAAAAAAAAAATACACGAGTAAATGGTTAAAAGCAGCAAACCATCACAATGAGGAAATGCAAGTTATATTAATTATTTACCTAATTAATAATCCATAATATATACAATTAACATACAGCTTTTATATAAAAAATATCAATATAATAATAATGTGTTAAATATTACTATACAGTATACATAAATACTTATTTATTTAATATAAAAATAATATTAAATTATCGATATAAACAGATTTTTCACACTGCTATTCAATATTATTTCTCGCATGAGCATACATAATGTGATAATGATTATACTTTCATACATTTGATGACTAATTATAAGTGATGTTTGTTTTTTATGTACACACTCTTGACGTATTATAAAATTTCTCTGTTTTTATTGAAATTTTATAAAGAAACGAGAAAGTATTCGTTCGTAAAAGTATGTGAATTATAAATTAAGTTTATTGTATGAGTTTAGAGCTGTGCACACGATGCAATATTTTAATTTGTTCAGAAAACTAATGTTTACTCACAAATTTGTAGATAGTACTTACTAAATGCACTGAATGTGCATCAAAACACAAGTATATTTTCACTGAATCTTTAATCGCGTAGAGGCTATAGTGTAGTTGCAAGTAAGTATAAAATATACATGGGTTTCACTAGTAGACTATACCCATGCACTAATAGTGAGTAAAAATTCACTGGCAGAGATTATTAAAAAATTTAAATGCTTAATCTCTAGTAACAAAATTTGGATAATTTTAGCTACTCTCTATATGCATTAGAATGTGATGTTTATAAGCATGAATGTTAAAGCCATAGACCATAATGATAAAACAACATGCGCTTTTTAATGAATAAACACGAAATAGGATCTTCAAAACTATTGACACTTTTTACCAGAATGTTAATGTAGCCCCACGAGATAGCGTGAAAATAAAGTAAAGTATGCAATTTGCGTGACTATTTATGTTTATGACGTCAGAAACATGCAAACATTAGTATGAAAATGTTGTGCGGGTTGCATAAATCGAATTTTCTTATCACTACTACGGAGCTACAGTTGGGTTTTTGAGACAAAACTAAAGTTATTTATGTAAGTTCCATCAAGTGTTTTGTGATATAAATGCTTTTGTTTTTCTCTGGTCTATTCCTTAAGAAAAAATGCATATGAAAAGTAGTGAGTATCAGTTTTAAAATACTATAGCCTCTACAATTTCGTATTCTCACAAAACGTTCAATGCATTCATTTTCATGCAACCTTTATAAAAGCAAAATATAATTTACATTATGCATTTATTAAAAGAAATAAAAAATTATCAAATTGAATGCAAAGCCAGAATTAAATTTCATTTCTTTTAACATTATACGTATTTCCAATTTATGTTTAAACGAACTAAAATTTGTGTTTTATATTTCTTCCTGGCATTCAATGACAAATGATTTATATAGTTTAGTTTATTACATCATTATTAAAAACTTTACGTGTTATCAATATTTCATTAAGAAATTAATCCTTTTAAGATAAAAAATACTGTTATTTTAGCAAATTATATAAAAAAAAAGCTTTCTAAAATAATTGACTCAATTAAATAATGAAATGGAATCTTTAATTACATAAAAAAAAGATTACAGATTTAAAAATTATTACATTTCAGAATTTATAATTTATATTTTAAAAAATAAAATGATATATTTGTATCTGATATAAATCACATAAATTATTATTTTTTAAATAATTTTTTATCATTTTGTATAATCTTATATATATACGTATATATAGGATGAACAAACTGAAACGTTTAATGCTGTATTTTATTGCATATGATCGTATATTTTATCTTCACATGCAACGGAAAGACAGGATAACATTTAAACATTATATAAATATTTGCTTGTACTCTCCAGCGATATAAGTTTGACATTGAGGTGATAATACATATAAAAATATTGAGTTTTTTTTTTTTTTTTTTTTTTTTTTGCAAGTTCAATGCTATTCATTGCACTGTAGTACAAGCATCTCATTGTTTTAGTAACAATAACTACATGATATGAAGTGTAATATTCCAATCTTATTGTTCAATATACGAAGCACTTATTTCTATATGGATAATAGCTCTTCTCAATGGTATGCATGAATAATTATTTCAAAATTCGATTAATTTTTTGATAACCTTCTGAAATTTTATGATTCTTTGATAAAAAATAATGTATCCTGAATATCTTAATATAGCGTGCACTAATTTTAATATCTAGAGAGAGCGAGTAGCAACGTTATAGAAAAAGCATCACTGGAATGCTTTTCTATTCGCAGAAAAAAATAAATAAATAAAATACACGATTTATGCTGCATTGAAATTATTTCCCATATTGTAGAGCACAAATTTTGACCTTTTTGTAATAATATACGTAATTATACTACACATCTGAACTATTATCCTATGTAATATAATTGCTATTCAATATAAATAACATGAATTATGATGTTATTCATAAATGTTGCTGCATTGAACTAGCATAATTATTATGTATTTATATTTGTCCGTGTTATGATTTTGTTTTTCAATTGAATTTTGTAAAAGTATTGAAATCTTTAATCCAGTATCCGCAATATTAAATATACTTTACGTATTAGCTGTTACTTTATAATCAATCGTATAATCAACAAAGCCCATGTCTCATTGCATCCGCAATTCCGCACAAGTAATAAAAATAAGATATATATTCCTGAATGTTTGATAAAGTTGTTTTTATGTGAGTGACATATAATTAAAACATTTTTCAAAATGATAATAGAGAGAAAAAGAAATTGGAAAAAATTAAGAGATGAAATCTTTTTTTTTTTTTTTTTTTTTTTTTTGAACTTTTTGTACAACATCAGAAACAGAGAGAGAGAGAGAAATATATCAATTTTCACATTGTCTGATGTGTAAAATAGATAATATTTTATTAGATAGCTTTTGTAATGAGAATACTAACTTTTTCTTGTTTGAAAATTTTTTTTTCAAAGAACAATACTATCTGCAATTCTCTTTCTTTTTTTTTTTAATGGAATAACGGATTCATTATCGTTATTCTTCTTCTTACTTTTATCATTAATTTTATACCTTCTGTCTCTAAGATGATCACGTTTTTTTTAGCATAAAAGTGGAAAAATAAGGTAGCTTTCATCTATTTTTAAGTAAATTAAAATATACTCTTTTTTTATATATAATATTATTATAAATTGAAAAATAACAGTTCTTTTCAATTATTTTTGACTTTATGTAATATGAAAGTAAAGTGATCAAAAGTATAATGAAGAAGTAGTTTTGAATATTAAACTATATAAAAAAGAAGTTTCTCATCTGTTAAAAAAGTAGAAGTTTTAATGATAAAAAAAAAAAAAAAAAAAAAAGCTCAGGTGTATGTGTTATAAATGTAGAAGTTGCAATGGTGAAAAGAAGAACAAAAAACTCGTTCTTGTGATGGTAATATATGGGACCACTTGCATATTACGTATATTTACCTGCGGGGATGTTGCAGTGTAAAAAAATAAAATAAAGAAATGATAAAAAAAAAGTACCTTGGCAATCAACGACCTTGTGGTACAGCTTCCGTAAAAAATCTCAGACCATTTCATTTTTATTAATCATTTAATTTTTTTCTTTTCGTATTATCTTTTTGTGTTTATGTTTTATGTCTGGGAGAACTTGAAATTGTATATAAAATAATATGCAATGCTTTTTATTATTATAACTACCAATTTTTTTTTAAATTTTTCATTTTTTTTTTTTATTTATAGATGTAATAAATTTCTTTGTTATAATTCTCTTTTCATTACTTTTAATAGGCTCGTAAAAAAAAAAATCTGATATTAAGTAATGTTAAGAGTGACATAATACTTTCGAACAATTTGACTTAAAAGTAAATACGTAAAAATTAATGGAGACTAGATTTCAGCACACGTTTAATCATAATAACATAATTTCAGCAAAATAACAAGCATTCTTCACTTTACGTTTATAACAGTTATATTTAACAGCATAATTAATTATGCACTTTCATACTATTTATGCTATTTGATATTATTGCAACATTACATATGAAAGTTATTTTATCCGTACATGTTGATAATTAATATAACTTTATTAATCTTTTAACATTATACGAAACATTTTTACACTTTTGACAAATAATATAAATCATTTATCTGATGCATGCATAAATATGCACCTGCTCTGATTTTTCCATAACTTCATAACGGGTATTTAAAAACTTCACTTTATATTTTTCATATATATATTATATACAAACATTATTTTCCCATCACGATGATGAGAGAGTAAAAAAAAAAAAATAAAATAATGATAGCTCTATCAATATTTTCAATCAAAGTATAATAATTTATCATGTACATACAAAAAATGATTACATATTAAAGTACATGACAATTAATCCATCTGATTTACTATTTACATAATGTATGAATTATTATTATATCTATACCAGCAATTTATTTTATATAATATAGTATATTATATTTTTACAATAATTTTATATAATATTTAATTATTATATACGGTTATTTTTGTACTATTATTTTTTTTCTACACGGAAAAAAATACTACTTAAAGGAATAGACCAGAGAAAAACATAAGCATTTAATTATATCACAAAACACGTGATGGGATTTATATAAATAACATTAGTTTGTCTGAAAACCCAACAGTAGCCCCGTAGAAGTGATCAGAAAATTCGATTTATGCAACCTGCACAACATTTTCATACTAATTTTTGCATGTTTCTGACGTTATAAACATGAATTTTCACGCAAAGTGCATACTTTACAGGTTTTTCACGCTCTCTCGTGGGGCTCTACATTAACATTCTGGTAAAAATTATCATCAGTTTTGAAGATCCCATTTCGTGTTTTTTCATTAAAAAGCACATCATGTTGTTTTATGTGGTCTATGGCTTTAAGTCAGGTATTTAAATCCTGTATTTTGCAATAGGTAGACATTACTCTAGAACAGGTATTAGTATACTACAATAATACCTAATACAGGTAAAATATACTACTTGGTGTAACTCACTTACAGTCCCTGCCGCCTAATGATGTCACCAATGAGAGAGCACCAAAAAAATCTCCATTTAGTTAACATTACCCCACCTCCTAGTGACCTTGAGCGCTTCAGCGTCTATTGGCCCATGGCTCGATTTCGATTAATCGCAAACATCCTTAGGTGCGGGCACGGACTGTAGAATAGTTGATATTGTAGTTTACCTGTTACAAATTAAATTATACCTATTGCAAAATACAGGATTCATGTATGTACCAACTATAAGTGGTAATTTTTTCCGTGTATTTTAATTTTGTTGATTAAAATATGTAAATAATACATTGAAGTATCAAAATATCTAACTCTCATATTTCACGTGTAACATGAAAACTTTACAACAGCGTAATTGTAACTTTAGTTATTTATAACATGTTGTTCAGGTAACAACGTAATTATTTACATTATACAAACTAAAGATCAGGGTTACCATAAATATTTTATTTCTTTACATTTTAAATTAGTACAGTCATAATTAAAATAAGGTCCATAAGCCCGTGGACAAAAATAGCAACAAGCTGCAACTTTCAGGATATGTTTATTAAGGTGTCAGTAGCCCATAACTAAAAGTCTCAAAAAACCAAAACACGGGAAGTGCCCGAAATTGGGCATGTCCCGGGAAAATTTGTGATTTTCAAAATTAATTTTTTTCTAATGATCTAAAAGAGCTAGAGCAACGAACAAGGTGTCCATAGTTAGCTAATATAATGAGCAATTCAGAAAAAAATAATTTATAGACATTTAATTTAGTTTTACTAATTAAATAGCTAATTAATTAAAAATTAATTAAGAACTTATTTTTTTGAATCGAAATAACTTATTTTGGGTACATTTTCATGATTTTGAGTTTATTATAAAAGACATTACAAATAATATCAGCAATAAAATGACGTTTGTTGCATGACGATATCTTGCATACATCCCGAGATAATTAGGATAGCAGCGCGGCACCTCCCACCACCCACTTGTTTTACTGTACATTCCAATACGAGAAAAAAGCGCAGGTTTTGATTATTTTTACACTCATAAGCATGACAATGTTAGGGATGGTTGATGGGATGTCTTTATGCATAAAATGACCCAATGTCAAACCATTCTAATCATAGGTCAACCCTTTGTGACCTTTGACCCTGCAAACCTTTTATGATTTTTTTACAGCCAAACAAACAATGTCACAAAAAATTTGTAATGACATAAGTTGCTTGAAGTCACTGGTTCTGTTGTTGAAAAAAAGTTGGATGACTTAAGGTGAAAATTTACAAAATGGCCGCTAATTAGCACTAATTAATATTCATAAATATTTTTATTTTTTGCATCCATAATTACATTTTTGTCACCGTTTTAAATCAGGCACAATTATTCCGACCAAAACTATAGACTTGTTTTGAGTTTCTTTACTTATTAATTAGGTACATAATTAATAATGAAGTTACTATTATATTGGTCCATAATATTGCATCATAACATACCATTAACTATACGTTTTTTTTTATTGTATAAAAAAAATATATCTTTGCAATAATAATAGTTTTTCTTTTTGAATGAGCTAATTATTTTCAAATATGATTATATTAATATTTTGATTTTTTCAGCTTTGAACAAATTTGAGGGGGGAGGGAAGATAGGCGATTTGTTAATTAATATCTGATCATATAGGTGCGGTGCGTAAATATTATAACGCACTTTGAAACTATTTCTATATTGCACAATAGTTTGAATTTTTCATATTTAGAATCTAGTGTATATGCATGGAAAGGCGCGAGAATGCCTTTTGACGCCTTATTGGAGCAATGGATGATATTGCTTTGCATAGAACAAAAGTAATTTTTGACTACTTTCATTAGAAAATCGGGTAATTTTTTTTTCTGACATTAGAAATCAGAATTCTAATGAAGAAAGTGTTATGCAAATATGTTGTCATATTATAACACAACTAAAAACTTTGTAATAAAATAAAATGCCTTCTAAATAATATAGTTTTTTTATCTGATATATTGTATTGTGTAATTATTTTTAAAAAATGTACTTGCGGGTTTTTTGTCCAAGTTATTAACCTTTTTTGTGTGTTTAATATACATGTTAACACCACATGGACACAAACTCCCTAACTATATCCCTTTGCATAACACTTTCTTCATTAGAATTCTGATTTCTAATGTCAGAAAAAAAAATTACCCGATTTTCTAATGAAAGTAGTCAAAAATTACTTTTGTTCTATGCAAAGCAATATCATCCATTGCTCCAATAAGGCGTCAAAAGGCATTCTCGCGCCTTTCCATGCATATACACTAGATTCTAAATATGAAAAATTCAAACTATTGTGCAATATAGAAATAGTTTCAAAGTGCGTTATAATATTTACGCACCGCACCTATATGATCAGATATTAATTAACAAATCGCCTATCTTCCCTCCCCCCTCAAATTTGTTCAAAGCTGAAAAAATCAAAATATTAATATAATCATATTTGAAAATAATTAGCTCATTCAAAAAGAAAAACTATTATTATTGCAAAGATATATTTTTTTTATACAATAAAAAAAAACGTATAGTTAATGGTATGTTATGATGCAATATTATGGACCAATATAATAGTAACTTCATTATTAATTATGTACCTAATTAATAAGTAAAGAAACTCAAAACAAGTCTATAGTTTTGGTCGGAATAATTGTGCCTGATTTAAAACGGTGACAAAAATGTAATTATGGATGCAAAAAATAAAAATATTTATGAATATTAATTAGTGCTAATTAGCGGCCATTTTGTAAATTTTCACCTTAAGTCATCCAACTTTTTTTCAACAACAGAACCAGTGACTTCAAGCAACTTATGTCATTACAAATTTTTTGTGACATTGTTTGTTTGGCTGTAAAAAAATCATAAAAGGTTTGCAGGGTCAAAGGTCACAAAGGGTTGACCTATGATTAGAATGGTTTGACATTGGGTCATTTTATGCATAAAGACATCCCATCAACCATCCCTAACATTGTCATGCTTATGAGTGTAAAAATAATCAAAACCTGCGCTTTTTTCTCGTATTGGAATGTACAGTAAAACAAGTGGGTGGTGGGAGGTGCCGCGCTGCTATCCTAATTATCTCGGGATGTATGCAAGATATCGTCATGCAACAAACGTCATTTTATTGCTGATATTATTTGTAATGTCTTTTATAATAAACTCAAAATCATGAAAATGTACCCAAAATAAGTTATTTCGATTCAAAAAAATAAGTTCTTAATTAATTTTTAATTAATTAGCTATTTAATTAGTAAAACTAAATTAAATGTCTATAAATTATTTTTTTCTGAATTGCTCATTATATTAGCTAACTATGGACACCTTGTTCGTTGCTCTAGCTCTTTTAGATCATTAGAAAAAAATTAATTTTGAAAATCACAAATTTTCCCGGGACATGCCCAATTTCGGGCACTTCCCGTGTTTTGGTTTTTTGAGACTTTTAGTTATGGGCTACTGACACCTTAATAAACATATCCTGAAAGTTGCAGCTTGTTGCTATTTTTGTCCACGGGGAGTTTTTTTCTTATTGTACTAAATCTTAAGGAAATAAAATTGTAATTATATATTTTCTTATAAAGAAAAAAAAAATGCAATCTGTACTGTTATTCAACTTATTGGATTAATATATCATTTTGTAAGCTGTCAAAAAATTTATATTATAACTTTAATAATCAAGTTTAAGTATAAAATACTTAGAAAAATTCTGAATATACTTTACTTGATATTTTAATCATATTGAGTTAGTTTAAGGTCAGAGGCTAGATTTCAAGTTGGTGATACTTTTTTTTATTGATTTTAATAATATGCGTGGTAAAATAATAGAATTATAGTTTTTTAATTTATTATGACTAAAGTTTAAAGTTTATTATATTTTATTGCTCTTAATAATAACTTTATTATGGCGTTGTGGGGGTATAACATCCCAATCATACAAAACCTTGACAAAAAAAATAATAAGCATACAAATTGTTAAACATTGTTTGGTTACATGCGCATGAAAACTATAAAGTTTGGTATTATTTAACGCTTTTTTTTTTTTTTTTTTTGTAAGTTCATGATCTAAATATTTATATTTTGCTATGATCTGTTTCAGGATTTGCGAGGCTGCTGATGACCCCCCTTGTCATGAGGTTCAAGTTATAGTGGCGGCTGAAGAAGTGACCACACCAGCGATAGAGCAAGAGGAACCAATTGTGCAGGAACCTGTCGAGGAGCCCATTGAAGTAGAGACACCAGCTGTCCCAGCTCCAGAACAACTCTCTACTAAGGAAACAGTCGTAGAAGAACCCATTGTTATTGAAACTGTCGTAGAGGTGACTGTTTCAGAAGAAAAGGTTGTAGAGAATGTAGATACATCTTTAGAGGAAGCTGTAGTGGATGATCAAATCGAAGAAATCACAATCGAGGTGCCGGTACGACCCGAGCCCTCACCATGCAAAACTATTGAATGTGAAGTGTCCGGTGACCAGGAGGAGGTGACCAGTGTGCGCACCAGCTTACTTACAATCGACGAAGAAGAGGTCATTCATGAAGATCACGAGAAACAAATCCACGTCCAAACTTCATGTGAAATCACTGAAGATATCGTAGTGAAAGAAGAAGTAAAATTAGTTTCTGTAATTCGTAAATCATCTTCAACAGAAATTCTTAACAATATTGAGGTAGAGAGTGTTCAAGAGAATAGTTTAATTGTGGACTGTGAAGGTGAGGAGGGCGGGCACGCGCCGCCACCGCTGCCGCCGCCTCTCTCCACCCGCACGGGCACGCTGACTGATGCCCCCACTACGACTTTAGATGAAGGGCCACACTCGACCCCAGTTGTTACAGCACTCGTGGCCGAGATGCCAGCACAAGAGACGCCAATTCTTCAACCTCCACAGATTGCAGTTGAGGAAATTGTCACTGAAACTACAAGTGAACAGCAGCCACCAGAGATTGTCGTGGACGTCATAAAAAAAGGTAAGTTTGAAAAAAAAAAAAAAAAGCGACCTTTGACCTTGCATGCTTTCTAGCAGGATGTTGTAATGTCACCAAGAAGTCTGATTTCAAAACATCGTTTAACTGGATACGATATCTTTCTTTATCTTGATACACATCTATTATTACAAAATAATAATTATAAAATATTTCCTGAATAAAAGTTCAAGTAAAATTATTAGTTTATCTTTAAGCTCTATACTGTTATTTACTGACGTCATACGAAAAAAAATACATAATATGAAATCGTGAAATATATAATTTCATTTAGTTTCAATTCATCTCACTTTAAATACTTCATCTTTAACAATGCGTATTGTTAGTTCCGCTACATAAATTTAATCATTATATTATATACCCCATGTATACAGTACATACATTTAACAAAAATTATAATATTCAATAATATATAGAACACGCCCCAAACTTCTCCTTTCAAATGATCGTTTATCTTTAAAAATTCGTGCAAATGTCGAATGCTTCTTAGAATTTTTTTTTTTTTTTTTCATCTAATTAAATTCAATACAAAATAAAATACTATAGAAAACATTATGCTCTATACGCTACAGTATTCAGCACATTAATGATTTTTTTCATTACCTTACAGTTTATTTTAACAATGGAAAGTATTGTTGTTCAATATAATATCATTTCAAGTACTTCTTATGTTATAATGTAATTTTCTTTGTATTTACTTTTGCCAATATTTAATTTGCATCTTATATAATCTATACATAAAAAAAAGTGAAGAGTGTGCAAAAAAACAAACAATAAATCGTTTATAATAATAGCACTATCCCCTACTTTTTTTTCTTCATTCAGTCAACTTGAGTTACAATGATGAATATTTAAGTACATTCCATTCTACAAATTTTGCAATTGAAAAATATGTATACAAGTTCATATAATATCCTTTGAAAACGATAAATAGAATAACCTTTGGAGTCTTGTAGTGAGAGCAATAACATGGTTCTATACTTGAACATTTTTATAATAAAGATTAATGCTTCATTCGAAAAATAAATAATTAAAAAACAAATCTAGTTAGTGATAAATATTCAATGAAGCCTTTCGTAATCCCAGGAGTATATATATATATATATATTTATGGATATTTTTATAATTACATTGTTGTCTTCCTACTAGCGCGATGACAAACAATACATACTGCTGCTGTATATTGTTATATTACTCTGCATTATTCATCACTTACACGTATACTTGCCCCAGCACTCAATTAGCAACCCCCTCCTCCTCCTCCTCCTCCTCCCTCCCTACACTCCCCATGTTTAACCCATTGTTCTTGAACGTACATAAATATTAGCTCTCTCTCTCTCTCTCTCTCTCGTTCACTCTTTTGAATTTCTCATTGCAATGGAATATATTTATAAGTAAGTAATTATTTTCTAATTTGTTAAAGGATCATGAAAGGTTTATTATTATTATTGTACAATATTTTATTGCTATGTACTTAATATTAATATAAAATAATATTCTTCATAATGTTTTATTGTATGAATACATCAGATTATATATATATATATATATATATATATATATATATATATATATATATATATATATATATATATATATATATATATATATATATATATATATATATATATATATTATATATATAACTATAATTGTTTATAACAAGTATTATAATTTATTTTTTATACTTTTGATATAAATAATTTATAATATTTTATATTTAATACATAATTTATAGTCATGGTGTTTAAATAAAAAATTGTCAATTCATATAAAGTGTATCATATTATATACACAAAGTTTGGATCATAAAATTTAAAAACTCATAAAAAATAAGTGTTAATATTTATTTTGTATATAACTTTTATAAAATTTATTACATTCATATTATTTATGATTTAAAAATATCTTGTCAGCAGTGGCAATTTTTTTTCCTTTTTGAAATGTAAAAGAAACGTCGTTTTTTTTTTAAATATTTGAGAAGTAATTATAAACATAGTATTTTGAAATGCTAATTTAAAAAAAAGTACGTATGAGGTCTGTTATAACCAGAATGTTTTATTTGTTTTTGTCTTCCTGGAAAAGATTCAAATTTAAATTCATGGTTATTTCGTACGTATTTCACAAATTACATTTATCTATTCAATATGGGTGCTTAGAAAATCAAAATTCAGAAACACACAAAAAAAAAAAAAAAAAAAGCATAGAACGTGTATATTGATAGAGATTGAAAAGTTAACTATATTATGGAAAAAGTTAACTAAAGTCATAAAGATTACTGTATGTGTTAACCATACTGAAGAAATAAAGCTCAGATGAAATAGAATTCTCGTTACAGTCACTGTGATTATATATTTATACAGTATATATATATCTCATGGAATTATCTTATTTATAGGGAGTGATACGTTAATTGAAGTTTACATTTGAACACAGCATATCGTCATAAGGCAATAAAGTTATAATTTACATCAACGTGACTGTACAATTTAGGAAAATGCAGTAAAAGCTTAAAGACGTAGAACACCTTGAACAAGAAAATTGTCTAATATCCTAACAAACCTGAAAATCAACGTTGATTTGGCCGGAGTCATTTATTTGTAGTTTATTTTCCATTCCCCAAATGCCACTGGCGGTCACTGACGTCACGGTTCGCTTGTTTTACGCGCGCGTAAACCGGGCGAGCTGTGACGTCAGTGACCGCCAGTGTCATTTTGTAAAAGTAAAATAAATTATAAATCAATTACTCCGGCCAAATCAACGTTGATTTTCAGTTTTTGTAGGATATTACACAACTTTTTTGTTCAAGGTGTTCTACGCTTTTAATAATTTGTTACAGAAGTGCACCACTATGTTGAACAACAAAAATTTGTTACACTTTTTTTCTTCTCTCGCAAACAAACTTAAAACGAGATAAAAATCAAAATTGTCAAGTTGCATAAATTGTCAATTTTCATTTTTTACAATTTTACATACATTTATAGAATTCACACACAAATGTATAATATGACGTAAAAGTTTACAAACGGTATTTACAAACGGCGTTTTTTCCCTCTTTCGTTCAATGAATTATTTTATTTTATTGGCATCACTATTATTTGTTATACATATCTTACGAATTAACAGTAGATTTTACTCCATAGAATAAAATAACCTTATTAAGTTAACCTGTATAATACCTACGTATTATATATAGGAGAACATAACAAATAGAATTAATGAGGAATTGTTCATTGTAATGACAAATAAAAAATAATGCGATGTTTATATAAATAATTGCATTCAATCTGATAAGAAAAATAGTTTCTATGTATTCATAGATGTTTGCATTAAAAAGCCCTAAAGAAATGTAAAATAATTGAAAATGATTTCTTTTTTTTCTAAGTTAAAAGCTCAATAAATTAATCGCATTTTATAGAAAGGTACATATAGTAAAGATATGCAGTTAATTTGAATAATTTTCATATAATTACAAATAGAGAGAGAGAGAGATAGATTGCAGATATTTATATTATCAAAGATCTGATTTATTAACATTAAACCTTCATCAACGCATACTTATGACACATTTTACTTGAATAAATTTCCCTACATAATGCATTCATACATTACATACCTTAATAATGTAAATTAAAAAAAATAGTAATAATAAGACTTGTCGTAATTACTATTTACATAAATTACTTACTTTGCATGTCTAAGCATTAATTTTACCATATTTGTTTTTTGAAGTCATGCCGGAAATTGGCAGTGAAAAAAAAAAAAAAAAAAACTATGATCCTAATTTTTGTTTTTTAAAAGCCGACACCCAGAATATTTATATTTATTATAATAACATTCTTTTGTGTATATACACACGTTTTTTTTATGTAGGCAGATATAAGTACACAATTTTCTTATAAGGGAAGCTCCGCTCTATTTTTATTTTTTTATGAAGAGGTGACTTTCTCAATGAAACCTTTTCGTGACTTTTAAGCTCCAAATAACTTTTAAAATTTACATAATATACAAGGAACAAAAATATTGTCACAATTTTATGCAGATTATATTTCAAATTACACATACAAAAAAAAAGTTGTATTTTTAATGTTAAATGAAGCATTCCATGACTACCGTAATATCAAGAACTTTATATGACTTGCACGCACAGAACAGACGTTTTGGTCACGAGATTTTTTATATTATAAAACTTCTGTCATACTCCTGTCATCTTATATAATAAAATAAATGTGATGAAAATCTTGTAAATAAATTATGCAAGAAATATAAACAATTTTTACACATATTAGATATAGGGTGTATCATAACAATTTTTTTTTTATAAATTTACATATTACAAAGATTTAAATATATAGAACACCCCTCATATATATATATATATATATATTTTTTTTGTGGGAACTGGAACGTTTGTAATTTATAAGTAAAAGCGAGAAAAATTAACATTGTCAGTGTGAACTTATACTAAGCGTATACTAAGTGTCATCTTAAAAGGTTTTTAGGTCTTTTACATCATAAATTATGTATATTACAAACAAATTTGGTATTTAGATATAAAATATCGGTGACTTTGTGTTTAATGTAAAAATATTTTCAGTCAAACGCTTTTCAATCACAGTTTTTTAAAAATAACTTCAAATTTTATTCTTAGTATAAAAACATTATGAACTGATGTATCTGTATGGTCCTTTCACTAAAAAATGAATTTCTATTAGCATATGGGAGTAACATGTATTTAGATAGAGTTTTGTGCAAATAAAATCTCCATCTGATTGCATTGTATGGCCATTAGCCAATAGAAATCATTTTTTTAGTAAAATGACTGTACACAGAAATAACATCAAATACACATCTTCCATTCATGTGTCCTAACTGCGACTTTTATTCACTCTTTTATTCCTGAAAAGCATTATGTAAATTTTTGTTAAATTAGTTATATATACGTGAGCAACAAAGGTTATTATTTACTTTATTTATTTATTATTATTTACTTCAATCATATTTTAATTTTGAAATTATTTCAGACTATTAAAGTAAAGTATATTTTTTATTCGTCCGCTGCTAAAATAAATATGTAAAAGTATGTATAAAAAAGTTATCAGAAAATTTTGACATTTGTAAAGAGGCGAGTCAGTAACTATTTAAGTCACATTTCGTTTAAATTTTTAAAGTAGCTCGTTGCTATATGGGAATGATTAACTTAATTTTAATTCTTTTAAAAATATCCATGTTTTTTTTATATAAATTAATATAAAAAACTGACGTAACAATTGGAAGTTAAATGAAACCGATCGTACGAGTATATAATTGATGAACGATGAGAAAATAATCAAGCCATTAGCCATCTCTCTCTCTCTATCTCCCCCCCCCCCCCCATTGCATCCAAATTCATAAAAATTAATCAATTCAATATGAATTCAAATTCAATGATAATTTAAGTATTGCAGTAATTAAAATACCAGCCTGTGTTCCTACTCCTTCATACATAATAATTCTTAAAATATATAAAATTTTAGTATATGGATGTCACTAGGATAACAAGAAGCGTTAACCATTTCAACTATAATTTCACCACCATGACTATATATTATAATGTATCGTAATATAATTTCATTTTATGCAACAAAAATTGACTTTGAGGCTCATTAAGTATATTGATGCAATCATTAGAAAAGATCACTTTGGATAACAAGAAAGCAGGCGTGGTTCTTGTAGTTCACTGGACTCGAACACGAAAAAGTCATCAACTTACAAGAAAAAAAAAAGAAACAAATCTTAAATTACAATCAAAATATTTCACACTTATCAGAAATGTGATAAGATTCAGGATATACTTTTTCCATACCTCATCAAATTTATTACGAAATCACGGTGAAATTATTTCCTACTGTAAAAAAATAAAAAATAAAAAACCATATCTTATTGATAATGTTTTAAATATGCAAAATATCTAATACAGATTACTGATTCAAAGCTTTTTTTTGTTTTGATTTTAAAACACAGCGGCTAAGAATTTTACTTTGAATTTGAATAGATAAAAAAATTTGAATATTAAGCAATACTAATCGTGCAAGAGATACATGATTATTATTAAAGTTTTTTTTTTTTTTTTTTTTTGCAAGTAATCTTATATTATTTCGGTCAATTTTACTTTAAGGATTAGAAATGATTGAAATATTTTTTAAAGTATTGTAAAAGGATAACAACGTATTACAATAGGATTAAAATATCAAACTGGTATAAGATTTAATATATTATATACAAATAATAACTTTGGCTTATACTGTATAATCTAAATCCTATAATATTTGTTCATTTTATTATAAGTCACATAGGTTGTACAAAATAACATGTTGTATTCTATTGCCTCATAGAAATAATATTTTATTTATTGGCATTTAATGAAAATGTTCATAAAAATATATTATTGTTTTGATATGGCATTAGTCACAACAAGTTATTATTTATTATAATTTCTATAATCTCTATGAACGTATAGTAACTGCCGAGCTATATAAACAAATGAAAAATTAAATATAAATAATCATTTTTCTTAACTTTAATAACTTTAATAACTTCATAACTTTAATAAAATTATTAGCATAGCATACAAAATCTGAATGAGGGAATCTATGCAAAAAAAAATCTATGGTTAAATGTGAAAACATAAAACATAATATGAAAAACAACTTAATTGAGGATTTTTTTTTTTTTTAACCAATGCGAGTGTTTTTTATTTTTTATTAATTTTTAATAAAGCTCAGAGTGACGGTAGTTTTTTAAGTTTTCATATCTATATGTTACGACAAAATTATATATAATTGCTATAAATAAAAAAAAAATAAAGTGCAATATCAAAAATCAAACAAAGATTTTTAATGTATATCTTTTTCAACAAGCGACACTTTTAGCTTTGTCAAAACTCATTGAAAATATACTTTAAATTATCACATATTTCTAAAATATATTGAAACGGCTGAAAAAGATAACTTTTTTTTAAAAATACATTTTCAAAATTACCTTTAAATTTTGTAAGTTTTCTTCATTACAATCAATAATACAGATTATAAAATTTACTTTAAGTTGTTACCATTACATGAATGAAATATAATACAAATTAAAAGTGGGATGAATTTTGTTATTGATATAAATAAAAATATATAGCAATCTTATATATTTCTTCATGTTTCACAAGTTGTAACAAAAACACAATCAGAAATCAAGTCACCCAAGTATTAAATTAGCTTTGTTTTGTATATACGTACATACATATTATATTATGAAAGAGTTTGTTAGAGCTCGCATATTATTTGCACGTAGATTAAAATGACAGTCGCCCACATTTGTGTGGGTTGTTATATATATATATATATATATATATATATATATATATATATATATATATATATATATATATATTATATATATATATGAATGTAGAATGCATGATTGTAATTTAAACATATATACGACACAATAGCATGTGTAGGAAATGTATATAAAATAATAAGTCATAAAATGAAATGAAATGAAGTGCAAATTACAATGCATATATTGTAACTTTTTTTTCTTATTTTGTAATTATATATCTTGTCCATTGTTTTTCTTATTCATTTTTATAAAGATATAAAATAATAATAACACTTAAATTTATCTACTGTTGAAAAACTTGTTATTATTATTATTATTTGATGTATGATAGATATAAACGCCTGTTTTTTAAGGACAGTGGACAGAGGTATAATATTTTCAGATTTAAAGCATCTTTTGCTATTAAATTTAGTATTATTGTAAAGCTTATTCTGTCAGATATCCCTGCTAAAAATTTATAGCAAAGGCACTATTGAAATAAAGGCGTTTTGAGTTAATTAGTATTCAGCCTTATGGGCCTAAAAATTATACCCTCCTACAGTATACGTACGGTCATTAGCTTCTGTGGTACAGCCCAATTCGTCTTGATTTAACTCAATCCACTAAAATAAGTGATTTCTTCTAAAGGGTATAGCAAGTAATATCATATAACTGCTACAAGGGATGCACTATAGTGATCCAAGCATGACGTCATAGCTTGTTTCAAACTAAAATAACACCCTAAGATTACAGATTTTAATAACCGGATGCACCCCTTTTTCTCAAACAATTTTCCCCAGATACACACCAAACTTTTATAGGTGATTAATGTAATATTGAAAATAATACATGTTTAATTTTATTTTTATGTATAACTTGATTAAAATCCGATAAAAGAGGGTGGTTCCGGTTGAAATGTTGAAATGACCTCTCATCTTGTTTTGGCAATGGCTTAGGGAGTGAGTTTGTGTGCGACAGAAGCTGATGAACTGAAATATAATTCAAAATTGTTTAAAGTGACAAAGATTCAAATTACCACTGTGTATATAATATCAGGTCCAGTTGAGGATTTTTTTTTTTTTTTTAATCAGCTGATCACTTTTACTAATGTAAGTAGATGACTTTTGTAATCCCACTGAAAAGTACTGGTCATCTGGAAACGTGTATTGCAAGTCAAAATTACATTGATCAAATTGGCAGCAAAATATAACTCGCAAGATAAAATAAAGAAAAAAAGAAAAAAAAGATTGAATAACGATATTCTCTTTGGTATACCTAATCCATCTACTTATCTTATAACTGACCAAACTCCTTAAATATAAATCATTATTATATAACAATACACATAAAAAAAGTAATGGACAACATTATAATTATTATATTTATAATATATATTAATGATATTATTAGATATTTTTAATAGTCATGGCCACCTGTGAAAATTACACTAGCTTTTAAAAAAAAAAAAAAAAAAATGAAGAAGCTTTCGTAAAGAAAAAAAATATATGTAATTAATGAAAAATCATATTATGTGCTCTATAATGTTGGAATTGATATTATATGTTTTTTAATTGATCTTGATAATAATTAATGTGACGTAATACGTTATTGCTGAGTCAGGGTTCGACGTGAATACCAATATCTTATACAGTATGTGCCACACCTACCCTAGTTTTTTTTTTTTTTTCCAAGGCACAAAATAATAATAATTTTTCCAAACCAACAGATTACATAACTGATAAGAAATAAATAATTTTTCTTCTGCGAAGTTGTAATGGTAATAAACTAATATTTCTTGATGCATTTTTTTTTGTCTGGTAACATTTATATAATATATTTAAATGCAAATTTATTATTTTATGCTTTTTTATTATACTCACGAAATAAAATAAATTACAAAAATATTTTATATATAAAATATTTTTGTTTGTGGATAGATTGCAAGATATAATAAATGAAGGTCTTGAATTGTTTTAAATCTTGTTTTTGAAAAAAAGAAAAAAAAATCGTGAATATGTAAGTAAAATATAACATATAGCGTCATTGTATTGTTTACTGAAGGTTAGTATTATCCTGCAGGCCTGATAAAAGGATATGCACAACTTAATTTTTTTTTCATCAACGTTCCCATCATGTTATTATATAATAACACTTAAAATTAAAAAAAATTAATATTATCTTATATTTGCATCGTTAAGTGTCAGATATTTGATAACCAAATATATGCGCATTTATGAAGTCATGGGGCATGAGACTTTGAGTTTTGAACAAGTGCACGGATTTTCTACAATAGTCTTTTAAGTTTACACAAAATCAATCACTTATAGATATCGATTAAAAGGTATATTATACTTTAACCCTGAAATTAAAAAAAAAAAAAAAATCAGTACATCAGAGGAATTAGAAAAATAAAGACAATCATTTTTCTCGTATACAAAAATGGTGAACTTTATTTGTCTATTGTTGTACAGTCTTTTTACCAAAAAATTGATTTCTATTGGCATATGGAAATAACATGCATTAAAATGGAGTTTGGCGTTAACTGAAATCTCCATCAGGTTGCATTGTATGGTCTTTATCCAATAGAAATCAATTTTTTAGTAAAAAGACTGTACATATGATTGGGATATATTTTACCATTCAAAAACTGGTACTAAATTTTCAATGTTATTCTTATGAGAAAATTATCTGGTGAATTCAAATGGTAAAATATATTAGCACAATCGTGTGTATACAAACACAACTATACAACAAAATGTACCAGGAAAATACCTATATATTCAAGAGCTAAAATTAAATTTGTGTATTTTAACTTGAATGTTTCTTTTGAATGAAGTACAGTACAAAATACCCACCAGCTAAATATAATAATTAAAAAAAAAGCGAAGACACGACTATAGTGTGTTATTTTAGTACAGAGTGTAACTTTCCTATGCATACATAGTAATTAACCATACATGCTGAATACAAAGCAACTGTATGGTGTGCAAGAAATCTTTGCTTTCATTGAAAAAAAAAAAAAATCTCACACTCACTTTACAACTTTGGTGGTCTGCATTGCTTCAGTATCTCTTTATTATTATTTCTTTCAAATGAACTCTTATTATTTTCTTTGAATTACGTAAAACAAATTTACTATGAAAATCAAATGGATTTACCTAAGAAATACAAAAAAACAGGAAGTATATTTTTTATTTATAAAAGAAATAAATAAAAGATGAAGTTCGCAGAACAAAAACATACATATGTATAACTTTGACAAATATTAATTAAGATATTAATTAATAAACTGGATCACATGTTGCCGCTGTTTATTATCTGATTTTGGCATGAGTTTTTTTTTTTTTTTTTTTTTTTTTTCATTTCTTTACTTTCATTGGCGCCAAATGAGATTGCAAATCTATTTTAAATCTATTTCGTAATTATTTCACACGTGCAACATTTTGAAATAATAATAAAAAAAAATATATTATTCATGTTTTTTTTATGTCTCATACATATTATAACTATCATAATTTAAATATCAAATAAAATGTTAAATTTCAATATTTTTTACAACGTACTAATTTAGTCTGCAATGAGTTGTATTGTCTGTTTGTTTCATATGTCACGAGTGTTTCATGTGGATTTATTTATAACAATCTTGAGAGTTTATAGTACCTGGGTTCAAGCGAGCAATAGTAAAATGTCATGATTTTTAATTTCTTTCAGTTCCTGGTAGCAAAAGATCAGAGAGTTTACTTTTTAATTTGTGATATAAAAGTCACTAAAATTTTATGTACTGAAATAATATAAAAAGTAAAAACATGAATATTTGGAGTTACCGTATATTTATAAAGGAATATTTATACAACGGTAATTATGTTAAATATTATGTTCTGTTTCGTGTATATACAATATGTAAACAAATGTAAGTATCTTTATTATGTAATAAGTATATAGCACAAAATATGCTTGTTTATGGAAGTATAAATAATAAATAAGTAAAAAAAGTCAATAAATAAACAAACAAACAAACAAACAAATAAATAAATAAATAAATAAATAAATAAATAAATAAATAAATAAATAAATAAATAAATAAATAAATAAACAAACAAACAAACAAACAAACAAACAAACAAACAAACAAACAAACAAACAAACAAACAAACAAACAAACAAACAAACAAACAAACAACAATTACACAGTATTTACTACTAATTTTTTATCAACCCACACCGATGGTTGAGACAAACCGCAAAACAGTTCAAATTTAATCCAATTATAGAAACTTTAATGTATATTGTTAATAAAAACAACTTTAACGTGCAATGACAACCTTATTATTTGTTTATAAACAAATATATTTATATAAAAGTTACAGAAAGAATGCTATAAAAGTTAATTCTATTATACAATACATTCATATAATAAAGTCTTTTATTGAACGTATTTCTCACTATAATATCGCAATAATGTAATGTCACCGTACTTGTGTACGCTTATAAAATACATATTACCTAATTTAAATTACAAGTAGTATTCAAAACTAAATCCTCAAAAAAAGAGTTTAAGGTAATACGAGAACAATATCAAGATTATATATGAATGACCTCTAAAATTTTAAAATAAATATATTTTTTTTTTTGCAAGATTATTCTTAAAGATTGTTAGAATTGTCCACAAAGGAAGGTAAAAAGTCGTCATTCATGGCACATGTGTTTCGTCTGGTATACCCGCCCCACAAACACCCACACGTTCTTAACGAAAAAAAAAAATTACACAAGCCATCAGGTAGTTAAAACAAGCTCTGTTTGACCTAAAAAAACAATGCATATCATAAACTTTGCCAAGTTTAACTATTGCTAAATTACAATATATATAAAAACCATTTGATTTAATATCATAATAATAGCTACTCGATCTTTACTTATATATTATTAATGAATCATTAAAAATAATATAATATCATAGCAATTGATATCAGAATAACCTAGTTATTTTAGATTTTATTTCTTATAAATAGAAGTGGTCACAAAATTTGTTTATATAAAAACATATTAGTAATTATTTTGGATTAAATCAATTCTATTATTATATTACATCATAATAAACAAATAGAGAAAGTTAGTTCAAGTGGAAAATATCAATATTTTAATTTTGATTCTTCTCTTACTTATATATTTTTGATGGGTGAAAGGATTCAGAAGTTATTGTTTAATAGATTTTTATTTTGTTCAATTTGAATGCAGGAATGTACAGCACCTTACAAAATATGATTATTTTAATATTTTTGTTCTTTGTTTGTTTTAACATGATTCAGCATAACTTAACTTTTTGTTCTTTTGCATATTCACAAAAGACTTATTATACACTTGAAGAAATGTATATTTTAAACAATTGTTCTGGGTTAACCCTTTTTTTTATGTCTATGTATCAAACTATAAGTAGTTGACGCTGACAAGTTTCATTTCTAATAATACAACAAGATAATTTCTATATCAAATAAAAATTATTTCAAATTTCTTTATCAAAACAAAAGAAAAATGATATACACATTGTTTTTTTTTAAGAGAGAATGTTCTTGTCTTTTTTTTTTTTTTTTGTGACGTCATAAAAAAATATAATGCACGTTTTTATGTTGGCGTGATTTTGCATTGTTATATTATTGTTCCTTGACTCCCGCCGCGTCAAGAAATGCACCTTTTCCTATGCATAATTGCATCTTCGTCACGAAACTGGCCAGTTGATCTTATTTCCGCATTGTACTGATGCAAATAACGTGCACTATATAGAAATGATAATGTACTGACATCGGAGATTACATTTTGTAACTTGAGATATATCTATTTAAATATACTTAAGTTATATAATTTACGCTATCATATATAAGAGCTTACACAATACATTAAATATAAAACAGGGATACATAGAATTTCAATTTCAATGTAAAGAACTTCTGAGATGAATATTAGTAGTGCACTTTTTTTATAGTTTTGAACTTTAATTATATATGTTTAGTAATATTGACTTAGCATTTAAGACTTTTATTGGGCCAAATATGCATTACAAAAGCTTTTAATCTAACCTTACTGTGTTTAATGAAGAAAAATATACCTTTTAAATGTACAATTTTAGAAAGAAAAAAAAAAGAAAAAAAAAAGACGCCTTCACGGAAAAAAAGAAATTTTATAGTATTTTTGATAACAAGCAAAATACTACGTAGACGTTTCATCACGAGTAACTATATCTTGTAGAACAGAACAATTTTGCAGTCGATTACTTCTTTAGTAGTGAAAAGTAGCTTTGCTAGCAAAGTTAAGCCAAAATAGTGTTTCTTCGTTTCTTTAAAATATCATAAACAAACTCTTTATAGATATAATAAAAGTTAAAATATATATTTCTGCAGTCTATGAAGTTTTTAACTGAAATATATTTACTTTGATCCAAAAATTCAATTTAAAAAACTACATTCAATTCAGCACCGTGTAGAGCTCTAAATTGGCTAACTGAATGCATAATATTATACAAAAGCAGTTAAAATTGACCAATAACTATATAAACGCAGTATGCACATAGCGTGCAGTCAATAACGCACATCGCTCGAGGGCTCCTCAATCACGATTCAACTAAGATAATGTGTCCATTCATATGTTAGACAACATTTATTTTTACTTTTACAGATATCAGTAAGTAATATATAATTATATGATTACGAAATCAGCAATAACAGAGAGAGAGAGAGAGAGAGAGAGAGAATATATATATATATATATATATATATATATATATATATATATATATATATATATATATATTATATATATATATATATATTGTATCATGAATTACGGCTATTACCAGCCCTTTCAATGTCTTATTTTATTTAAAAATTATTATATAAAATAAATAATATGCATATTAATTTTAGCTGTCCCTTATAAAGATATTTATAATACATTTTGTAATCATTTTATTATTATGTAATTGTAAATGATTGAAGTATTATTAATTCAATAAATTGAAACTTCAGTTATTTCATTTATAAAAAAAAAATTAATTTTTAAACGATATAAAAATTACATTATTGTCTTAAAAAAGTTATAAAGATTTGAAAAAAATAATAAAACAAAAATATTTTATGCTCTATTAAACAAAGATTTTATAACAAATAATTGCTCTAAATTTTTGAACAAAGATAAAAACTTATATATATGAAATAATTTTTTGAAAAAAAAAAACAAAAAAAAAAAACAATTTCAGTTTAAATTTCTTTAATAATTAAATCCTCCCACTGACTTGAAAAACTCATGTAATAGTTTTGTTTTCTTTGGAATGTGGTCGGTCATTAAGGTTGGAAAATAAATAATAGCTTTAATTTCTTCATTTTCATGATTTTTAAGTCATTATATAATATGAAACGCGGATATATATATATATATATATATATATATATATATATATATATATATATATATATATATATATATATATATATATATATATATATATATAGGTAGTTTTTAAAGTTACATAATATATAAAACTCATCAATTAATAAATGTTTATGTCGCTTATTTCAAAATATTTAATATTGAGCTCAATTATAAAATTTGAAGTCATTTATATCGGAGAGATAGAGAGAGAAAGGGGGAAAGTCATCACAATAAAATAAAAACAAATGCTCTAAATGAGATAGAAGGACGAATGCACATAGCAAGTAAATTTGTATTTATCTTTTGAAGTCATGAAAGCGTATTTATTTTTAAATTGCACTAAAATTCTTCACTTTAAAATATTTTTACTATATGGCAACATTCGTGGTAAAATATTAAAGTTGTGTTATAAATTTACTTTTAGTATTATTATTAATTATCAATAATGCTGTTCGTAAACCCTGTTCTTTGCCCCTAAAATGACGATCAGCTATGGTTAATCAAATTGAATGTGCATTTTTTGGTGCAAGAGAACAGGGTTTACGAACAGCATTAATAAATTTATACTATTTATAGTACTAAACCATTTTATTATGAAGATTAAAAATATGCATTTTTCCTAAAAAATAATATTATAAATTATCATCATCATGAACGTATTGTTTTTTAAATTAAAATTTGTAACTGACTATACTGTAAAACAATTGGGTTAAATTTAGAGATTTGTAACCTGATTTCACCCAATAAAAGCTTTTAATTATTGTTTAATACTTTTAGTTAAGAGAGATTTTTAATAGTTTAAGTTGACAGTTATTTTCTTAATATGAATATCATGGTCGTTAAATTAAGATTTGCATGCATTAAAGTCTCGAGATAAGTGTATGATACTAATTCCGTAAGACAACGTACTATATTATAGAGTAAACATGTCAATATAAGTAACTGCAGTTATAGGTATTGTCATTAGTCATGTCGTGCACCTAGAGTGCATGAAAAAAGTGCAGAACATTGACAAGAAGTGAGGGAGGAGAGAGGTGTACGAACGAGACAAACATTCCTAACAGTCACTCACTTTCTTACTCCATATCCGCAAGCAGGCAAGCGAACACAGGGTCACCTGTGATTGACACGAGATCATGGAGCTTTCATGCCAACCACGCAAACTAAGTCTTACGTAAAAAAAAAGAAAAAAATTAATTGTAGACCCAACAGCTGGCAAATCTATAAAACTTAAACTCACGTTTTTTTATATATTTTTTTTCTTCTTTCGTACATCGTATATTCACGAATTATAAAGTGAGTGATTAGGAAGAAAAAGAATTAATAGTTCAACACTATATTAAACAATTACAGTAATATATATATTTTTTTACATCATTGTTTTTAATCATGACAGTAATTTAATTTTAAATTATAAAGTGATCTATGAACTTCACTTATTTATTTTACCCGGATGCATTATTATATTTTAAAATTAAAAAAAATAGAAAATCTATATTCATATTACAATTTAAAATTTCAAAGTAAAGATATGATAAATTGATGATATATAGATAAATTTGTTCTCAATCGGGTAATAATGCTTTATTGATGAGATAAATATTTTTTTTATTCCCTTCTTTTTTTCTTTTCTATTGTATTATATAAATTATACTTGTAAAGATGTATACTTAACCTAAATTACCCCTATTTTACTTAAAGAATAAATATATAAAGTAATTTTATAAATAATTATATGCCATTTATGATATGCATTATATTTTATCGTAATTTACTTATTTTATTTTTTATTTTCTTCTATATAGATCACAAATAGTATAAAAATTAAAGAATTGTTTTCTATATTTTCTATAGAGGTCAATAAGAAAAATATTAAAACCATACTTATATAAAGTAACATTGAGTTTTAAATATTATATGTATATATATAAAGATGAATATTATAAAATTATTTTAATAAAAACCACACCTTTCTCGTTGCAAGAGATTAACTGGAAGTAAGCCAAAAGGCCATGAAATAAATTCCTGTAACGTTGCAGAAAAAAAAAAAAAAAAAAAAAAAAAAAAAGCATGGACATTCAAAAATGAATTGCATTTTATATAATGTTACTTGTTATTTAAAAACAAGTTGCAGGACAAATTGATGTGTCATGTGTTAGTTTGTCTTAATTAAGAATATATGGAGTTAATTATAATTATATGCAGGCAATAATCGTGCTATCAGGATTATAACTGTAAAAAAAAAAAAAAAAAAAACCTTTTTTTTTGTTTTTTTTTTTTTTTTTACATTTATCAATAGTTTTCTGGCATTGAATTTAATGTTTAAATTTTTATAATGTATATTTATAAAAATTATTAAATTATAAAGGTGTGAAGTTTGTATGGAAACACCCATACAATAAGAAAAATTATATTTTAAAAACAAAGGTCATTTTAGGGAGTATTTTTAAATGTTTATTTCCTATATAGTGAACGTTCAATATATCAACATTTACAGAAATACCCTTTCTGAATTATTTTTACAAATTATTCTACCCACAAGTATAATGTATAAATACTTAAAAGGCTTAAAAATAATTTAGTTGAAATTTTTATAAGGCTACATTTATTTATAAGATGTAATTTAAATTGTAATAAATTTACGGAAAAATAAATAAAAAAATAAAAAAGGCATTAAACATAACATTTTAAATTACATTTTTTTCAAAAACAAAACTTACATTTCCCTCTTTTAAAATAATAATAAAACAATAAAATAAATGAAAATAAAAACTTGTAACACAGTTGTTTTTGAATAATGTATTGCCCTTTCAATAAGCCATTTACATATTTATACAATATTTAATTACTGCACATTTCCTTGCATACATTATATAATATTTTCATTGGGCAATGATATGATTTTATAATAATATAACTATAAGCAAATATTTAAATATTTTATAAAAAAAAAAGTTTTAAATACTGTTTAAACTGTAGTTTGTATAAAGGCGTATGTCTTATATCCTAACATAATTAAATATCAACGTTGACTTGGACGGAGTCCTTGATTTCCAATTTATTCTCCATTCACGAAATGACAGATGCGGGTTTATGACGTCTCATGACGCTTCATTAGTTAATATAATTATGAAAATTATTATGTCTGATTTACAAACACTGATTTGTAAAAATAATCATTTTTTTCGATTTGTCATAAGTTTAACCCAGAAAATTTAGTAAACTTTAACCAAATCTGGATAAAAATTTCTCTCCGTGTAGGATATTAGACAAGTTTTTTTGTTCATGGTGTTCTACTCCTTTATTAAAGATAAAATAAAGTAAAATCCCATCATTTAATTTTAAAGTAAATGCATATAAGAAGAATAAAATAATATTATATTATAATTGTCAAGTAAAAGATATGTTTAATTTAACAAATTATTAAATTCACGGCAAGTGTTGACGTTATAAATTACAGTTTGAAATCTGACAGCAAAAAGTACACGTCAGTTTACATGGCATGTCTCTTCAGTTAAATATATAAATACGAGATAATCCATAGCTTGCATTGCGTGAGAAATATGTTGTACAAAAAAAAATCATAACATGTAATTTTAAAATTGATCACATAAGTAAAACATGAAAGTATGAGTAAGAAAATAATTTAAAATAATCATCACTATAGCAAACGTAAGAGTATAAAAATAGAAAAAATTCCATAGTATATATAAAGATTTGAGAGCACGATTTTTTTAATGTATTTGTTTTATCTATTAATATAAATGTAATTTTCTATTTTTTTTTTTTAATTATAGTAATTAAATTAATTTACACGTAATTTACAACATAATTAAATTACATTAATACACACACACACACACACACACACACACACACACACACACACACACACACACACACACACACACACACACACACACACACACACACACACACACACACACACACACACACACACACACACACACATACACACACACATACACACACACACACACACACACACACACACACATACACACACACACACACACACACACACACACAAGGAAAATTATTGGAAATGTGTGTAAAGGAGAATATAGGGATTAAAAATATGATATTGATAAAGCGTCTATATGACCTTTTTATATTTTATTTTTCTGACGTGAAAACGTTGACTGATTTTATATACATTAATCTCTTTCACAAAGCCTCAATCAAATATGGTTTTAACAATACCTTATTTAGCACTACACAAGAATGCAAAAGGAGAGTGTGCGTATAAGAGGTGTATATGCGTAAATTGTGAATAACAAAAATTAGCCTTCGGTTGTTTTTTTGGGCCCTGATATAATACAAAAAGATATATCTAAAAAAAAAAAAAAAAAAAAAAAATGTTTACCTACTCTTGTTAAGTGACTTCTGATTCCTGATTCAGTGTAAGAATGATGGATTACAAACGTCGAGGTCGTCTCTCTCTCTCGCATATCTCACGCGCCCTTCATAATTATCAAGCAAAAATTCATATTTTACAACAATAGAAAAACTAAACATGAAAAGATAATAATGTAAATATTAACTTTAAAAAAAATGAACATGTCAAAAATTTGAATATTTCGGTCAAGTTCATAAAAATACTATATAACATCTATAAACACTCACCAAAATAATATAAATCCGAGAAATGATTATCATCAAACGCAATCTTACTTATTATTTAGCATAAACAAAATTATTATATACATATCAAATAATTTCAACATCAATCTGTCAACATAAATAATTGATCAACTTTTATAAACTAAAAAGTATTTCGAAATATTTAAATATAATTTGAAACATATGAAAAACTTTCATAAAAAAAATAATAAATGAATGAAAGATATTGCTTTATTGTTATAACAAAAGCATTATGATTTGTGGAGGTGTTCCTTTTAAAATGCAGTTGTCATTTTGTGGTGCAAATTTGGACATGCAACTCCTTCGTGCTGTCAAGCGCTTTGTGAGTAATTATTATATAATTTGTGTCATCTGACAATGAAAAGAAAAGACAAAAAGATCACAGTTCAATACAATAGAGCAATTACGAACGCCTATATTTAAATTTGAAGTATTTTAACTTTTTTTTTTTTTTTTTTTTTTAATAAATTACAATCAAAGTGTTATGTTATGTTTTTTTTTATTGATGCATCAAAAAGTTGTAAAGAGATAAAATTTTGATGTTTATTGACCCTTGTCAAACATATAAAAACAATAATTGACTTCTCACAATCAGATTCGACACGCTGCGAGTGATAGATAAAAAAAAAACTTATATAACGTGTATCTGACATTCATCATAAAATATGTAAAAAATTTTCCTATTACACGCGCCAAAGCTTGCAATTTTTTTTTTTTTTTTTATATTTAAACTTTTCTTACTAAAGTTGTAAATTTCATTCATTTTTATTACCATATTTTTTTTTTCTGTACCCAGATGAGAATCTCAAGTAGTAATAAATTAAATAATACTATTGTTATTATTTTGTACCTTAAAGGAATAGACCAGAGAAAAACATAAGCATTTATATCACAAAACACTTGATGAGATTTACATAAATAACATTAGTTTGTTTCAAAACCCAACAGTAACCCCGTAGAAGTGATCAGAAATTTCAATTTATGCAACCCGAACAAGATTTTCATACTAATTTTTGCATGTTTCTGACGTCATAAACATGAATTTTCACGCAAATTGCATACTTTACAGTTTTTTCACGCTCTCTCGTGGGGCTACATTAACATTCTGGTAAAAATTGTCATCAGTTTTGAAGATCTCATGTCGTGTTTATTCATTAAAAAGCACATGTTGTTTTATGTGGTCTATGGCTTTAATATGATGGAAAAGTGTTTTATTGTGATACAGTCACATATTACACTTAATTATAAATTCCTTGTAACTAATATAATAAATGTAAAAATTATTATTATTATTGTTTGTTTCAATTTACAAATTATATTTTAATGATACGTTTTATCAAAATAAATATGATTTATTGTCTTATAATAATAATAATAATATTATGTCTTCTTTTATGATATATACAGTATACACAAAATTATTTTGAAAATTTGCATCATTCAAATATAAAAGAATTTTAATGTTATTTAATTTTTGGATCGCATTAACTAAATTATTCCTTTCTACTATATAGTTATAAATTCACGTATAAAGATTTATTATAATTTTTAACAAATATTATTATTTTTTTTTTTGCATATTAACCTTTTGAAATTGGAGAAGTTAATATTAAAATTCTTTATTTTTATTATTATAAAATTAATTTTAAAAGCCGACAGCGTTCATATATATATAGAACCTAAAAAAATAATTCTTTGCTATAAAACTGAATTACAAGTCTTCATTAAATATTCGGGAATACGTTCTTTTTAGAATTAGATACGCTATTATGCATATCATTATCATGTTTATTATTACGTCACTGAATAAGCAATTTATTCATTGAAGAAAATTGCATTTACTATCATTTTTTTTTGTACGCTTTGAAAAGTATATTCGTTCTTTTTTTTTTTTTTTTTTTTTTTTTTTTTTTTCAAAAATGTTTTTATGACTGCAGGGTTCAATCACGCATAATAACGTAACCTTTAATGTACTTGAAACGCCCTGCAAATTTGAGCACCATAAACATTTAATGTACTGATTTACTCTGCCATCTGGTGTCTGTTCTTCAATACACTCTGATTTTTTTTTATGTATTACGAAAGCAAAAATACGAAGGCCACGGTCAAAATCTCTCATTGTCCATGCTAAAAATTTTCAAGCAAGTTTTTTTTTTTTTTTTTTTTTTTTTAAGTTTATTTTTATAACATGCTTAATTTGAATAAGAATACTATTTACATAGCAATTCACGTTCTAAAAAAACATAATATATTATAACAATCTTTATAACCAGAGAGCTTTAAATTAATTTTTATTTTCTATAATTACATATAACGTTGTAAATTGATACCGTATATATTTTTATTACTTTAGATACTAAATTTTTATATATATATATATATATATATATATATTGGGTATAATTAATAGGATTTTGACTCGTGCTTTAATGGGTATTTTAGTAAATTTTTGGGATTATTTTAATAGGACACAATTAGCTTATTATTAATTTATTTTTGTTTGTTTATTTTTTTTCAGGTAAGATTTCTTGATTTTGAGGAAGGGGTTTTCTGCATGATGACTACGTGATCGTAAGTATAGAATATCAATATTTTATATGTTTGGTTGTCTCCTCTATTCTTTCACGTTGCGTATTTAATTTTGATTACTAAAAAAGTAATCCCAGAGAAGTGCAAGTTGAAATTTCCATTATGTTCCGATACAAACTCTAAATTTATGAATATATACATGAAAAAATGTAAATTAAACATTAAGGATGGTTTTAACCAATTATTGGTTTACAAAATTATTAGTTTAAGTATTTATTAGTTTATTATTGTAATACATTACAAATTACTTCAATACAGATGTATATAGGTATAATTAATACAACGTAAAAATAGTTTGCTTGTTTATTATTATTATTTTTTTAAATTAGTGCAATCTATAGCATAAATGAATCAATGTAAAAACTGAACCTTAAAAATCGGGCAAATTTTTTTCCCTAAGAGGATTGATTATAAGCCGTTTTTAATTTTATCCTAGTTGTATAAGAGATATTTATTTTTTTCTGTGTAACATGCAAATAAATTGCAGAGGCTTATCGGTATAGATTGCACTGTATATAGCCAATCGCATGATAAAGTATATACAGACACCTAATGTTCTATCTTTTAAGTGAAGTGTCAAGCCAAGTTTGTAGCAAGGTTTTCAACACTCTTAATTAATGAACTCATAAAAACAACATAAATATTATGACTTTGAAAACTAACTAAACATTTCTCTGGCATATATGATGAATTTTACTCTGAATTTGCATACACAAATTTTCTTTTCATAGTATAGTTCAATAACCTTAAACGTAAGTAGATTGCTTATAAAATTATAATAATAAAAAAGTTCGCAGTAGCAAAATAACTTAATAGTATTAACAGCATCCTATAAAGATTATTTTGCTAGGTGACAAAAAGAAGAAAAATAATATGTTGTTTGGTCGTGTGACACAAGAATATCTTTGTTTGCACCTTGGTTGTAGACGGCTTAGGCTATGCTTGAAAGAGGATTAAGTTGCGATTAATTGTTATCATCTGTCAACTGGTCATCGTACTGTCTAAATTTAGAAAGAAAAAAAAAGAGAGAGAAAAATTAATCACAATGAATTCTATTATTTATTATTATCTTTTTCTTTATATAGTATAGTGATTTCTAACGAGTGGTATTCTCAAAAATTTTCTCTGAAGAAAAAATAGAAGGTAATGATGCAGTATCTACCAAAACTTTCTATAATATGTGCATATATTTTTGAGGTGATAGAGCGTATAAAATAAAAATTCTGAGTTATTTATCTGAAAGTTTTTTTTTTTTTCCCTAAAAAAAATTATATTCTTCCGTTATTTTTATACAATATATCATAGAAATCTTATTTTAGCGTCCTACCAGAACATATCACGTATTTATTCCGTGCATGATTTTCATTTCCAAGCTCAAGAGCATCAATATAATGCAATGCAAATTAAGACTAATCGTATTATAAGCATCATATACGACGTATATCTTTTGACATTTCAAAATACATCTATACTACGTTAAATACTAATAATAGGATTAGTTTATGTAGGTAGGTATATATATAAAAAAAACTAATTTATAATAAAACTTTATAAATACGCCTACTTTCTTAGAAAAGTCAAGAAAAAAAATTATACTTACGATTTTATGCATGAATGCAAACGTTATATTTTTAGTAATATGATCGTGACCCCCCTAAAAAAAATCATTCGATCCAAATGACCGATACGTTTATATAGAAATAGTAGTAGAAACTAATAGTGATTTTTCATCCTTATAAAATTAGTTACAGCTTTTTAATTTTGTATTTTATTTTAAAGTTTACTTGTTTTTGTGTAGATTTTTTTTAGGTTGTTGTTATATTAGAAACCAGTGTGATGTGTGACACACGTTTTTTTAATTTTTAAAAGCAGGTGTTAATGGCCGTTCTGAACGGTAGCTCACACTGTAACAAGAAAAAAAAAAAAAGTCAACGCATTACATTTTTTTATTAACTTACACTGAAGAAATATATAGTTAATTAAAATTTATTGGATACATGTTTTTCTTTTTGAAATTTATACAATAATACCTTATGAAAAACGTTCGGTACACTTATATGAAAGATATGTTTACTCTCAACACACGGGCAGTGTACCTGTACAGACATTTTATTTAAAAATGAATTTCTATTGGTTTATATGGCCCTACAATGTAATCAGAGGGAAATTTCAGTTGATGCTCCATTTAAAACCATGTTATTCCCATATGCCAATAGAAATTCATTTTTGAGTAAAATGACCGTACGAAATGCTTGAATTGTGCATCAAAGCACGAGTGTATTTTTACTTAATATTCAATTTTGTAGAGCTAGTGTGAGAGCAAGTATGATGAGTATACAAAAGATACATGTTCTATACGTACCATCCATTGATAAAGAGTAAACATTTTAGAAGCTTATCTCTTGTATTGAATTTTGTATAGGTAATTTTAGGTACTCTATCTCTGTATGTATTTAGAAATTACTATACTTTACTATTACTATTAGTTTACTAGTTTTAAAATATTAACCTCTCTATTACTTTGTATTCTTACAGTGTAAGATTAACACAAATATATTTATATTTCATCTCTTATGATATCTTATTAACCTCTAGCTTTTTTTTAATGCTATTTTCGGTTCTTTCCGTGTACGCTTTATGATCGATGCACGGTGACTTGTGGTCACTTCTCCATGCCAAACCAATCAAATAAAAGTATTTTCTTTTAGCAGTTTTTATTCTTTATATAAAACTTACAAAAATAATTATATTAAAACAAAAAAACATTAGTTGCTATGTTTTGAAACTAAAATCGAACAATATTAAAAAAAATTATTGATCAATTTCAATAAATATTACAAAGTTAAAAGTGGCAATATATATAGTTGCTTATATTGAATTAAATTATAGACGGATATAGAATAATGTACTGTATAATATACAGTATGTACTGTACATATATATATACCACATCAAGTTACCATAAGTAATATAAAAGATTATCAATGCTATAATATACAAGAATAATAATGTGTCAAATCATAACGAGCAATGCCACATTTCATACCAATGAAAAGCAACTTGAAATTGACTATGAAACCACATTACTTTCTTAAATTGAATCTTTGAATGACAGAAGTACAAACCTAGTCAAAAAATATTTGAATAATATTACAATACATTTCTATAAAAGAACACGAAAATAAACAGAAATTAAAAAGTATCTACTTAATTCTAATTACTACGATTCTATTATACAAAATTTGCTAATGCAGAATCACTATTATAAATACTTTTGTTATAAATTCAAATGTTTATTTTTTTTTTACACAAAATATACATATAGAAAGATGAACACGATTCATTAATCCCATTCAAAATATAAAAATCTATTTTTTTAACGCCATAGGGGTCGTAATTGCTAAATCAAATCAAATTCAATGCTTCTCTACGTATATAGTGATTGAATATATTTATTTATATTATGTATATATATATATATATAAGTTTATAGTTATAATATATGATGGAAAATTTATAAAATGACATCACTGTAATGTATAAAATATAAACTGTGAGTTTTATTGCAGAAAGATAATTATTTATCCATTAACCACTTTTAAAGGTATAGATCATGAAAATTGTTTATTATACACAAAAGTATTTTTTTTATATTATATTTTATATATAATATGCAAAGTATCAGGACAAGATTAATTTTATGACTTTTTATTCAAAAGTAATTTTAATACATTTTTGCTTTTAATGTACTTTTATTATTGTTATATAAAAAAAAATTCAAATCCGGATAAATAAAAATCTCTTTTATTGTTACTTTTTGAATAAAAAAAAATAAACATACAAAATATTGAAAAATTTGAAAAGAAGTTTATTATTATAGAGTTTATTATAAAATGCAAGCTACTTTAAAATTAATATCTCCTTATTAATAGCAAACCGTTATTCAGTTTTTTTGTTTAATTACAAAGAAAATTACCGATAAAATCCATTAATTTAAAAATCTTTTTTTATAATTATTTTTTTATATATTTGAAGTAACATTATATTATACACATTTAAATTATGCATTAGAGAAAAAAAGTAACTGAAAGTAGGAATTATATATGATTGTTGCACGCAAAATAACAATCAAATAAGCCTTGCACCTGTCATGAATTTACGGACACAATACGCGTTAATTACAATTCTCTAGCTCTCTCAATGTATGTATATGTAAAAATATGTATACAGTACATATATGTATATATATATATATATATATAAACCTTATACATATTCTAAGCAATTACAAAGCAAATACTATAAATAAAGAATGACGGAATATAGCTTAAAGGTATATAAAATCTTGATTAACTTTTAAATTCAAATCTTACAGTATACTGCAATATTATATGTTTATGTACTGTATATATGCATATCTTATTTGTTTATTCAGTAATTTCCTGTACAATTATTATTTACGTAAAAAAAAAGAAGAATAAAAAAAAGTTATTAACTGAAATATATGTAGAGAGAAAGAGGTGAATTATTACTCATTTTTTTATTAACTATATAACGGTAGTATGTAATGATAAACAAAACATCAATGTACTGAACTTATTTTTTTTGGTAGTTTTAAAAAAATAGATAAGGAGTACTCCTGTAAAGTTGTTTGTATCATCAGTTTAAAAGTCAACTTTTATGTGGTTTCTCAGTACTCAATCAAACTTACTCAAACTTACTAGTGTGTTATACAATTAAAAAAAATATATAATAGCTACAATTTTGAATAATCTTAAAACATAGTGTGTAAAAGCATTTAATTTGCTGAAAAATTAATTGAGAAACCCGATGGTTCGATTTTTTTTTTTTTTAATTTTTTTGTTATTGTCATCCAAGAAACTGGCAGTTTTTCTTGCCCAATATTTTATTGGCTGTACATACAGTACGGAAACAAATTAAAACATGACATAATCTTTACATTGGAATAAACAAAACAGAACATACAGCAAAGAAATATATTTAGACAAGTATATTTTTCATAAAATTATAAGAGTCGTTAAATTATGATTTTTATTTTTATTTATTTATTTTTTTTGAAGATCTTTTCATAAAGTTTATACGTAACTTTTAAAATTATAATTGTTGGCAAATATCTATAAAGATAAAAACGGTTATCTCATGAGAAAAACAATATAAAGACTACAGGTAGATTTGCAACACAAATTTAACATTGTTGGTTGCCAAAGTCAAATTTATATTTGTATTTCGTAGTGATGGAAAATTTCAACTTATTTTTATTTTATTTTTATTATTATTTTTTTAAACTTTCGAAAATGGACCAATATATAAGTCCAATATGAAACCCAAACCATATAAACTCATGTGCTATTAATTTTTTTTAAGGTATGGCATAGAAAAAAAAAATCATGAGTGAAACAAAAATAAACAAAAGAAAGCAAAATTAATAAGAAGTTGCTATGTATTATAATTATTGTACGATGAATATTTGTTAAGTTAAAAAGGGGTGGGGTATATTTTAGCTAATTTTAAAAGCAATTTTAAAGCATAAGAAATGTAATTTATTTTTAAGTTTAGCATACATAGAGGTATATAGTCGCAAACGTATCCCACACTATGTCAATGAACTCAATCTTCTTTCTCTACGCACTAAAAACACTTTTTTTTACCTTACTTTTAATCAAAACTGATTCTCATTTTAAGCCGTGAAATTAAGGATTATACATATTTGTAAAAAATTTACTCTCGCTCTTTTTTTTTTTTTTTTTTTTTTTTTTCTTCTTCTAGTGAAAAATTAATTAAACGCTTTTATTATATAATATTTTCTTTTCTTGGCTTTCTGCAAAGATAGTAAGAAGTGAATATTTTTTAAAGTAAATAAAACCAGAGAAAATGCGTAATTTTGTCAAAATAATCTATATGTAAATAAATAACATTTATTTTAACAAAAAAATAAAAAAAGTTTTATACTATAAAAATGGTATATTATAATATATTTTTTACTATATATAAATTATGTAAATGAAAAGCTCTATTTTTTTTTCTTCTTAATATAATATAATATAAATTTTTATTACTAAAGACATATTTATTAAAGTAATTTAATTGAGCTTTTAATCTTATAGTTTATAAATTGAAGCACTTTCTTGGCAAGAATTCTTAACTATGTGTGTGTGTGTTGTATGTATGTATGTAAGTAAGTAGGAATGCAGATTAAAAATAAGGCAAAGTGAGTGAGCGGTCACTAACCGAATAAAAATATATTATATATATATATATAAAGGCGTTTACTTGCATTTTATATTATATTATCATAATATGTAAAGTCTTAAGATCATAATATAATATTCATTTATTTTAACATGACATTTATGAACTAATCAATCACAAAGTAAGTACAGTAATTATTAACGAAGAACCTACTTTTTTTTTTTTTTTAATGAATGCACTTTACAAATCTGACGTATAAGAAGTAAGAAGTGATTGCAGAAAAAAAAAGGTATTATTCTTTTGCAATCAAGGTGACAGAATTAAATTGCATTATTAAAAGCAACACCTTTTTTATAAGTTACGATAAGTTTAATATAAGATATAATACTTTTTGATTTGATTGCTATGCATAGTACTATATGTACACTGAAAAAAAAAATACTGCTAATGACATATACATGTATCCTGTTAATTATAATAGGTATATATTAACCTGGAATAGGTATTGATCTACTATAATATTAATACCTATAATGTAGATGCAATGTATTTAATCTATAGGTGTTACAAAACTTGATTGTATAGGATATTTCACCAGCATTAAAGTTCGTTCTATAAACTATACACACAACTCTTTAGCCAGCTTCGAAATTTTTAATTTTTTTAAGAATATCTGATCATGACGTCATTACCTATTTACTACGTTTATATACTTATGATAGATCATTGTTATTTCTTTGTTTAGAAATTTAGAACTGATAAAAATAAACAAAACTTCGCCAAAAAAAAAAAAAAAAGGCTCAAAATGCGACTCACTTTTATCGGCTCAAAAAAATATATATATATTAACCAATGAATGTGTAAAAAATTTTGGGGCAGCCAATCATTATTAATGAGCCTCACTATACTTTACAGAACAAACTCAGGTATTAATTGATGACTGATGTTGAAATTTTCATCAAATCTTAATATAATACCAATAATTACGTGGAGCATTGACAGGCACCCTTAAACTTATTTAAACCGACTAAAATTACATTGAATATTCGACATTTGCTAACAGTCTCACGCAGTATATGTCAATTTACAAACTCATTAATTTAATTATGAAATTTTAACCCGTGATTTTCTAACATTATAGCCAAGTCCGGGTTGTAAAGATTAAATATAAAAAAAATATTTATAATCGCTATTATCAAAATTAACAACCATTAACCTTTTTTTATATAATAGAACATTAAAATAATTTTGTTTATTTTAAAAATTTACATTTTTTATTAATTAAATCTGTTTATGAATTATTTTAAAGTAATTTTGTTCCTGGTTCAAATCATTTATATAAAAAGGAAAAAAAAAAAAAGAAGGTAATAATATAAGAAGACGTTTTCTGCATAATAAATTATTTGATATTTATTATATTAAAGACGACTCAAAAAACTTGTTTATTTATGACATGGGCATACGTCTCTCTTAATAGTCTTAATGAATACGTAGAAACCACAAGTATGTGTTGTGTTTACATCGGTATACATAAGCACAAGGGGCTTTGTCCGAATTATCACTCAAATTGTCAGTATAAACATTTTATTACGAACATTGCTCCTTACTAAAGAAAACATCTTACAAAAATACCGTATCATTAATTTTTATGATTTATGGTTCATCTCATCAATATTTTATTTAAAAAAAAAAAAAAGGTACATCAAAAATGTTGTTTTCCTTGCAATAAAATTATGTCTAAAACAAATACTAATTAACATAAGTATATGCAATATCAAAACTAATATAATATTTTGCTATTATTATTTATTTTCTATAATAAAGAATAATGTTTTTTTGACGTCAATTATGTAATTATTTTTTTTGGCGATTAGTTTATACGTTACGGGTGAGGTGGTCCTGATAGCTAAATTTATATATACTGTAGAAAGCAAAAATTAATATTTTTGAAAATTTAATGTTTATAAGAATAGAAATTTGTGTACACCGAGAAAAAAGTTGCGTACTCTCACGTCAATCATAGGGTTAAATAATTACCTAGATCATTTGCTAAGTATTAGGAAATAGTTATCCACTATCTAGGTAGTTCACCAAACGTTCTCCGGAAGAAAGTCAGTAATTTTACAGTGAGAAGTACCAAATAAAATTTAAGGGGTAATTATATTTCATGTCCTGAATTGTATTAAATTGATTGATACGCAATTTTCTAATATTTGAGTTCATTAAGAATTTTTAATTAAATTTTTAAAATTTGAAAAATGACTTTACGGTATGTGCATGAGCAAAGAAAAAAGTTGACGCCCGTGACGTCATTTCACGACTTTCAAAAATGAATTAAAAATATTTTATATACTCAAAACTTAGAATTTTAAATAACTATCCATTCAGGAAGATGTTCTCCTTTAGCATAATTATATGCAATAAAATTGTCCCCTAATATTTTTTGATCTTCCTCATTGTACTGTACGTGTTCCTATTAAAAGGCAATTTAGTCCTAACTGCATTTTTTGGCACTGTTTTTCCAATTGACAATACAGACTATTATTTTTATTGATTTATTATTGCATTAATCTGCATTGGTCAACAACTGTCTAACAAATCTAATCTATATTTTGACTTCTCTTTACGATTTCTCTCAGTGTATATTTACAAAGAAATTTCAAATATAATTTTATTTCTTACATGCAATTTCACTTAGTATTTTCAAAATTATCACTTACATGAAAAAATCATCCTACAAGTACGTTACAATAACATTAAAAAATATTAACACGTAATCTTAGAGAAAGTAGCATTAAAAATTCACCTCTATAAAAATATTTCCGTATAAAATATAAATAAACTATTGTTATGTTATAATTTAATTATAATTTTTTTGGGTATAAAACGTTCAACACGATTTTAGATTTTAAAACAAGATAAATGATAATAATAATTATTTTGGGTGTTAACGTTTAATTTAAAAATATATATATATTTTTTTTTTAGTTAAGAAAATTATATTGTATTTTTATATATTTAGTAGATTTTTATATTATAAAGAGTATATAATCGAGTTTTAATTCAATTATAATAAGATAAAAAAAAGAGTTCTTGATTGAAAACTTTTTTTTTTTTTTTTTTTTTTGTAATAATATTTGTATAGTGTAATAATTTTTAACGGTTTTTATGTATTCTACAGTTTCAATATTATTAAAGTAGATAAAATATGCATCTTAAAGCATGTTTAATGTTGCTTGTAATTGCTTGATAAGATTCTGATTCAAATCAGTAGCAGTAAATTTTTTTTTTTTTTAGAAATTGCTTAAGAAATATTGCTTCGTTTAAAAATAATTTATATACATATGGTTTATTTTAAAATTGTTAACGGAAAACTTGTATTTTTATTTTATTATAAAAAAAAAAGAAGAAAAAGATTGTGAAAGAATTTTTAGTACAAAACATAAAATTGAAATGCAAGAAATGTAACGTATATTAAAATTCTTACATCACTTCGTCAATTTATATGCATGAAAGTTGATGTTTGTTAAAATGGTTCAAATGGGGACAAAATAATAATAATAATTAAACATAAAGATTTTAACATTTTTGACAATTAAAAATTTGTTATAATGATTGACAATCTACAGCAATGAAATTGTTGTGATAGCTGGTGAAAATTAATACTTTTTTTTTAATAATTATACATAAATAATTTTTCCATATATTCCGTGAGCAAGAAATCAATAAGAGGAAATTAACAAAACAACATGTGATCAAATGTTATTTATTTATTATATTGCATACAGTACGTATAATATTAATTTTATGATTGGTCGATAGATCGATTTATTGTTATTTGTTTGTTTATTTGTTTGTTTATTTATTTATTTATTTATTTATTTATTTATTTATTTATTTATTTATTTATTTATTTATTTATTTATTTATTTATTTATTTATTTATTTATTTATTTATTTATTTATTTATTTATTTATTTATTTATTCATTCATTCATTCACCGTTCCTTGCAGACCTCTATAGAGAACACACACACGCCATACCATCACAAAGTGCAGACAGTTTGTTTTGTATGCATGCATAATACATAAGAAATTTAATATGGTATATAAGTTACATACATACATAATACGTTAACAAGCTTTTCATAATATAAGAAGTTGACGAGATTAATTCTCCACGTCTGATTTGACGTCCATCCATGTCTCGTCAACTTCTTCTCGTACATATTTCTTATTTAAACCTCAAACACAAAACAACAACAAACGTCAGTAATAACGTCATAATTACACAATGTTGTATGTGTATGTACATGCAATTATGTTCACTTGAAATATATCCTCTTTATACATAATGTAATATAAGAAAACACTTTAAAAAACTAATTAAAATTTTAATTGCAAGTTAAATTATTCTGATGATATTTAAGAGAAATATTTGTGAATACTTCTTGCTAGTTGTATTTATAATATTGCCTAAAGTTCAAAAAATTCTTTTTTTTTTTTTTTTTTTTTTTTGAAGCAAAATAATATTTTGTAAACTAATGCACTATAGCCTTGAGAAATATAAAATAACACTTTTGAAGAAAAATTATTTTAGATTCTTTTATAACAACGTATAGAAAAAAAAATGTTAGACACAATAATGGAAATACTTATTATTATTAAGAAAAGTGCACTCCACTTTGTTCTCCAGGTGTGCGTGACTTGAAGGTCACTCGTGCATCCTTCTCTTCATCTTCTCATTCACTTCCGACACCCGTCACTCCATCACGTGTCATTCTCTTATATATACCTCCTGTACCGTCAGCAGCAGTAGAAGAGATGCATTTGTTGTTGTTTTTTCATGCAAACTCTATCTTAATTTCAATATGTAAACAAAGATGCGTGGGATCTAAATTATCCTCGTATTTAGCTGAAGGCTACTAAATAATATCACTAAAAAGAGAGAATTTGAGAAAATAAACACCATTTATGTGAAGAGATTTTTTTTTTTTTTTTTTTTTTTTTTTTTTTTTTTTTGAATGAATTCACGTGATATTTTCTTTTAAAACAGGAAAAATTTCTCCAACATAAAGCAATACACAATCTCTTTAAACCAACCATAATTTTCATTATGTTTATTGCTTCCATAAATAATTCTGAACACAATTGCATTCAAATTAGTTGTGAACTTATTTTCCCACACGCTTTGTAATATGGTGGATTTTAAATTACGCATTAAAAGTAAAACTTACTGCCAAAAAAGTCACAGTGCCAAACAAGAAAGAAAAAAAAAACTAAAATTTTAGATGCAATGTGTGGATAACGGCAAAAGGCTCCTCAATTTATGCATATATATACAATTTCATAATCAATAATCATTCTCCACTTCCGTCTTTCTTTTTGACTTTTCACCTATATATAAAATTTTATATGCATATCTAATCTTTTTTTTTAACATTGATTTTTATACTTTAATTGAACTTGAACACATATTAAAAAACACTTTAGCGTAAACTTGGGGTATATATAGAAAAGTTCACGAGTAAATGCATTTCATGCATTTTTGTTCTTAAACGTGAGTTGCATACTTCTCAAGGTTGGTGTAATTACTTGTAACAAAGTTTAATACACAGCTTCATAAATATATTAAATATGTAATAACTACCGAGGTATAATCATAACATTTCTATAAAATATCAAGCTTATGATCTCACAACAATGTATATATTATAGGCAATAATAAATAAATAACAAGTATAATTAAATAATTTTTAACTTTGTTATTATTATCCATATGTTATTATTATTACAAAATTTTATATTTTTATGATAAATAACATTTCTTTTTAAATGATTTATGTTAAGAAGTTATATACTTTAATGAAAAAAATTTTAAATTGAAAAATATATTTTAAAATAATTAATCAACTAAAAAGCAATCTCATTAAGCTTCTTAATGTAGAATGAAGTTTTTGGCATGCAAAAAATTAAAAGTAATATAAAAAAAGTAGAGAGAGAGAGAGAGAGAGAGAGAGAGAGAGAGAGAGAGAGAGAGAGAGAGAGAGAGAGAGAGAGAGAGAGAGAGAGAGAGAGAAACTACCGTAGTTTATTTACCAAATAAATAGAACCATAAATAATACGATTTTTTTTTCTTTTCTCAAATTCTTAAAGTAGAAATTTCTTAATTGGTGTGTGTAAATCACTCTTGTTATTATTATTATTTTACTTGCATACTTGGCAAGAAATGCCGATGGGAGGTATATAAGGTTCAAGAATCATTTGTTATTTGGCATTTTATATGACGTTTTATGTCACACCTGTTGTTCTTTTCCAAGAAAACAAAACGAGACATTTTTCTTTAACGTAAAAAAAAAAAAAAAAGAAAAAAAATCACAAGCAGAATCAACGCAATTTCTAAGTCTTTTAATTTTATCTCTTATTTTTCGTTTCCGGCTTTTTTTTTTTTTTTTTTTTTTGTAAACTATATAGAAAAATATTGTAAAAAACTAGAATTATAATTGTATATATATATAAAACTTGTTCAAAATTCAATAGAAGTTCTCTATAATACATTTTTGTTGTTTAAAAGTTGTTTAAAAAAATTGTGATATAATATAAACACTTTTTTTTATATAAACGACATTTTTGTGTAAAAGTGAAGAATTGTTGACAATACAATTTCCGAACGGTATTTGTAATTATTAAAACTAATAAGTATAACATTTTGTCGTGCACTTGTCTTTTTGTTTTCTTTGCATTCAATATGATCAACTACTGGAAAGAGGAAAAAAAAAAAAAAGTAAAAAATTTACAGTTTTATTTACTATTAAGGGTAGCAACATTCTCAAATAAAAATATCAAGTGTATTTACTTTATTTTAATTGATATTCACATTCTTCACCTAATGAATCTCAATTTTCAATATTATTAGTTTTAATTTTACTTTTATTATCAGTGTTAGAAATTTATATCAAAATGAATCTCATTAAATAATTATAATATATATCTCGTAGTTCCATTTTAATACCAAATAAAGAATTATTATTATTATAAGCATTGTACAACATGAAAGCATTCGTATTGATATCACAAAACACTTGATGGGACTTACATAAATAACATTAATTGGTCTCAAAACCCAACTGTAACGCCGTAGCAGTGATCAAAAAATTTCAATTTATGCAACCCGCACAACATTTTCAGTATTTTCACACTATAGTTTTTGTCTGTTTCTGACGTCACAAATAGAAATATTCACGTGAATTGCATACTTTACAGTTTTTTCACGCTCTCTTGTGGGGCCACATTTACATTCTGGTGAAAATTATCATTAGTTTTATAGATCCCTGATTAAAAAGAACATGTTGCTTCATGTTTTCTATGCCTTTAAAGCCATAGACCACATAAAACAACATGTGATTTTTAATGAATAAACACGAAATGGGATATTCAAAACTAATGACAATTTTTACCAGAATGTTAATGTAGCCTCACGAGAGAGCGTGAAAAAACTGTAAAGTATGCAATTTGCGTGAAAATTTATGTTTATGACGTCAGAAACATGCAAAAATTAGTATGAAAATGTTGTGTGGGTTGCATAAATCGAATTTTATGATCACTGCTACGGGACTACTGTTGGGTTTTGAGACAAACTAATATTATTTATGTAAATTCCATCACGTGTTTTGTGATATAAATGCTTATTTTTTTCTCTGGTCTATTCCTTTAAGAAGGAATTATTATTATTAAAATTATTGAAAGAGAGTCTCTTTCAATGTTTATTATAATTAAAGAAAGGGTGGAGGGCAGAGTATTATTTTAAACTGACTATTCAAAGTATCTTGTCTATATATATACGATCAAAATAAAGTTATTAAACGTATCTAGTATTGAACTGTAATAGTATAGTTATAGTATCAAAATAAAATAATAATTATTATATAGCTTTTTATTATTATTTATATATATATCACTGACAGTAATAAAACAACAAAAATATTTATTATAGCAATAATATATTGATCAAGTTGTAAAAAGAAAATAAAATTAAAAAAAAAAAAAAAGAAAGAGAAGAAGAAGAAGAAGAAGAAGAAGAAATTTTTATTTCGTACTTTAACCCGGACTTTTGCTCACGAAATTGGCTGGTACAGATCGTGCTATGGGGGTGTGTCCCCGAGTTTGGACTGCCTGCCCTGCGTGTTATTTGATGAGTACGTACTCCTGACTGAGCGTGAGTCAATTAAGTTGCCCAGGGCGACGGTTCAACCGCCACCTGCCAACAATTAATTGTTAATCACTCGCCACAAATATTTTTCTCAATCCTCTATCTCTTACTTACAAAAAAAAAAAAAAAAAAAAATTATTATACGTTATTTTTCTCTTTATTTCTAAAAGTAATCTTTTTTACATATAAAAACAGCTATAAAATTGATTGAGATGGAAAATGAAGATTTATGATTCAAAAAGAGGAAAAAAACACTTTTGATCAGTTCAACTAGATATTATACTATATAACATTTTATTATTATATAACATATTTATTTATTTTTATTCTTTACCTTCTTTTGTTTTTTGTTCAATTTTTATAGAACAATAATTATTTATAAATGAAGCAATAAAATAAATGGAGAAAAAAAAGATACAATGTTTACAATAGTAATTTAGTATTGATCGAAACTTAAGATCAAATATAGCTATTTTTATACAATTAAATTTATACTTTGTTATATTATATACATTCCATTATATTTTTTCAAAAGCATTCTACAGATCAATATTTCAAAAAAACATTGAATCACGAGAACATATAAAGAAAAAAGTCTTAGAAATTGTTACCACTAAATACTACAGAACAATTTAAGTTCACAAGTTTCTAAGAAATCATTTTAACAAAGTTGATAACAAAAAAAAAGTGTAACATGTTACATTATTATAACATTGTCATTAGTTAATATTACTTTGGTATTTAATTTAAATTCTCTCTTCACTATCTATCTCTCTGTTACATTACTTATTATAACGGTTTTTATAACCTCTCTCTTTGCGAAAGTTAAGTGATAAATTTCATTATACAATAGTGATTCTAAGAACATATACAAAAATTTAAATAAATTTAATTTAAAAAAATTGTATTCTATAAAGATTACTTATCATCATAAACTGTGTTCTTATTGTTCTTTTTCAACAACATCGATATATATATATATATATATATATATATATTTATAATATATATATACAGGGAGGTATGGACCATGTTAAGTAATTTGTTTTAAAATTTCATGTATTTGTCGGCTTCCTGTACAGATTATTGTGAGTCACATAAGAATGGATGACTTCATGCTTCTTTTGCTTATATGGTCAAGCAGGAGGGGGAGGAGGTAGAGAGAGAGAGAGAGGAGAGAGAGAGAGAGAGAGAGAGAGAGAGAGAGAGAGAGAGAGAGAGAGAGAGAGAGAGAGAGAGAGAGAGCAAAAGCAAGGTGACCGGGGCAAGTGGTGTGGGTGACTCACACGCCCTAACCAGACACCAAGCTGGGTGCGCCAAATATCTTAGGGTCAACTTAATTCACACACATTCACAATTTTGTTCACATTGTTTGCATTATTGTAACAAATTTATAAAACCTCTGAAATTTCTACATAGAGTAAACGATAAGTTAAAAAGCTGTTGGCCTTAAAAAAAATCCTCTTAATGATGAATCATGAGATGCGACTATTACACTCATAAACTGGGGAGAAAATTTGTAAAGTAGACAATTAACGCTACAGTTTCTATTATAGACTCGTTATTCATGAAATCGAAAATTTTTAAAGTTGCCTACTGTACATATTTATTAACCCCAGTTTGTGAGAATACAAAAGGGTTAAGGGTCGTAATAGGTGTCTGTATAATGATCTCAACTCATTAATTTTACGTTTTAAATTTAATGTTTTGAGGCCAGGATCCCTTTAACTATATATTTTTATTATTCAGACAAAATCTTATATAAATACTTAAATTTTCTGCTAACACGAATTCGTATCGCCCAGGTTGCTATTTAAATCATACAGTTAAACATAATAGTACTTCTTTTTGCACCCTAAAAATATATAACATATCTTTTGCTTTCATTTTTTATTGTATACGAAACCACACAGACTTTTTCAGTTTTTATAAAACACATTAACTCATTCATTTCAAACACGTTAAAGAATTATATTATTCTTTAAGTATATAAAAAATATAACAAATTTAATTATAACGATTATTTATGATATTTGCATATATAATGATTAATTTGTTTCATGACAATTATGTTTAATTTAAGAAGTGTTTGATAAAAAATAAATGTTGCGTCTCATGAATTTATTCTAATAAAAGAGTTGATCCTTGCTTATAATTTTCATTTACTTATTTTGGAGGGCTAGCTTTTGCCTGGATGAGTAGTTTCTCAAATGGAGGTTGAATCATCTTTATTGAATTTCACGATAATCGTGTGCAACTAAGTTGATCTATAACTATACGTTTTTTCAAAAAAAAAAAAAAAAAAAAAAAAAAAAAATCAGTTAATCTATGGCTAATTATTTTATCGTTCATGAACTTGATAGTGATACCCAATTTAAAAATTGCCAAAATATAAATAAATGTAAACTCGAATTACCGCTATTTACATACACAAGATGTACTCCAATTTCAATCAATTTCAAAATTAAGATTTCCAATGGATAATTTGTTTCAAATATTTTGAGCTATACGAAAGTATATAGAGATAAAAATACTTTAATAGCATGTCCAAGTATAGGTACAGTACGTATGTACATTATACATTAGAATCTTGTTCATACATGTTGTTAAAAATGCAAAAGTAATAAAAATTTGGTAATTATTCTAACACCTGTTCCTTTTACCTTATCTTTTTCAGATTATACTATAAATACGTGCTTCCATTAAATTCTTCTAAAAAAATATATAATATTTTTTTTATTTTCATTTTTTTATTTTACTTTAAACGTAATTCGTATGTGTACTTGTTAACTTATTATCTTATATAAAGTAAAAATAATGTAGAAAATGAAAGAACACATAATAAAATTGATTCTTGGGATGCGTAATTACAGTTTTCTATGTTGTTTTTATATGTTTTTTTCTTTGATTCAACATCCGATTTTCTCGCTAAATAATAATACTCCACACCTCAAATAATATAAAATTGATTGTTCACTTACATTAAATGTTTCTTTACAAAAAGAAAAAAAATGTTGTATTTCTCACGTTTTGAACTAAAAAGTAAATATATATAGAAGGAGTGTCAATATTTTATATGTCCCTGGCATGAATATTTAAGCAAATACATCATGCTTTGTGTTGCTTTTGTTTCCATAATATAACGAGAGGAAAAACCATTAACAAAAGACGCTCCTATTTAAAAAGTTTCCAATTTTACTGAATCATATTCATTAGCAAAATATACAATAAAAAAAATTTTATTTTATTACAAGGTTATAAAATTATAAGTAACGTTTTCATCTATAAAAAGAAAAGAGTCATCTTTGATAGTAAATTACGCGTACGGAATTTTTATAATCTTAATTTTACACCTTTTACAATAAAACGGGAAAAACGTGCAAAAACTTATTTTTTTATTATTATTACTTTTTTTTTACTTTAATTTTGATATGATGGAGTTTTTAGCTAAGGAATTTAATCTTTGCTTCTGTGTTGCTGCTGATATTCTCTCTCTCTCTCTCTCTCTCTCTCTCTCTCTCTAGTCATGTCCACAGTAGAAGAAAATCGTGACATACGGTCTATCTAAAGCTTATGAACTCGAACGACTCCTCGAATATAAGTTTGGCGACCGCGAGAAAAAGATGACGTGAGTTACGCCTCTCATCTCAAGCTTCGTGTTTCACTAAATCATGGACCAGAAATATATTTTTTATATATATAATATATATATATATATATATATATATATATATATATATATATATATATATATATATATATATATATATATATTGTAAGTAAAGTGACCGGGATTTGAGATAGTTAAGTTATTGCAAATGTAGCAAAAGGCGAGTGTATCCAATATACCTTGAGAAATTCGATATATTTCAAACTGCCAAGACATAAAATATATTATATAAAAGTACTGATCACATACAATTGATGGTTTTGTTTATAAACTTGAAACTATGTATATTGTATAGTAATTTAATATTATACTTTATAAATTAATTTCATTATTACTTCAAGTTTGTACAATAATATGTTAAATAAATTAGTTGTTACTTTTATAAGTATTTTACTTGTCAAATGTAATTTTATTTATATATCGATAATAAATAAAAAGACTTGTTTTTTTCTTCTTATTGCTATAATTTTAAACATATTATTTTACATATACGGAGTTTAATTTCAATTTTCTATATAACTATCAGTCTCTAAACAATTGGTAAAGAGTACAAATCAATATACAATATACAAAAAAAAAAAAAAAAAAAAAAAAAAAAAAGCAGAATGTGGCATTTAGCATTAATCACTTTTTATTTATCTGATTTTTGAAACTGTAAGTAATTTGTCTATAAACTTAACAATACTTGTCAATAAATAAGTTAAAATACTGTAAAGCTCTGGTCAAAAGTTTGAGAACGATTTGCATAAGCAACTCGCAACCACACTATGTTATCTTTATGAGAAAACGCTGCGGACACCCGCTGCTCCGTTCTTAAACTTTTGGCCACAGCTGTACATAATAAGAATTTTAAGCTTTTAGTATTAGCGTATAGAAATCATAACCTCTATGGAAAGAGATAGATTTTTTTTTTTTAGTTGAAAGTGACGATTACGCCTGCAAGTTTAGTAGATAGGCTTTTTGCTTCACCTCTACTGTGCGTTTATAAAAAAAAATGGTACTCTACTGCTAAAAGATTAGAATTAATATTTATGTAAACTCACAGTAGTTTGTGATGCAGGTAAATATAACTTACCATTTTTGCAGGTGCAAACCGTTATTTTCACCTAAAAATCAGGTCTCTAAAACAATCGTAATGGATAGATGCTGTGGAATAAAATTTTATCTTACGGAAGTACAATGTATTCATATTACGACTTAAAAGTTAACGTATTGCTCCATATAGATACATGGGCAGTTCATCAAAAGATTTATAAGACTTTTAAAGACCTTCTGTATTAATCCTATAAGACACTACATTTTCTAAGCATAGAAAATCTAAGGCTTTTAGGTGCATGACTAGTATTTTGATTATTCACACTCCGATATTTCCACTAGCAGTAAAAATAAAATTTTACATCCCAGCCTCTAAACAATTTTCTTGTACGTATATAAAAAATAAACATTAAAAAAATTATATTCATTGTTACAATCAGTGGCAATGGTTATGGCAAAATGTCACATAGAGTAACTTAAAATTAGTATACATAACATAGCTTAAAATTATGACATAATAAACTTCAAATTACGCTTAAAATTAACAAAACATAGAGCATAAAATTAACCTTGTAATTAATATGATGCACCAAAATTAAAATTTATTTTATAATTAGATAACTTAAATATGAAATTACATAAATTAATTGATTCAAATTGTTTTAAGGCGGTGGGGGACCGACTTGGACCGGAAATCGCTAAAAGAACAACTATATTTTCCTAATAATTTTTTGTACATGATTTAATTCCAATAAAACAAACTTTATAATTTTCAAATAAAACAAAGTAAATTTAAAATATATTTTTTTAAACCAAAAAAAGTTTTAACTATATTTTTAATTGTAAAAAAGTTTCTAATTTGACTAAAATTTCCCGCTCAAATTTGAATTTCCACATTTACATGTTATCTTTAAAGTGTAATAACTTAAATATTTGATCGTGTTTTCACATGTTTGACATAACTAAATTTTTAAGTAACCTTTCTTCTTTACTTTGTGTTATTTATTATTATTCGCAACCGTCCTAGTTTGCGAGATAACAGTCGGTCACCTACCCCCTTAAACGTGTAAATATATATAATAATATAGACAATTTGTATACCCTTACTTTTGCTTGGAGACAGTGTGAGCACTTGCACCTCTATGTTAGTATGCAAAATACTATATTATTTCTAAGTATAAGCCCCAGTGTCTACAAGATACTGTATTACAAGCACCACAATAAAAATTACATTGTCTTCAACGTTTTTGGTGCTCATGAATCTCTGTCATCAAGTAAACAATAACGTGTATAATCCTAAGAATATAAAACAATATAATAAAAAAAAAAAACTACTTTTTATCATAATACATAAAACCGGGTTTGCCTTAAAACATATTATTATCATTGTTTATGACCAAGAATATTTATAATGCTGGTACATGACAAAAATGTAACGAGAAATTATAGTGATGAATTACGTTATAAAAACATTTAAGTATTTTTACTTTATTAAAAAAAAAAAAAAAAAAAAACTTTTAATTTTTAAATTGTCATTTTATTTTATAACAAACACAAAAATTTTCATTTTTTTTTATTTAATTAAAAACAAAAATTACTATGTACTAAAATTCTTTACTATAATTTCCATTCATTACAAAAGCAAATTACTGTCTTTTTTTTTTTTTTTTTTTTTTTTATTTATTTTTGGTACAATTATGAATTCTTTCAGGGAAGTAAAAGGAATAAAAGAAGTAATAAGTACCGTTAAGTAATAGTTATTAAATAATAAGAAAACTGAGGCATACTTGGTCGTCGGACAGACGGTTAGGAAGGACGTTTGGACGTAAAATATGATTTGAGTGACATGAGTGACTGGTCTGCTAAACCAATGATTGTTTGAATTTTTTTTATTTTTAACCAACTTGCCAAGCTGGTTTACTTTTGCTACTGTCAAGTCTTATGTTAAATTACTTTATACGTGGACGAATATTTTTCTATACAGACAATTTTTTTTTCTTATTATTTGAATACTAAATCAAGAGATGAAAATGGTTATATATTTTATAATATAATATATTATGTATATTTTAGAATAAATGGTTCTATTTTAGTTTTTGTAGTTCATCTTTCTCTCTCTCTCTCTCTCTCTCTCTCTCTCTCTCTCTCTCTCTCTCTCTCTCTCTCTCTCTCTCTCTAACTCACTCACTCACTCTTTCTCTTTCTATGTTTCTCATTTTTTAAACGTAAAAATTTAATAAATCTTCAACATATATGGGATAGAAATTTTATAGCAGTTTCTACAGTGTCTGATAATCGTACAACCAACATTTTTTTTAACGTATATATAATCTTTAGGGTTTGTGAAATACGTACAGTGCTCAGATACAGCCAAGAATATACTTACAAACGTAACAATTGTTAAGGAAAAAGAAGAAGAAAAAAAAATTGACTAAGCAATAATTTTTTTTAAATTTTATTTTATAGGCATATATATATTTTTAATATTTTTATTTCATGAGAGAAAAAGACTTTTGAACTTCACTGCTATTTTCTTTGAACCTTTTTAACTTTTCTCCTCCACTAAATTAAGCCTTTTATTCTTTTTCTATATATATATTATATTATTCTTTAAACTCATAATATATATTATTTTTTTCAAATATCCGCATTCGCATTTTTTTTCCCTCTCTTTATAATAATTCTATATTTTATAGTTATGCCTGCCTATATCTATCAAAAATGATTTGAGTTTAATGTAAAAGGCTATAAGTTATATTATTATTATTATTATTACTGTGCAGCTTTAACTTGCAGATCTTATTAGAAAAACGTGTCCCTCTCTCACAAGAGATAAATAAATTCGCCCTAAGCGGTAAACAGGTTGACAAACCCTTTATATAAGTTTTATCTTTTACTTTTATCACGTTTCCGGGTTTTATTTCAATATAAAGATTACTGTACATGATGTACTTTATTTAAATTCGTGATCATTATATAAATATTTCATTGTCTATAATATATATATTTTTTATTATATTGAAACATTAAACTTTTCTTAGAATTTTTAAATGATTTATATTTTGATATTGAATATTATAATATTGAAGAGTATTTCAGTAGTTTGCTATACTTCAATAGCTCTTACTCAATACTTTTATTCTGGATGAAAAAAAAAATACTAACTGCCGCAATTCTAAATTTTCATGAAATTGTGTATCTTATATGCCTGCTTTTATCTTATGCGCTATCAAATTGCTACTGTTTGTGTTCGGTAAAAAAAAAAAATCAATCAATCAATTAATCAATCATGGAATTGTTTTTTATTTTTATTTTCTTCATAACAAACTTTTTCAATGTTTTAATTTTAAAAATAAAATAGTAATGCAGGTATAGGGTTATAGTATAGGGTTAAAATCCTAAAATAATAATAATAAATTAATAAAAAAAAAAGCTTTTTTATAAATTTAATACTTGAAAATTAATAATTAATTATTTTTTTCATAGTTCTAACATCAACATTTTGAAAAGTAGCTTTAATAAAAAAAATTCTCAATAATCATCATTCACCTCTTCAAAATTCGCAAGATTTTATTTGGTACAGAATTGCAATATTTTATCGAGTTTTTGTTCTCAGCATATGGTCTCATATTTAATTATAATTAATCAAAATTATATTTTTAAATTTACTTGATCAAAGTCGCAAGATTTTCAATTATTTATCTTTTTTTTTTATATATAATCCGAAACAATTGTTTAAAAAGTTTCTATTACGAAAAATATATTTAAAAAAAATTATTATTATGGTTAAAAAAGTCATATTTTTCTCAGTATGTTTGTAAAAATATTTCCCCCTGCAGTTTTATACAATAAAATAAATGCATGCCAATTATATAGAGAAAAGAATAGAATGAAAAAAAATTGAAAGAAAAAAAATTATTATTATATATATTTCATTCCGTATAAATTTTGAATGGTATTCGTACTTCTTGCTGTGTGTGTATGGGTATTTTTTGTGTCTTCAAATGAAAGCCGTGTCCTTGGTCCAGAAGTAAGACAATAAAGTCATAGTCCGTTGGAGTAAAGAGAATAATAATATTAAAAAAAAAAGTTCAAGGTCTTAGAACACATTAAAAACAATTGAAAATCTAAAGTGTGAACATATAAGTTTACTCTTATTAACTTTGTGATTGTTACATTTCGTATGTCGGTATATATATAAAAAAATTGAATAAATACAAATATAATATTAACGATACTTCATATAATGTTTCGTTATGCTTGTGTTATATACTTTTTGACTTCAGGCTAGTTTTTTTTATGCATCATTTTGTTTATTGTTAAAATAGTCAAGTTGTTTTAACATTGACTTTTAAATGTTTTTTTTTTTATGTATGTACTATATATTATTATTATAAGTAATACTAATCTAAATTTTAATAGTTTTCATGACATAGATAGAAATTATCAATTTAAGTCATTGTATTTTTCACTTCTTTTTTCTTTTTAAAACACTCTAAAAAAAAAAAAGTATAAAAGTTTTTAATACTTATTTTCTGCATTAATTTGAGTCAATATAATGCAAACAATATACTGTATACATAAAAATGTATTCGTTTTATTATTTTTTAAAGTGCAGCTTTTTTTTCTTTCAGTGACACATTATCCTTAATTTTTATTTTTTATACGTGTTTAAAACACTTAAATATGTATGTCTAGCAAATCAATTTTTTTTTCCAAATCAAATTCAGTACAATGAAATTCCAAAAAATTATTTCAGACAGTGTCGTGCAGTGCTAAAAGGTATAGGAAATTAAGTGTCCGTAAGCATTTACCGCTCCATCGGCAAGTTCATTAAAGCTTAATTATATAATTATTATTAATTTTGTATAAAATAATGCAACATAATGTCTACTTTAGAACATTGAACTACTGTATGGTCTAAGATGCAAAGTCACTAAAAAACATGTAAATTATAATTAAAAACATTTCCTGTGTACATAAAAAAATATATAATAAAGTTATTAATTTTATTTTTTTCGCAACGTGACCAAAATCTCACGGCTATAATATTCAAGTACATCTGCACAGGCAAAGATGATATTGCAACTTATAGATAGTTACGTCCCACGGCGTGGTAGTGCGTGAACACGCATCACTTACGCAGATTATAAGTATAATATACGACTCTTCCTGCGTTATATAATATAGACACACACACTATAAAACCGAAACAAATCAACTTCACACCACGCACCAAAATATCTATACGTGTCCAAAATAAAGATTTTTTTTTTCTGTCATACTTTTTGAAATATATATGAATTTTGTAACTTTTTAAAAATTTATATATTTTTTAGTGTTTATTGTTGCAGTCGTTCAACTTTCTTAAAAAAAAAATTTTTCAAAGAACTTTTGTGACTTTTGTTACAAATATAACAAGTTTTCATATAGAAAAAAAAGAAGAAGATAATAACAATTCAAAGAGAGAAAATTGATGCGGAAGAAATTACATACTATATACGAGTATGTGTTATATAATATGTAACTGAACTATATAGTTGATATGTTGTATAAAAACAAAATGTATGAAATCAATTTTGTTCATAATATACTGTACTGTACAGTAAGGTTCGTTAAAGTCCGCAGAAATATAAAAAGCACAGGTAGCGAGTTATGTTGGTAGCCCGCGCGTAATAGCAGCGGGGGAGGGGGGGAGGGGAGGGGAGGGGAGCGCGGCAGCGAAGGAATCATATTATGCATGTTTTTGCATATTTTGATTGTTGTGCAGCCACTTTTGAATGCTTGTATCTCAAAAAGTATTTATTGTAGAAGCTTGATTTTATTTTTGGCCACAGAACTGTTATATATTGTTTGTTATCTGCATTACAAAGTTTTTTAACACAATTAGTTGCACCATAAAAAATTTCCAAAGTTGAGGAAAAGTCACATTTGCACCACAAATATTTCTTTTTCTCGTCCTGGGGCATTTTTTTATGCATCAACTAATTATGTTAAAAAACTTTGTGATTCAGATAACAAATGATATGAAACATTTCTCGTGGCAAAAAATAATTCAAGCGTCTACAATGAATATTTTGAGATATTTTGCTAGGTCATGGCAGCCCTAGATTGCTTTTTTAAAACGGCCCTTAAGGGCCATACTTTTACCATCGGAGAGCTGTCACGACCTAGCGAAATATCGCAAAGTATTCGTTTTAGAAGATTGATTTTCGATGTGCATTTTAAAACTGAGGTTCCAGATTTGCGAAAATTTTATTTTACATTTTAGCTTTTATTTCATGTGCGCGTATCTGTCGCCGTCTCTTTTCGCGGTAACTGCACTCTCATAGTGGCCGGCGAAGTTGTCCGCAGCCTGTCCGCGATGTATAAAATTTTTATATTTTGATTTGCCTAATTAAATTAAACGTAACACAAATAATAACAAAAGTTTGCTGATGAAAAATAATAATAATAAATACAACGGGGTTAGACGGCGGGCAACTTTGCCGGCCGCCGAGGGTGCAGTTACCGCGAAAGAGACGGGAGCTCCGCACGTCATATTTTCATTTTTTTTTTTTTTTTTTTTTAATTTTACTTCAAAACGTATGTAAAGAACGCACTAGCAAACGTTTGTTATTTTTTTTTAACGTTTAATTTGATTAGGCAAATAAAAACATGAAGATTTTATACATCGCGGACAGGCTGCGGACAACTTCGCCGGCCACTGAGAGTGCAGTTACCGGGAAAGAGACGGCGACAGATACGCGCACATGAAATAAAAGCTAAAATGTAAAATAAAATTTTCGCAAATCTGGAACCTCAGTTTTAAAATGCACATCGAAAATCAATCTTCTAAAACGAATACTTTGCGATATTTCGCTAGGTCGTGACAGCTCTCCGATGGTAAAAGTATGGCCCTTAAGGGCCGTTTTAAAAAAGCAATCTAGGGCTGCCATGACCTAGCAAAATATCTCAAAATATTCATTGTAGACGCTTGAATTATTTTTTGCCACGAGAAATGTTTCATATCATTTGTTATCTGAATCACAAAGTTTTTTAACATAATTAGTTGATGCATAAAAAAATGCCCCAGGACGAGAAAAAGAAATATTTGTGGTGCAAATGTGACTTTTCCTCAACTTTGGAAATTTTTTATGGTGCAACTAATTGTGTTAAAAAACTTTGTAATGCAGATAACAAACAATATATAACAGTTCTGTGGCCAAAAATAAAATCAAGCTTCTACAATAAATACTTTTTGAGATACAAGCATTCAAAAGTGGCTGCACAACAATCAAAATATGCAAAAACATGCATAATATGATTCCTTCGCTGCCGCGCTCCCCTCCCCCCCCCCCCTCCCCCCTCCCCCGCTGATATTACGCGCGGGCTACCAACATAACTCGCTACCTGTGCTTTTTATATTTCTGCGGACTTTAACGAACCTTACTGTACGTACATACATTGTAATAAAGAATATCAAAAAAATTGTTAGAAATATTTTCAAATGTAACAAACAACAATGTACGTACACGTGAGAAATATATATATATATATATATATATATATATATATATATATATATATATATATATATATATATATATATATAATATATATATATAAATATATTATATATATATATATATATATATATATATATATATATATATATATATATATATATATAATATATATATATACATGAAATTGTGAGGTCAAATTCGTTACTAAATGTAGTTCATATTATTATCGTCACCACACATAAAAAACTATTTTTCTCTCCTGCCCCTTATACATTTGTAATGGAGTATAACTCGCGTGGCGCGACTTGCTATATTTTGGAAGCGTCATTTATTTATTTTTTTTTTTTTGAAGATCGGCACTCCTTGATGTAGCCATAAAGTCCACTCAATGGAACACTATAAGATTAATCCGCACATTTTCGCAGCGCTCAAATTTCATACTCCATGTAGTTCAGCTTGCGTATACACTGATAAAAAAACGAACAAGTTATAATCACACACCATAGCCATGCGTTATGATTCAATGCTTCGACTGTTTTTATATAATTTTGCGTCATAAAAAAAATCTCAGATGAGTATGAAATAAGCATATCACAGGAAATAAGCAAGAAATACTCGTTAAATTGAAATTTTAGCATAAAATTAATTTTTTTTATTTTGTATATGTTTTTCACAGTGTATTTCACTCTAGTACCGACAAAATTGACAGATATAAAAAAAAATATATAAAAGTAACATATCAAGAAAATATTCTCTACTCTGAGTTTCATTTCCACTAAAAGCTAAAACTTAATTCGTTTTTCGTATAACATAATCTTTTGTTATTTTATGTTCGTTCATATACCGTCTGACATCAAAGAAATACTTAACTTGAATTTGAATGGTGGTATAATTTCAAATAAGATTTGGAAAATTACTTTTCTACATACATTAATAAAAATATCTGCACTTTTTAATGGAACTTGACTTTAAAATTCTAGAGGAAGTGCGTTTTTTTCGAATTATTATAAAAATTATGATAAAAATTAAAAAAAAAAAAAACTTGGATCCACCACTCTATAGCTTGATTCAGCTTAAAGTCATATTTTGCAATTTGCATTAAAAAATTTGTAACTTCTTGATCTTTTTGACAATGAATACCAAATTTGTTTAATAGGAGAAATCGTTCATAAAAAATTTATAGATTTTCTTATTGTCTTCAAATAAATAAAAAAATGGCTAGAGAATATCTCACAAACAATAACAAAAATCTAGTCTCGTTGCAGAAGTTTTCCTGAAAGAAAAGAAACTGCAAAAAGAAGATCCCTTTTATAATTTTTTCTTTATGTTTTTTTTTTCCACGACAACTGTGACGATTGTTTAACGCGCTCCACCGATTAGCTCCATTTGATAAATGACAGAACAAATAACCTAATGGTAACTTTATATAAGTACCTCTTAACTTAAAGGATGATATACAGACCCTAAAATTTTTTTATTTTTGTATACTCTGTCATAGTGAGCGCTGAAAGACGGATTCATATCTATAAAGTAACTCTTCTCCATTTACTATATGTTTACTTTTTTTTAGAGGGCATATATAATATTATAAAAAGCTATACATAATATGATTTGATAATACAGGTTTTTAAAAGTTGAATTATATTTTTAAGTTATAATTCATGTTATATGGTCATGCAAATGGTATGGTCGTCTCTGTTTCTATATACATTGGTGCTTATATATTGTGCGAGGGTGGAGTAGGAATAAACATAGTTACACACACCAGCATCTTTCATTCGGCGTGGTCCATTGTTACTTAAGGCGTGGGTGCTATAGCCGACCCGATTGTTACAGTTACACCTATGATATAATCTGCATCTTTTTTTTTTTTTTTACTTTAACTCATTAATATTTCATACTGCACATAATGCCTTTAGCTACTTATTATACATTTATCATTAAAATAGACCATACTATTAATAATATGGCAGCGTCATGATTTTTCTATTCAATATAATAATATAATACTAAAATTCATGATTCTCTCTCTCTCTCTCTGCTCTTTTTTTTTTAATTTATATACATTTTTTATATTCGTGCATGAAAATTTTTAACAACAATTAAATTTATATACGCTACTTATATTTATAACAATAAGGTTGATATATATATATATATATATATATAATAAGTTAACAATCCAATAATAAATTATGCGAGATAATATATTGATGTACATTACGTTCGTACATACACATGTGTGTAAGGCGGACAACGTGAACTGAATATTTAATATTTTTCCTTTAACATTTCAGCTTACATGGATATATTTTGTCATTGTACAGTACACATAATAAGATGCTTATTTCATAATTGGAATATAAATTTATGATATTTTTTTTATGATTTCCAAGTATTATATAAAGTCTAAATAAGAAGAAAAAAAAAGTTTTAAAGCTTGTTAGGATATATTTACGTACAGAACGTTTTATTAAAGAGCAAATGATTTTATTGTGTGACAATTAAACATTATATTACTTTTGATGTCAATATTAAGAGTAATTAAAAATTAGTCATTGTAATGGTTGTCATTGGTGCTAAATAAATGAAGCTTACCCGTGGAGCGCGATTTCACAGGTCGTGCTGAAAAAAGCTTATTCAGGGTTGTTTAATTTTCCAATTGCATTGCGTGATCCTTTTTATTATTACTATTATTTACTAATTATTATTAATTATAATATTTTATTATATGATGGATTAATTTCTTTCAACATCCTTCTCTGTTGTGATTTTGAATTCTTACGAATATTATGCAAAATATATTCTTATATTATTATTTTTAAATTTATGTCGACGTTTTGTGGTAAGTTAGTGCATAATTAAAGTGCTCATTAAGAGTTTGATTGACTTGCACGAGCAGAGAGGGTGGCAGTTGCACTTGAGCATGCATCAAGTGGAGCTCGTTAGTTGTGGTGCACGCAAAGTATAAGAAACGTCCTTCACCACAAGTTAGCACCGCCCTGAGGTCCCCTGCTTACATTTTGCATCGATCATAATATAAGCGAGTCGTCGGTGCAATTATATATATGTACACAGTTTGATATTTTAAGTAGTTGTTTGGTTAATTTATATCTTTGATGCAATATCATCCCACAAATCAACTTATTATGTCATGGCTTTATATTATACATGAGAGAGAGAGAGAGAGAGAGAGAGAGAGAGAGAGAGAGAGAGAGAGAGAGATTATTCATAAACACTCCTTAAAAATTTAAATTAATAATAATTATTCTTTCCGTAAAGCAATTATTTAAAAATTAACAAAAAAAAGTTCTTTCTCAAAAAAAACAAAACTAATAAATTTTCGCTTATTCGTATTATCTCTATACAAAAAAAAAGCGACGATTAATTTTGGTTTTCAACATATTTATAAATTTAAAAATAAAAAAACTTATTATATTAAAGCATATTGTATACAATTTTTCTTGATGAAAAATAATCGTCTTGTTTTCTATCTTCGCAATGAAGGTCTGAATGAAAAACCTCCTCCAGTGTGGGTGTTGGTCTGTATATGTATTAGTTTATAATTATTGCTAAACTTAAAGCGTTTAACCTTTTTTTTTTCTTTCATGACCTGTTAAAAGGCTTAATATATTTTTTTCATGCTTGATGTAATTTTACGATTTTAAACCTTGAAATTATCTCTAAAATTTTTCATATTTATCCCCAAGTATAAAATAAATTGAACAGCCTACAAAATATTTTTTTATTTATAATATATATTTATATATATTTTTTATAATTTACATATTCATTACTGGTGGTCTTATTGTTAGTAAACAAAAGATTATAAAAGTGTAAATAATGAGTTTTTTTTTTCTTCTCGTGTGTACATGTCTCATGTTTTGTGCTAAGAAGCGTACACCCCATCCCTCGTTATCCACTTGCTTTTTAGCTACTGTTTTTGTAATGAAGATTTGTGGCCCTTCCTGCTTAAAAAGATTGCAGACTCCTGTCTCCCTTTGCCTTTTTTTTTTTTTTTTTTTTTTTTTTAGCAGAGCCAGAAGGTCATCTAGTTTGCAGAGATCGTAACTGCTCTCTTGTCTTGGGCAAAAAAAAAAAAGAAAGAAAAAACAATAGCTCGCATTACATTACCTTATTATTTTATGTCGAGGGAGAGAGAGAGAGAGAGAGAGAGAGAGAGAGAGAGAGAGAGAGAGAGAGAGAGAGAGAGAGAGAGAGAGAGAGAGAGAGAGAGAGAGAGAGAGAGAGAGAGAGAGATTAGAATAATTTTTACATCAAAACTTTTATACATTCAAGTATTATATGACACACCTTCAACCACTATAAAGAATATAAAAAAAAGCAACAAATATAAAAACTGTATTGTTTTCTAAACATAAAAACATGAACAAAAAACTGGATTGATTTTTTTTCGGTATTATATATTATATTATACATTTAAAATATATAGCATTTAAATTTTTAACATTTTATAAGTTGTAATTTAATATTACTAAATCAATTTTAATAGTCATAATGTCATGTTTATAAGCAACATACTTTTAGTCTTTGTGTGTATTATGTCTTTTGTTTTCAAGTTTTTAATTTATTAACAAAACTAATAAATTATATTAGGAATTTGTGAATATTTTTTATACTGTATAAAGTAAATATAATATAAAGAAGTTTAATAAAAAAAAAATTAGAATTTAAAATAGACAAAAACTAATAGTGCCCAAACCTTGAAAATATTTTGCAAGTTTTAAATTATATAGTGCGAGAATGTTTATTCAAAAATATATTATTGCAAAAATGGTAATAACGGAAATGAAAAGCCTTTAGGGTATTTTTGTCTGTCTCTCATTCCTTACTGTTTGATGCATATCGAATAAAGTTATTATAATCTGAGTTCCTAATTCATGCACATTTGTCTGATTTTGAATAAAACAAAAAAAAACATATCAACTAATTTCCTTGCAACATTTCTTTTTACTGAAGTAAAATTACAGGGTAATTTTAAAACTAAAGAAAATGTGTGTGTTCATTTTCGTTGTTACCATGAAGAAGAAGAAAAAACAAGTCCTCTTGCCTGAAGCCGTGTTCTGTGTAAAAATACATATACGTGCAAGAGACAGAGAACGGTTTACCCGAACACAAAGCTGGGCATTGGTGACAGCACCACGAGTTATGGTCCTACTGTTTGCTGTGCACATGGTTCGTAATAAGTGGACCCTGTGCTTATTTGGTACGATACGATACAAACCATTCAATCGTATACTAGGCTTCATAGTATCTCAATACGTAAATATCTATAGAATTATTTTATAGTGAAACTTTTTGAATGAAGTTTTTTTTTTCTATATGTAATATAAAAAACTTATACATGTATGAAAGGCAGTCTTAATATTATAATTGATAAAATTTACCATATCGTTAATTTTAATTATTTTACATGCATTTTAAGTTTGTATTTTACATATTATATAAATTTAAAATAATCTTTATTATTATATATTTTTTTTTTTACTGAAAACACCCACTTTTATAGGCTGTTAAATATTGATACTACTACACTTTTATATACACTCACGTTTAATTAGTTGAAATTTTTTTTTGTATACATATAACAATGCATGATGTTGTTTGATTAGTTTTTTTTTTCTTTTTCCTTACAGTATTTAAAGAAACAGAATTTCAAATAAAGTAATACAATCTTTTTTTTAAATCTTCTCATCACCACTCCTTAATGTCTCTTTGACTTTTTTTGTTGAGTATATTTTAGATTTTAAAAAAAAAAAATCCTGTAGTTACATAATATCAAACATATACATGCTGCCAATGTGTAACAATTTAAACGACATGGTGTCTTTGTTGGCTTGGCAGTGACCATAAGCTACGTAGGTTATAAGACGAGACGAGATATACATACATATTGTATGGCCCACGCCCTCAATAACCAACCACCCGCCCGCCTAAACTTCATTTACATAGAAATCGCTGCGGGCCTACGCTCAATATAATCCTTAAAAATCCGCATAAAGCACAAAAAAAAAAAAAAAAAAAAAAAAAAAAAACTGAATTATACATACACCATAATAGTGGTAATATTTATACATTGTATATGTATATAAACTAGTGCTAAAACTATACAATTTGTTATGCAAAATGTAATATATTTAAAAATAAATATAAGATTTTAAATTTTGACAGTAAAATTAACATTTTTTTATATATTTTTTTACTTTTGTATACATACTTCTCTCTCTCTCTCCCTCAAATTTGTTATTCCACTATTTTTTTAATCTTAAAAGTACATAAACGTAATATCTTTCATAAAGATTTTCGTTAAGAAATATTTTTTTATGATGAATATCTTAAAATAAAAAAGTTCCAAAATAAATTACAAGAAGACTATAACCCAAACACAAAAGGTTCTTAAAATATTCTTCATCTACTCTTCTTACAAGATTTTTTATATTGTAAGCTTAACGCCAAATTATGTAAATATAAAATAAACATTTATAAAAAAAAAAGAAGTTAAGTTCAAAAAACTTATTTAAATATAATTACATTTTTTTTTGGAGACTACGTACTTTTTTTTTTTTTTTTTTTCCAAAAGTAGTGAATATTTTGTGATCATGATTGTACTTTTGCTCTTCTTTGAATTAATGTCGGCAAAGAAGTCAAGCAAGCAAGTGGTTTTAGAATTAAAGCCAAAGCAAAGTGGCGGCGGCAAGCAGAAGCTGCGATGTATGTAGAGACAAGTGAAACCAGCAAAAAAAAAAAAAAAAAAAAAAAAAAGTTGCGAGCAAGTTAAATCAGCCAGGATTCGCTAGCTTTTTGAGAACCACCTGCGTTCTCCAGCCGTCTTCTGTCTACCACTTTTTTTTTTTTTTTTTTTTATTATTCTTTTTTTTTTTTTGTCCTCACATAACTATAACTATAGCAGGGTGACAGCAAGTCGGTATATATCTCAAACCATGCAATACGAATTAAATAAATGTTAAATTATTTTGTTTCACTTGATTTAAGTTAACTTTCATGATTTATACATTACAGAAGAAGAAAAAAAAGCTTGAAATTCAACGTATAATGTTCATTGATAACTGGCTTTATATTATATTTATACTCACGCACTTATTATTCTCTGTCATAAAACTTGTATAGTATATGGGAAAAATAATCATCAATATTGTTGTTTTTTTGTATTATATATTTAATAGTTTAATATTTTTTTCACGTATAATATTCATTTCCTTTTTAACTTGATCTATTGGCATAAAAAAAATATAACAATTTGAAAAATATTTTTAATATAAGATTATTATTAAGTTTGTTGCACCTATAATGCAGTATGAACTTGGTATATAAGATGCGGCCTTGCCAATGTTATAATCCGGCCTTGAATACAAATGAACTTAATCTGGAGCTAGAGAGAGAGAGAGAAAGAGAGAGAGAGAGAGAGAGAGAGAGAGAGAGAGAACATCCCAACAATGGCTCTGTAGGAGCTCAAACAGCATCATTGTTGCATTTCAAGCGTTTCACAAACACAAACCATATTATTTTTTTTAACTTTGGAATTTTAATTGTCCATTAACAAGGTATATCCAAAAATAAAAAAACAACAACACTTTTTTTTTTTTTTTTTTACTCTGGCAAATGTCCTTATATTTTTGCACTTAATTTTATTGTCAACTTTAAGGTTCATTAACCGAACTTAAAATTTTAAAAATAATGTAAAGAAGGAATAAAAAAAGTGTAAAATAATAAATTGGAAAGAAAACACCTTAAGGCGTATTAATTTTAATTTAATTATTAATATAATCCAAATAACCTATCGCGTATATATATATATATATATATATATATATATATATATATATATATATATATATATATATATATATATATATATATATATATATATATATATATATATATATATATATAAAAAGTTATAGTATAAAGTTTTAATAGTATTTAACATGTGATACTATTAAATTAATATAAATTCGTTCCTATACGTTACGTTAATTATGTTATAAATAATCTTCAAAGAATTAATTATCTATGGTTAACTTGTTTGTTTTGTTCTCTTTTTTTTTACCTGATCAATAATGCAACCCTTTTTTTTTTATATAATTATAAGTTTATTGATTTTATTTATAATTGATTTGGCCTTGCATTTAGTAACTTAGGAATTTTATACTTTATATTTGATTGAAATGATGTAATATTATATATATATATATATATATATATATATATATATATATATATATATATATATATAGAGAGAGAGAGAGAGAGAGAGAGAGAGAGAGAGAGAGAGAGAGAGAGAGAGAGAAACAATTTTACAATAAAAAAGAGGTATTAAAGTTCAATGTTTGTACTTAATTAAAAGTAGCATTGTTTTAAAAAGTTCTTAAGTACCATGTTTTTGTTGACAAATTAAAACATTCTTCAGTATATGAGAAGAAAAAGAAAAAAGAAAATTATTTAATTTTCACGTTAAGTCTGCACGTTATAAACAAAAGCGCATCGTGTCTGATGCGTATTTGTATTTTTTTTTCTTCTTTTCTTCTCTTTTATTTTAAACAATAATAACAGAACTCATATAATTATTTCTACACGTTTTATAGCTGTACATTTTATACGTAACTGAATTTAAATTAATGATATTAAATAAAACAAATGTAACTTTTTTTTTATATTAGATCATGAAATGAGTTAATCAAAATATTCTTTAATAATAATAATAGTTTTTTTTGTTAAAGTTGACCTCGAAATATATATATAAATAAATAATAATCAAGTTGATATATTTTTTAATATTACTCCAATCCTATATGCCAATAAAAAAATTTAACTAGTAATTTAGTCCGTCATCAAATCTGTGATATGCATTTATTTAAGATTATATATATAAATATATATATAATAATTGGTAGATAATTTATATTATGAATATATTTTTATTTCGATAAAAAATTTCTGTTTTCTATATAGTAAGAAAAACTGGTAATATGGCAGTATCTACAAAAATTGATCAGCTTAATTCTAGTTATTATAATTTTTTATTTTATGTATAAACACTTTTTTATTAATAAAATTTTTAGATAATCTTAACATTGAATGTATATATAGAAGAAGAAGAAAGAAAAGGAAAATCAGAAGCTTACTATAACGTTTAATTTTGTTATAATAGCTACAAATCTGAAAGATTAACCACCTGGTTTGGTTTTTATGGGTCCCACACGCAACCAATATTTTGCTAGTAAATGCTTTTTTGGTCAGGGGGAAAAAAAAAAAAATCTCCATCTTTTTTATTGGTGATGTTTATGGACTATTCATTTGAACTCTTATAAATTAACACTATATGCAAATACATTCTTTCCTTTAGCTAGAACGCAATATAGGGGAGAAAAAGCAACAACCCTTAAAAAAAATTGTGAAAAATCTGATATATAAAGTAAGTATCTCAAACGTTATTTTAAAAGTAACACCAATTATTGTATTTTTGCGATCATTTATTTTTACATGGAAAATCACATTTTCCCCGCAGAAAATTTTAGCATAGTGATTTTTCAAAAAGCATAAAATATTATTCATTAAATACTTATAGAATGTTCATATACAGAATAGTTCCTATAAAATTTAGACCTTATAAAAAAGTAATAAACGCATTTATCTATACTCGTATGAGTATACTCATCATAAAATTTTTGTTAAAAATAATCATCTTTCATCATTCTTTTCAAAGTCTATAATTCAGGTTTTTAAAAATAAACTGCGTAGCTTATTTTTGTATACCAATATTTTCATGAACAGTATATAATTACAGAGAATAAAAATATAATTTACCTAAATACAAAAGTAACCAACATTTTTACTCAAGTAACCCTTTAATTACGTAACAAATTTTGATTATTTATTTCCCCTTTTAAGTACATTTTTTTTTATTAAGAAGGCATTAAGACCTTGATGAAAAATACTAGGGTATATATAAAAAATATACATCTAAAAAAAAAAAGTTGAAAATTTGGCGTTGAAATTTATACTTGAGACGTTAAGATTAAAACTTAAATACGTAAATTTTAACAAAAAGGGGGATGTGCATTTAAAAAGGTATGTATATAATTGTTCATGTACATACGTACTTCTTTTTTCTTTTTTTTTACCGGGACAGTCAAGGGCAAAAGATAACAATATTTGAAGGTAATCCAGTCCTATATATGTATATTTTGAACATAACACATATTATATACTCATGGAGTCTTAAAAAGGGTGGGTCACTTATTTTGGCAAATTATGCTTGACCTTTATTTTAGAATACTATATATTGAGAGATGCAAAAAAATAAAATAAAAATAAAATGAAAAATAGTTTCTTTAAATTTCAGGGTCATCATTACTTTAAGATCTAAAAAAAAATATTATTATTATTGTAGTATTGTATTTCAAAAAACTATTGGTTGATCTCTATTTTCAAATATATATATATATATATATATATATATATATATATATATATATATATATATATATATATATATATATATATGCTTTATTTATTTTATATTATTAGTTTTGATTGTTAAAAGTAATGAGGCACGTTATCATTCAAAAAGAGTCACGGTGATGCTCTCTTAAAAAGTCACGTTTTTTTTTTTTTTTTTTTTTTTTTTTTTTTTTTTTTTTTTATTGTGTAAAATATACCAAGTTAAAATGAATCTTATATTCAATGTCACGATTATATATAAATATAATTTTTTGGTTCTTTTAATTCCATCCCTCTGAAATCCTATCACCTTACCCTCTTATATTAGAACGAAGAAAAAAAAAACTGATGTACGAGTATTACTCACGAAATTTACTAAAAAAAAAAGTCTAGCCAGATATCGTGGTGTTTCTACTAATGTATTTTTATTTTCATGACTTTATATAGATATGAAAGAAGTAGCCTTCTTCCCTTTTATATATTGAAAAAAAAAAATGAAGAAGAAGATGAAGACAGGGAAATACCAAAAACGTGATTTTCATCAAATAGAGAAGTCCTTTTCTATTTTTCGTATTTCATATAAAAAAAAAAGTGTAGGTAAGATAATAATAATGATTGTAATTGAAGTAACGTTGAAATCATGCGTTATAACTTCATTGTTGTCTTGTCAATAATATTGAAGCTCGTGCGAGATTTTCCCGATAAAATATAAATTTAGAGTAATCACGATGAGGTACATTTTCAATTGAATATTTGATTGCTTATTTTACTATGAGATTTTAATATTTATAATAACTAGATTATAATAACTAAACTTTTATTTTGAATATGTTATCAACGTATAGGAGACTCTCATATATATAAGTTCACAACAATGGAAAAATCTGATCAAAGTGGTACTCTTGAGTGGTACTCGCGTACGAAACTCGTACATTAAAGAAATAGACCAGAGAAAAACATAAGCATTTATATCACAAAACACTTAATGGGATTTACATAAATAACATTAGTTTGTCTCAAAACCAAACAGTAGCCCCGTAGCAGTGTTCAGAAAATTCAATTAATACCCGCACAACATTTTCATACTAATTTTTGCATGTTTCTGACTGCATAAACATGAATATTCACGCAAATTGCATATTTTACAGTATTTTCACCCTCTCTCGTCAAGTTTTGAAGATCCCATTTCGTGTTTATTCATTAAAAAGCACATGTTGTTTTATGTGGTTTATGGCTTTAATATTCTACAGTAAATTCTGGTGCTATTTTGATCATAAGATTCAGTCCGTTAATTCTTATGCTTTAGTTAGGTGCAAAACGTGCATTCAAGATTTGAAATTAACATTGTTCTTATATAGAGAACTCAACCATCGTGTTGTGAAGTAAAGTTAAGAAGAATATGAAAATGTGAAGTCATACAGTTTATTTATATGTGAAGATGCTTTAAATTTAATTACCACTAAGACAAACATTTGGTATATTATTCCAAACTGAGATAATCGTATTATATACTTCATTGTGTCTACTTATTAGTAATCATTTCTATATGTTATGAAAACATTAAACTATAAGATAAAATAATTGAATATTATTGTTATTTAAGTTGTGTCATTGATAAGTTCTTCAATATATATAACCACTAATAGAGAAACTCATTGCTTTATATATATATATATATATATATATATATATATATATATATATATATATATATATATATATATATATATATATATATATATATATATATATATATATATATCACACGGAGGAGTTAGGAGTTAAATAACATTTTCCAATCTCTATATTTCTCTCTCTCTCTCTTCTCTTGTATGTTGTATTAATTGTTTAAAATTTAAATAAGAGTTGTTTGAACTTCATGTATTTTGATATCTCTTTGGTGTTACAATGTCTTACATTGTATTATAAGTCAACAACATCATAGTATATAATATATTTAATATATATATGTATAGGGTGTGTATAGAGAAATGATCATGCTATAGTGAGATGAGAAATAAGAGAGAGAAAGAAAGAGAGAATCTTGTTTCGCACCTGTACTCTCTCTCATACACTAGACTTTGCTATATAATAATATATTATCTTTTTTATTTATTTATTTATTTTTTTTATTATTTTTTTTTTTTGCGTTGTCCGTTCCGTACCAGCGCGTAACTTGAGACTCGTATCTTACACTCTCTGACTGAAAGAAAATTACAAGATGCTGTGTATAGTAAAGTGTATTCTAGCCTTTTTGATCGACTATATTTTATATATATATATATATATATTATATATATATATATATATATATATATATATATATATATATATATATATATATATATATATATATATATATATATATATATATATATATATATATATATATATATACTAATATTATAGCCAATGGCAAAATATAAAACGAATTATTTCAAACCAGCTTATTTTTATAATAATTTTTATTATATTGTTCTTTTTACACGTTATAGAAGAATTATATGTACTTTTCAAAAATTTTAGTTTTTTTTACTGGATAAACCCAAAATATAGTTACCAAAATATATCATATATTTTTATGATTTTTCTAAAATTTATACTCTCTCTCTCTCTCTCTCTCTCTCTCTCTCTCTCTCTCTCTCTCTCTCTCTCTCTCTCTCTCTCTCTCTCTCTCTCTCTCTCTCTCTCTCTCTCTCTCTCTCTCTCTCTCTCTCTCTCTCTCTCTCTCTCTCTCTCTCTCTCTCTCTCTCTCTCTCTCCTGTTTCGTGGTATTCCTAGACTGGGTTCAGCTGCATTAAAACTCATATAAATCCTTTTCTTAAGTCAGGCTTCCACACGCAGAAAAAAATATTTTTAAAGAAGTTATTATCCTTTTTTTTATTTTCCTCAAATTAAAAAAAAAAAAGATGATTTATTTGCAGAATACTCAACTATATGTTAATTCCAGGAACCGTAAAAAAAATAACCATACTTATAACATTTTGCAAATTTTATGCACATTAAAAACATATAAAAGTTCCCCCCCCCCCCAAAAAAAAAACACGTTAAAAATACAATTTTAAATTATTTTTATTGCGTATAGCAGACAAGTAAATTTAAAATTACTTCTAGTTTTTTCTATATATAACTATAACTATCATCAAGTAACATTTATTTTTTTTTTTCCCAACTTGAAAATTATAACAATAAAAACATCTGGTATAATACGTATAGTGTATAAGATTTTCAATTTTCACACCTCCAAATAATAGCAGCACATTCAAAAGTAATAAAGTAAATCACATAATTTATTATGATGAAGATTAGAATAAAAAAAAACATAGAAAAAAAAAAACATGAGTACAGCAGCGTAAGCTTTTGCATGAAAGAAGTTTAGAGCAATGCTCTCTGTAAAGTGGCAGGCATAACATAGTCATTAAGCTCTCTGTGTATAAGCTCTCTCAAATTGATATAATGCATAAAGAAAATGGTATTATAGAAATCAATCAACTCTAAAATATTATAACAGAATAAGAAGGAAGTTAAAGAAAATTTTCATAAATCACGATATGGTTAATGTACTTTTCATCACAATATATATTTGTTATGATTAGATTTTATTGTTTAATATTCGTCATACAACTGTATTTAACTGTTTAGGAATTTAAAATCTTTTAAACAATATTAAAGGGCTCCTGGTGTCCTAAAATTAAATTAAAAACAAAAAAAATCATGAGATGGGACCATTATTCATACACATATAATATCCTTCAACCCTTTTGTAGCCTCACAAACTAGGATTAAAAAACTGTAAAGTAAGCAACTTTAGGAATTCATGACGTCCTCAACTCCGGGTCTACAATAGAAATTGTAGTCCAGGTTGCCTACTTTACAAGTTTTCTCCCCAATTTGTAAGAGTACTGAAGGGTTAAGGCACAAAATAAGTGTATTTTTATATTAGTCCTTTATCATGATTTATCATTGAGAGGAAATTTGTTTTTTAGGCCAGGGGTCCTTTAATATATAAAAATCAATAAATGAATAAAATTAAATTTAAGGTACTGGATATATTTTAAATTATTTAAGTTACGTAACTGGCGATATAAATCAATATAAATAATACAACTTTCAAAATTCAACTAAAAAAAAGAGCTAAAAATATCTTATAATATCACTTAATATAAAATTGAACTTATATATAAAAAAAATATGATGCGAAGAACGTTATTGTTACCACGAGCGTAATATAGAAAGATGATATAATAGCCAAGGCACAGAAGTCTAAGATGTTATGGTCCATTCCTCAGCGGGCGTGCTCGGAGGGCCATAGCGTCCTCTCTCTCCGGCCATGCTAGCGGTCAACGCCCCCGCACCACTCTCTTACTCTCCTGCCATTAAGAAGGACTGTTCTTCTGTCCGCAGAAATAGACACGATCACAGATACACGGGGAAAAATAGAAATAAATAATATCATTTCGTTGTCTATCTATAATAATCATTACTTTTTATTATTATTATTTTTTCTTTGCATGAATGCAACATTAGATTACAAAATATAATAATTTTGTATCACTGTACAGTTGATTTGAACCTAGTTTAGTTTTTAAGTACTTTATTACATTTTTTTTTCTTTTAAACCTTTTTTGCAGTGTACGGGGGGGATAAAAAAAAGTTGTACACGAGCGTGATCCAATCTTCTTGTGAACTACATATTTTGTTGCTATCTTTTTCAGATTGATAATTTGTACTTTTAGAATATGATAGATTATTATTTCAACTTATAAAATAGCTCAATTGGAATTTGATGACTAGAGTATAGAGAAGTAGAAGAAAAAAAAGAAGTTATAATTAGCGTGTATCGAATTCAAGAATGTTAGAGACTTAAACTTTGAAACTGTATTTTTTTTAATATCATACTTTTTTTTTTTGCTAGATATAAAATATAAAATATTTTATAAAAGTTATGATCATGGCAAGTAAGAGATTTTTTTACTCCTCTCTCTCTCTCTCTCTCTCTCTCTCTCTCTCTCTCTCTCTCTCTCTCTCTCTCTCTCTCTCTCTCTCTCTCTCTCTCTCTCTCTCTCTCTCTCTCTCTCTCTCTCTCTCTCTCTCTCTCTCTCTCTCTCTCTCTCTCTCTCTCTCTCTCTCTCTCTCTCTCTCTCTCTCTCTCTCTCTCTCTCTCTCTCTCTCTCTCTCTCTCTCTCTCTCTCAGACCCAGACTATTTCTCCCACACGTAAAATGCAAAGTTATGCATTCAGTCAGTCACATTTTCATCATATTTTAACGTGACTTTGAACCTGATACTTTTTATTTTTTATATATATATTTTTTATCTAACCAGCATCACGAGCCAGCATGTTGCATACTGTAAGAGTGTAATGCAAGTACACATATTATAATGTATATTGTACATAGTAAAAGTACTTGCATATATAGGGTGCAATGTGCAACTTCCCACACTTCTCACAACATGAATGCAAATTTCAGTCTTTTTATTATCATAATACTATCATGTTTCTTTATATATATTTCTTCATAATATACAGTATATTATAAACATAATACAGTACATATTGTTATCTAATATACTCTATCTGTATGCGTGTAAATAATAATATTTATTTATTATATAATGTATATGAAAATATAAACAATAAATATTTTAGTAGATAATAAAAAAATATAAAAATTACATATTTATGAATATAGAAAATGTTATGTACTCCGTATAAAAATTTAAATATTGTAAAATCTTATACCATTGAGTTCCTTAAGTTTTGCAGCCAGTCATTATTAATTAAAATTATTTAATTTTATTTATTTATTTCTAGTCATAGGCAAAAAAATAAAAAATAAAATAAAAGGACATGCTGCTAAACTAATTTTCATATACTTTAACATTGCAAACCATTATATTAATAACTTCATAACAAAAAAGTATATTTACATTATATGACAGTTTTAAATAAGAGATACTTAGTATTTCGTTTTTGGTTTATTCTGATAAAATTTTGTCTTTCCTTAGTTTATTGGGACTTTTTGAGTAGTTTTATGTTTTTTAAGAAATGTAAAATCTGCTAGTAAAGCTCATTCACCGCTTTTGATTTGTTTTATTACTGTACAGTTTATATAATTTCTCTACGACTCTTTGGTATTATGACAATTCAGTATACAAGAAAGAGGGAAAAAAAAGACAAACAAGAGTTCAGGCCCATATCTCCAAAATATATACAAAAAAAAACTCAAAAAAAAGGGTCACATTATTTAATCATATTACTTATTCAAATTGGTAATTTGGGCCTAGAAGTTACTATTTTTCCTTACTTCTATAGAAGTTTCAAAGTATATGAAGAAAATGGTATAAAGAGGATTGTAGCGACTGTAGTTAAAAGAAAAGGAAAGAAAATTTTCTGTTGTCATATAAATAATGGATTCAATAAAACGTTGCACAATATCCTTACGATAACACATCACATTAATATACATAATAATAAAATAAATGGAGTACTCAATTTTGATATCATATTTTCTTATATTCAATATAATATATAAAAAAAAGAGGTGTGCTTTAAAAAATAATGTGAAAAAAAAAGGCGAGGCTTGAATTAATGTATATTGAAAATTGTCAATGTTCTTCACACATACACATATACGACAATCTTTATATGTAAATTTTTTTACAATAAATACTTAAAGTCCATTATAATATCATATACTCATAAACACATTATTTTTCAATAATAAAGTTATAACATAATATTATATATAGAGAATAACATAAAAAAAGAGGTTATAGTTTATCAGTTATTAGCTTTTGTTTATGTTGGATATTATACACAGTAAAAATGTTTGCAATAAGAGAGGTAAAAATCTTACGATGATTTAAGTGTCTGCTGACTTTGCTATACAACGTGGTTTTTATGTATTTTTCTTTCTATATTGCATATATATATATAAGAAACTGCAGCAGGGGGTGTTCAATATTATAAAATGCAAGCTATATAGTAAGTATATAGAATTACATATTATAATCTAGTTAAATGTACATATCACGGTTTAAAAAGGGTTATTATCATATTTAAATAATATGTAAATATGAACTCTAAGTATTTTTTTATTATGTTGGTATGTTATATTATGTGGGTTTTTTTCCTTCTTACATGAGGGAGTAAAAAATGTGGGTAGATTTTTTTTTATACTTCTGTTTTTCAAAACAACATACCAGCTTTACGTACGTACAGTTTATTTCAAAACTTTGAGTTCGTTTAGAAAATTTGACATTTGTGATGATTTTTTTTTTTTACTTTAATATAGAAATGATTTTTTTTTTTTTGCACCTATAATTATCTGTATTATGTGATTTTTGAACCACAAATCTACAGGATATACTTTGTCATATACTTTAGTTGAGAGAAGAAAAAATATATAACGTTGACAATTGAATTTGATACGTGAAATAATACAACAAAATTTTCAGTTAACAAAAATCAACAATAAAATATTCCGTAAAAAAGTATATATACTGTATAAGAATTGAATAACTTGAGTTATTACTTAAAAAATGACAAAATAATATATTTACTGTTATAAAATTAGAAGTTTTGTATTTTTTTAAGGAAAAAAATAGTTGAATGTATTCAATAGACATAGCTTATTGTGAAGAATAAGTTGAAAAAAATGCACGATTTTTTTTTCTCTCTTTGCGAGACTAAATACACAACACATACACTTTGAGTGTGTCGTCAGTTTTACTGGAAGCTTCAGCAACAAAACAACAAACATGGAACATTGGCGCGGAGGATACGTTCATGTACACAACTTTACTTTTTTTTTTATTCTCTCTTCAAGATTTTTTTCCTTCTCTTCTTCATCTTCAAGTGCTACTACTCGCCAACATTTTTTTTAAAAGTTTTTAAGTCACGACGTAATATTTTATTTATTTTTTTAAATTTTAAATTCAACTTGATGACTTAGTAAAAATTTTATTAGTTACAATTGAAAGAAAATGAAATTAAAGTGTCATATAGAAAAACAAAATATTAGACACATAAAAAGTAAATCTGTATTATTTTTCTTATATATAGGAAATATTATTATAAACATTAACAAACGTTTCACGTTCCTGTTCACGTTTTTATATTATATATATAATTATTATTATTAATTTTGCTGAAATTTTCAAATAATGATGTAAACACGAAAAAAAGAAATGAAGCGTAGAATTTAATTAATTTAAGAACCATTATATTATATGTTTGTTCTCAATTTCACGTTAGACAAACAATTTTTCTTACAAGTACACATTGTATAGTGCACCCTAAGGTAGCGATGCACGGATAACTGATAACAATGATGACCTGAAGGTTAACAATTGTTTTATGAAACTCAAGAACTCATTGTAATTAGGGAAACAACAATTATTCATCATTACATTCATATATTTAATAAATTCTTTGAACAATTTAAGTTTTTTTTTTAAGTTTAATTCTTTCTATATATATATAAAATAACAGTATTATAACGTCCACCACATAGGTCAGTTTGGCCAGTATATAATACAGGACTGGTTATCCAAGTGGGGGCGGGTCACTTTTGGGCGAGGTCACCTTTGTCTGGAGAGCTATATGGTGCACGTTAGCATTTTAAGTTTAAGTCACCCACTATATAGCAAATTTATATTACAGCACTTCTCTCTCTCTCTCTCTCTCTCTCTCTCTCCTACCCAGCTAAACGACTTTATTTTTTATCTTCAACACTTAAAATTCACACTTTTAACTACTTTGTTTCTTTTACTTCCAATAAATACGTGACATTGTATAATTTAAAAATGTACAAAAGTCTTGAATTCAAATAAAAAATTTGGTATGTAAATTACATTATAGTAATTGCGAAAATAAAAAAAGTACATTTTTTTTCTCACTCTCATGAAAAGTTGTATATTAAGATACTTATTTATTTTTTTGAATAAATATAAAATCTTAGATATTAGGTGCCATAATGGTAAATTCCTATTATAAAGATCATAGGTGTTGCCGTTAGTTCTTTGTTTCCATGCGGCTTAAGGTTATTATTTGTTAAGGGTCACTGAAGATTTTAATATTATTCCATCTTCTAATAAACTGTACCTTTTTTTATTATTGTATTATTATTATATATCTTTACTTGCATTGCAAAAATATCAAAATAATGATGAATTAGATTCTCCTCCCACACACTCATGTGTAAATTGCTTTATAAGCTTATAGCAATTTTATTCAAGTTCTCATATAATTTTATATTATGAATATATATACACGCAAAAACATGATACTTATAAAGAAGAGGTATACAAATGTATGTAAACAAATCATCATATTAAAATAACAATGCGTTAATTACTAATTAGCATATTTAAATACTTGACTAAATCAATATTTATTTTAAGTCAATATTAATTTAAAGCTTTTTATAAATATATAAACATCCGGGTATACAAAAAAAAAATTTCTTAAACTCGTAATTTATTAATTAAAAAAAGTTATCAGCTAAAATTTACCTTTATTAAATAAAATGTAAACACGTTTATAACAAGCTTATAAACATATGTAAAATGTAATTAAAGAAGTTAGGAAAAAATTATATATATAGATAAATATTTTTGATATACAAATCAAATAAGATTTTTTATATTATTATTATTTTTTTTTTATATATAGTTTTATCTTTATTTAAAAACGCGTACACAGTAGCTATACATTTAATAAGAAAGATGAATTTATCAGATTTTTTTTTTACTGTCTTTTAACACCTGTATAATATGTTTTTCTATATAATATATAATATAATGAAAGAATAATTTAACTTGGTGTATAACCTTAAGATTACAAAATGTTAAATAAGTATAATATATTTTCACATGCATGGTAAGATATATTAGCATAATATTTATTTGTACAAATAAAAAATTGAAAATGACAAATTGCTATATTCAAATAACTTTCATGTGTAAAAAAAAAAAAAAAAAAAAAAAAATCATGATGGACAGCAAGGGATTTAATGCGTGTGTGTGTAATTTATATATAATATATACACATATATATATATATATATATATATATATATATATATATATATATATATATATATATATATATATATATATATATATATATATTATATGGTATACAGGTTTCAAAGATTAAATTTCTATAATTATTTACACAAACACAATTCGAGATTTTGAATTGTATCTTTTATCTAGTTTAAATTTACCATACGACGGATACACATTCATAGAGAGAGAGAAAGAGAGAAAGAAGACAAATTTAACATTGTATTAAAGATAAGCGTGACATTTTAAGATTTTTTTTTTTATTCATATGAACTCATGTTTGATTCCCATTACTAAAAGTTTTACAATACAATTGATTGAATTTATCAATAATTTAAATCAGATTTTAGCAAAAGATGTTTTATTATTATAGACAGTACAATGCGGAAATAAGTATAAATCGGCAAAAGATTAAAGAATGTATATATAATATCATTGTAAAAAAAATCATTTAATTAAAAAATATATATATTATAGTAAAAGTATATAATTTTTTTATTATTCCAGTAAGCTAGATTGTCATAAAATATTAAAATAAGTGTATAAATAAACGTCAGTACGATCAATACGCCTGAAATTATTCATTTTGATATAACGAGATAAGAATAAAAAAAAAAATCTTTTTGTTAATAACCTTGGTGAGATCTTTGGCCGATCACAAAAACTGACGTCAAAGAAAGAAAAACATGTTTGCAGACCCAAGTCCACTTTTTTTTTTTTTTTTTTTTTTTTCATCTTGTAGTTCCAACTCATGTAAATTAGATGAAATGTAAAATTGTGATAAGAAAAATGTCAAATAATATTTTTTCCTAAATATATAAATATGATGGATTATTTTTAATATGTTTTACACATATTTTCAATATTTTAATATTCATAATAACACACTAACTATTAATAAACACGTCAGTCATGCTTTATCAAAATTACACCAATTTTTTTTAAGGGTAAAAAAAAAAATAATAAATAAAAAAAAAGGCGTCTTTTATTTTATAGTTAAAATTTTACATGCCTTATTTTTTTTTCTTTTTTTTTTTTTTTTTTTTTTCTTTTAAGTTAATTTAAGTAGTCTTTCTAAACAATGACAAATGAGTGCAAAAATGAGAGAGAGGGAGAGAGAGAGAGAGAGAGAGAGAGAATAAGCTTACAAGTCATTCAGTATTTCAAGTTAACCATTTTACTTAAAAATTTAATTTTCCCACATTATCTTCATTGCTATTAAAAACAATGATAAAAAAAAAAAGTTTGAAAATGTAAGAGCTATATTTATATCATCCGTAAGGTAATTCAGTTCATAAAATTATTAACTGTTTTTTGTTTGAAAACCCAAATATTTACCTTAAAATACGTTATTATAAAACTAATGTTTTTGTTTTTTTTATAGACTGTGATTTTTAAAAATATTTTTTTCCTCATCTTTTCTTCTCTTCTTCTTCTCATGTTCGTTACTCAGCACCTATTATCTTCTCAACCGTATAGGGAGAGTGCAAACTCCTGAAAAAAAAAATTCAAGGTCACTTTCTACAGATCAAAAAGCCTATTGGGGAAAAAAATATATTGATGATGATAAAATTGGAATAAAGAGAAAAATAATAACAAAGAAAAATATATAACAAGAAGTGGTGGGAAATTGATCAACAATGGATTTGATATAGTGTTGTCATGCCAACAATAAGAGGCACTGTGCCACACAATAACAATTAGAATATTACGTCATATATACATATTGTTAGCAGAAACCCTTTTTTTTTAATAATATATTATACAATAACATAATTTTAGGCTTGTTATGTTTTCAAAAAAAAAAAAAAAAAAAAAAAAAAAAAAAAAAAAAAAAAAAAAAAGCAATGTTGCCAGTTGATTTTACTGATCAGAATATTTTTGCTCTGATTTATGCCAATTCAATTTTAAGTATAGAAACTTCTACTACTCAACCTATTATTTGAAAATTGTACTAACTAGCATTCTATTTTGATCACAATACAAAGAAGACAAAGTTTTTTTTGTTCCTTTCTTAATTTTCACAAACACAAACCGGGTTTCTTATAATTTACATTCTTTCTATTGGTTTAAATATCAAAATTTTGTAGCTAATTTAATCATAAAATGAAACGCATAATTTATAAAAACATTATTATTTTTTTTTATAGTTTTATGCTTCGATAGAATATTTCAATAATTTGCATTTTAATTTATTCAAAATAGTAGTTAAGATTTAAAAATTACTATTAAATTATTATGTTACAATTTTCTATGATATATTTTTTTATGTTGTTTTGACATGCAATAGGAAACGTTAATTATAAAATTAAAATTTAATGTCAATATTTATTTTTAATATATCGTGAAAAACTATTTTTGTTGAATGGGAAACAGAAAATAGAAAGTTTGCAAAAATGGAAGTATCCTAAAAATTAGGCAACCAGCTTGGACCATTCAACTGATATGCCATTTGTTTTTCCTTTGATTGACGTTAAATGATGTTAATTCTTGCTGAAAAGTGACTAAAAACTACACTTTGCGTAGTAAATATGTTTTTACATAAAATTTCAATGTAAATACTTACCACAGTTAACATTTTAATGCTTTAAGGTGATAAAGTAATTCAAAAAATGAAGAAGAAAGGCTTTATCATTTAACAAATTGAGCATTGTATTCATCATAATTTCAATTTTTGGATAATTCATGCAGGCTCAGACTGGCCATAAGAGCAAGTCTGCGATAGCAGACGTGGACTCTCCTGTTTGGAGGCCCCTAAGGCCCTAAAAGGGGCGTAACCAGGGTGTTACGCCCCTTTGTGGCCCTAGAGAGGGTGTTACACCTCTTTCGCGGACGAGGCCCTTTGAGTGCTAGTCCCACCTTGATTGCATGTAAATATTTTATGATTAAAAAGTGTCACTTTATTTCTTTAATTTTTCTCTCAAATTTTTATTCTAAATATTTCTTTCTATTTGTTGCAGGTGAGTACCATCTACTTATCAGTGATTTAAACAATATAGTGCGCCTAAATTCAGGTAAGAAATCACAGAGTGATGTTATTTTTAATCTTTGTAATAAATGAAATCTAATCTAGTTTTGAATTTCTATAACTATTTCAACTACATATAACTAGTCTAATAATTTTATATAGAACAAAGTTTTACATACATTGCATATTATGCGAAGTATTTCATATATAAGTATATTTTGTAAATCAAATAAAAAAATGACAAAAAAATCTATAATAATTTGTACATTACCCCAGGATCTATAGTTACAAATATATAGGTAGCGTCATGGTCGTTCATGTCATCTTTTTTGTTACCATCAGATATTCGGGATAATATAAATTTATTGCGTTTTTTTTTCTATACAATGACTTGCAAGGTATGTCTATAACAGATGGTATAAAAATCTCGGGTGCTGTTGGCTTACACGCAAGCCGGCAAATTACCCAGCAATCAAAAAGTACAGGTCACTGGGTCAACTCTATATGCTGCAGATGAAGGTGATTTATTCCATGCCGTCTGTGACATTTCCAGTACGAGAATATAACCTTAATTTAATAATGACTTTAAAATTGTATTTTTTTTATTATTTGTATTTATGAAAAGGGAAAATTTTCATCTTAAACTTTTTCTTACATCCATTGATTTTTTTTATTATAAAATACTATCTTTATTTATAGAAGATTTCTCATATAAGAAATATTATTCTGATGAGCTATTTTTACTTATGCAAGATGTTATCAAAAAAACATAATTCTGATATAGAATTTTAAATTTTTTTTAAGATTTGGATGGCATATTTATTATAATTTGTTGTTTAACCATTAAGTAACCACACCTGAATTTCTAATCAAACACCTGTCATATATTAAATATACTCAAATAAAAAAAAAATGGGTGCGAAAATAATTTATGATTTAAATATTTGATTTAGATATGGATTTGTTGTAGATAGTAAATATATTAAACTCATAAATTAAAAAGAAACTTAAAGAAAAAAAAATCTACATTTAAGCTTAAATAAAACGTAATAATTTTTCGTGATGAAGAAATTTTATTAGATATTTACAAGTAATAATATAACATTGAATTAAATTCCCGGGGTTTTGACAGCACTTTAGTGTGTTGAGGGAGGGAGGGCGCGAGAGATGTAGAGGTTGGAGTTGGTGTTGCTGACTTGTGGAGGACAAAAGTTCATTGAACTCGTGGTTCACCGAGGAAGGCCGAATGATGCCGAGTGTTAGCCAGCATCCCTGACTGGTCCATGAGATGACGGCACGCGACTCTATACGTGTAGCTAGCTCGAGGACGTAGTTTCTCTCTCTCTCTCTCTCTCTCTCTCTCTCTCTCTCTCTCTCTCTCTCTCTCTCTCTCTCTTTCTCTCTCTAGTGGGTGAGATACACACCTGGGCCTTACTAAACTTTTTTTTTTTTTTGATAATGCTTACCGAATTAAAATTATGCAAGTGCGTGACTTGTCAAAATTAGCAGATTTTGCCAAAATTTTACGATATAGGGTTACATGGCTATGGGGGCTACCTGAAAATTTTATGCAATATTGAAAGTAATTTTATTATGAGTGTAAAAATAATAATAATAAAGGCAACTTCGTAAAAGGTGTTGGTAACAGAAATAAAAACAAGCTCCGTGGTAACGACAGCAAAGTTATTTTTACACAAACTTGGTTGGTTTTGTACGTAGATTTATAATGACAAAAATTAATGCATTTTTTTTCCTCCATAAGACTTGGTTGAAATATATTTTGGTGACATTATATAAATAACAAGCAATTATAATTAATAAAAACAAAATTACCATTAAAATTATCTGAAAGGGAAATCAGTTTTTATAAGCAGCATAATGTATTTTTTTATAAAAATCCTGTTAAATTATAATTTACACACGACAAGAAAAAAAATATATATTGTAAAATCATGTTCAATTATTTTAATAATAATAATAATAATATATAAAAAAATGTTGAAAGTGATTATATTAGGGAAGACAAGAAAAAATATATAAAATTGTCGCATAAAATATGCAAAGACATGAACTAAACTAGTGGGTGACCATGAAACTTAGACAAGTGAAAAACCATTCATGTCTGCCTCTTCTCCCTGCTTATTTAAACAGAGTTTTTTATATGTACATTATTCTTTCTTTTTTAGTTCCCTCTTTTTTTTTTATATATATATATTTTTTTTTAAGTTGGAGACATTGAAAAGTAACCGCAAAAATGAAAACATGAAAATTGAATAAGTTTTAAAATGTTAATGCTTCTGAATATGTTTTGTGATTGTGCATGATCGCACCGGATACATCAATTTCTTTGGTTAGCCTCAATGATTTTTCAATATTATTGTCTTTTTGACTTTATACTATAGCTATGTGTAGAGGAGACGAAAAATACTTTATTTTGAAGGTCGCATCTTGAGATGCAAGTCGACATTGTTTCATGTCGTCACTTCTTCACTTACTGGTAATTGCAGTGTAGTGGTTGCACGCCTCCATACACAAACATTTTGTCGTAAATATAAATTTCAATTTCTCTCTCTCTCTCTCTCTCTCTCTTTCTGAATCTAAGGTCACTTGGCTATATCACAAGTGCAAGATTTTTTTTCTTTTCAATATGCAAAGTGGGGAAATTTTTCACATGATGCAGTTTTTCCTCATGCATTACACTGAAAAAACTCATGAATACTCACAACTCACGTGATTGATTCAATCGTATTCTGAAAATGAGTGAGAGAGAAATCCCAATTAAAGCTGGTGTGTAAAACATGAATATGAAGAGTATGAGTCTTCTCCTTATACTTGAATCTGACCAAAAAACAAACAATATAATTGAGTTGTAAATAATCACTTTTTCAGTGTAGTAAAACAATTGAAGGGTGAATTTCATAGAACTAAAACCACCACATTAGTGTGCTACATTTTCCTACATTCCAATTTTATTTTGAAAGTTTTTTTATTATTATTATTTTTTTTTAATCTTATTTTACTTTAGTGTTTCTTAAAATTTCCCACACAGAATCAATAACTGTTTTAATAAAATGTTATATATATATATTTTATATATATTATTCTTCATCAAACAAGATATAATATGCAAATCGGAAATGCTAATGAGAAATAAGTATGTGACTTTTGAATTTATGTTTCCTTTTATTTCTTTTATCATCTCTTTAAGTAATTACGGTACATTTGAATCTCAATTTATGTTTGGCATTTTTTAAAACATTTCCTTGAAAAGGTAACGATAATCAACCAACGCCTGAAAATTTTTCTTGTACAGTTTCGATCAAATGAATAGTTACCATTTAAACTCGATGTTTTTTACCGCGTTAAATTTCGTTCAATTTTGCAACCTTGTTTATGATTATTCATTGAACTCTATATTCTCAATCACATCTATATTCAAATTCATTGAGTCTATATATTGTAATAGTTGACAAAGACACCACAAGAAGTCACCTGTGATGCACTCAGGTAGACAATCTGGCGGGTAAATATTTTGCTTGCTTGCTTGCTCATTCTCTCTCTCTCTCTCTCTCTCTCTCTTGTGAGAAATGCTTTCAAGTATTTGTTTGATAACAAGTTTCAAACTATTTTCTTACCAAATTGTTGTCATTATACAAATCATATTGATATAAATGATAAAAAAAATATCTTAATTTTAATCTCTTAATCGGGCAAATCGGTAAGTCAGCAGTTATTTTGAAACATAAAAAAAACATTAAATGCATTTCTTAGAAGAGAGAGAGAGAGAGAGAGAGAGAGAGAGAGAGAGAGAGAGAATGAGCAAGCAAGCAAGCAAAATATTTACCCGCCGGATTGTCTACCTGAGTGCATCACAGGTGACTTCTTGTGGTGTATTTGTCAACTATTACAATATATAGACTCAATGAATTTGAATATAGATGTGATTGAGAATATAGAGTTCAATGAATAATCATAAACAAGGTTGCAAAATTGAACAAAATTTAACGCGGTAAAAAACATCGAGTTTAAATGGTAACTATTCATTTGATCGAAACTGTACATTACAAAATAATAATGCTTTCATACTTTTTTTATTTTTAAATAAAGTTTTTATTGCAAATTTTAAAGAAAATTAAATGAAGAAAAAAAAATCATAATTTTAAAGATTCCAATTTGTAAAAGAATTTATTAACAACTTTTATTTCCTTTTATTTAGCGGTGTTTTTGAAAAGTTAGATTACAAGAGTATAAAATAAGATGAGTACTTTTATACATAAAAATGCGCAGTGTAATATACCTCTCTCTACTCATGGAAATACGATTAGGGTAATGCCTGTGGTTTACTACAGAAAAGGGGCGTTCTCTTACAGCTCACTTAGTACTCATTACCAAAAGATATAAAAATAAAAAGAAATTGTTCTAGTTTGTGAATACTTCTTCTTTGTGCTTCCCTCTCATAAAGGATTTATTTTAACTTCGTGAATTCGTTTTATTTTATTTTTTTTTTATTTTATATTGAGCAAATTATATAAAAATGATGATTCGTGATTATAGAATCCTCAGTGCAGAGCATTATAATGTACATTAATATCGTTAATGTTTACAAGATTTTTAAACGGAAAAATTCCTCAATAAAATTTAAGTATATGAAATTTTCTTAGTCAAGTAATCAAAAACTGAAATAATTTACATTTTTTATTTAAATGTGATTTTTCTACAGTATGTAGAACTTAAGTTTGAAGATTGCCTATTTAAAATTGTAATTCTTAGTTACGTGAATAACTATTTTAGAATGAGCAAACAGTCATAAAATCTTGAGTAGGAATTTTAATCCCTTATGACAATGTATAGCTTTCTCTCGTTTATATCAAAATTTAACACAGAGATTAAAATCATGCATTTTGTCCGAAAAATTAGTATATATATTTTTTTTATGAGTAAAAGGAGACATATAATTTAAAGTAATCATGATACATGCTTATTTCTATAACAACATATGAACGGGCACAAAATATAAAACTATTATGTAGTAAATATGAAATATTAAAATTAAAAAAATTCAAATTTTCTTTATTTCCACTCTCCTTACAATCAAATACGTAATACAGGATTCCAATTGTTGTTTACTAGTTAAGTAATGCCAAACATAATACAAAAACATGATTAAATCCTTTATTCAGCTTTGAAGATAACATTATGTAAATTTAAGTTTTATTTAATTATTATTAATGTTATTAAATCGCAGTGTTCATTTATAAAATAAGTTGGAAACTAGCGTCAGAAATTTAATTCTCTTCCTCTAAGTTCAAAACTAGTATCTATAATGTACTTTTTTTATATTTTATACTTATTTATTTATTGTTTTATATATTTTTTTTATGTCTATAGCATACTCTTTTACTTCGTATATTTGGATATCAAATTTTGTATGGGCTTTGCCTTTTTTGATCTCCTGTTGAGCAGCCTCCTTTGACTATGTGTATAATGTTTGTATTGTAATAATTTGCTCAATAAAATCTTTATTATTATTAAATGAAAAAATTGAAATATAAGTGCCAACTCTTCAGTCAGATTAGAAACTTTAAAAAAAAAAAAATACAATAAAACTGAAAAAATCAAAAATCAAAAATTTAAAACAAAACAAGTTTTTTTATAAATTAAATATTATTAGACGATTAGAGTATTTATTTAGCTGTAATTATAAATTGCGTAATAATAATCTTTAAGTTAAAATACATTACCTCGTATGACTAATGACGGCCCTAAATCGATAACCTACTACCTAGTTTACATAATTGTGTGTATATGTTTGTAAATATTGCAGTTGTTTTACTATACTTTCTCATTGTCTATGTCTATACAAAACAATAGCCAAAGCTCATACGTATTGTAGGTTTTATGACTGTAAAACGAATATTAAGAATTTTTAATTAAAACTGAAAAAGATAAAAACTGTATTGTTTCTTAAGGCGGGAAATCAGGCACTGCGGGATTTGACTAAAAAATTGTAAAGAAAGAAAAATCTGAAATTTTGCATAGTGATACATTAAGATATGGTATCTTCAAAAATTTGAAAAAATTTGGGGGTCACCATGCTAGATTTTAAATTATGGTTTTTTAAAGTGTTAGTCCCATAAGAGCCCATGTTAATTTCAATAATTATTTTCTCTCTTACCTGATAGTCAAGGGTTCTGAAATTTTTATCATAGGTAGCTGTTACTATTAAGTTTAAATTGCATCATAAGTTTTGAAGTTTTCTTTTTAAATTTTAAGTTATAAGCCATCTGAATACAGCCCTTAAAGGTTGAGACAGTGGTAAAAATATCGCATTTTTATTGTGACAGCGATAGAAAACTAGCTCTCTGATTGGCTAGTGGGAACTCTCTAGCCAATCAGGTAGCTAGTTATCTATCGCTGTCACAATAAAATCGTGATATTTTTACCACTGTCTCTACCTTAAGCATTCTTATTAGTCACTGATAAGTGATAACTCACTGTAAAAAAATATGAGCAACATGCAGAGATAATATTCATGACGTATATATTGACACAATATTTATTAGACTAATCATGTCCTATACTCAGTTTCACAGTCTTAATATTTTCATATGCTTGCAAGTGTGGGATACAAAAAAAAAAAAAAAAAAAAAGACTATTATCAATCCATTCTTTTATATATATAAATCGTCAGTTAAAACATATGAAAGATATAACTCAAAATAATAATAACAATATAATATACCTTCAATTTTTTTTGTATATAATAATATTTATTATAGGATAGTATAAATTTTTTGCTAATTAAAAGTTAATATCGTAAACAATATAAAAATAATCATATATTGAATTTTTTGATAGGTTTACGATTAAAAGTTGAAAAATTAATAATATATTTCTCTCTCTCTCTCTCTCTCTCTCTCTCTCTGTTTCTCGTCTCTCAGTGTTGTGTAGGGTTTAGTTTATATATTTTTATAATATTGGAGTTTTGCCAATAAGCGAAATCGATAGCAGAGTTGGGTGTTAGGATATTAGATCACTAATGTAAATCTTGTATTTATATATATATTATTATTAAGATCTCAAAACTAGAATTTTTGAACACGTAAAAAATAGTGATATATATATATATATATATTAATGGAAATAATAATAAATTTTTAGCAGAAATTATAATTTGCTTATTTTATAATCAATGCCCACGTTATATACCAATTAACAACCAATAGATATGTAGAAATAACAGTTTTTATTTTAAAATTATTACATTATAGTCACTTATTAAAAAAATGTATTTTTTTCTGGTCATTGTCCAGAAATATATACATACGCTCATTATATTTTTAAAAACAACTTTTTTTTATTTTATTATTATTTTTTTTTTAAGATTCGTGTTATTTATTTTTACTTTCAATAACAAATTTACGTTACTTTTTTTTTAATATCTTATAGGAGGAAAAAAATTAATCGCTCCCCCCCTTTTTTTTAGAGTAATTTTTTAAAATCTGGTGGTATTTATAAATTAGAAGGAAATAAAATTTATATTAACAGACAACAACATATAATTATATATGATATAATTGCGTTCCATTTAATAACTATACATAATACAAATTAAGATGTCATATTTTATCATTAAACTTCATTATATATATATATATATATATATATATTATACATAGTTTATTTTATTCCTGTTGTATATACATTAAATATTATTATAATACAATAAAATAGTCCTTAGGCAAATTTTGTTATTGTGATGAGAAATCATTGACCACAGATATTAACGGTCATTACCGCCATGTGTAACTAACTATACACGCAGCATCAGTGTCCATGTATCTATCTTCAATGTTACTGGAACGATGTGGTGGTGTTGAGTGATGGAAAGCCGCGGGTGAAATGTTCATCATCAAAAAACCGCACGCTCTCGTTTTCAAATATATTAAAGCTTCGCGTGGCTTCTTTCTGTGCAAAACACTTTTACTGCTACAATATTATATTATACTCTATATTATATATATAAGTTTAACTTCAATCCGGAACACAAAAACAAATTACATTTATTATTACTAAACTATTTTTTTTTTATTATATTGTTTCCCATTGAAGTACTTTTTTTTTCTTTTTCTTATTCTTGAGCAATTCGCGCCATATTACTTCAACCAAATTATTCTGTTTAATGATTTTTTTTTCTTCAAATGACTTTGATTCAATTTTCACTTTTTTGTTATTTTGTATGTAAGAAATATTGATTTACGTTTTGATTTTTTAAATTTTTTAAATTTTAAATGGTAAAAATGTGCTTAAACATATTTTAGACTCATTTTCTTTAGACAAAAATAATGCTGGTGTACTAAATGAAAAAAAAAAAAAATAGTTATCGACCAAAAATGTTAGCGTTAGCTTACTTTTTTTTTTTTTTTTTTTTTTTTTGCATTTGTTTGACAAGCAAAAATTACACAATTAAACTGTATAAAATGTCAAATATTTAATTAATTTCTCTCTCTTTGTTTCCATTTTAAATTAGGGTCTAATTTCTACATCGGTTCATAGTTCATACATATCATATACGCACTTTTTATTAAAATTAAAAAATAGTAATAAAAAAAAAATAGAAACAAAGTAATACTTTGTTATACAAAACAATAAAAATATAGAAGGAGTCATATATATATATATATTATATAAGATAAAATTCCTGTGGCGAAAACCGCAAGACGTTTCTATTACCTTACAAAATATATAATATAAGAAAGAACATGTTTACAAAATAGAGAACACGTAATTCAGGCTTGATATTTTATATAATAATAATAATAAAAATAAAAAACAACAACTTGAAATCAGAACAACATTAAATTAAAAAAAAAATTAAAACTACATACATAATAATATAACACATACATATGTTTTAAATATATAAATGTTTATTTAAATGCTAGAAGCAAAATTACCATGTTTAATAATTTTTCTAATATCATTTTACACACATTATAAATATATTTATATATATATTTTTTTAGTGACAGGATACTAAAAGAGATATGACAGTGAGAATAATATATTTTTATATTATTTGTTTTTTTCATTTCTATTGCATTTGTATATATATATATATATATATTTTATATATATATATATATATATATATATATATATATATATATATATATATATATATATATATATATATATATATATATATATATATATATATATATATATATATACGCATAGTACATACATGAGTAATTGTTTCATGTTTAAATATATGTATTACTTTTTTTTCTAGTAAGGTATTTCCCTTATGTTGTAAAGTAAAAAGATAAGATTAATATAAAGGAAATTGCAAAGGGGAATACATGGGCGTAAAGACAAAAAAAGATATGTTAGACAATATAACATTTATTAATGTATTATTTGTATAATATAATATAATATAATGATCTCATATTTATGTATACAATTATTACATACTTTTGACGTAAGTGAAATTTGTGTTAATTGTCATTAAACATTTTAACATGATAATTGCAGTAATAACGTTTTATGAAAATTTGAAAGTATGATGAGAAAATTTCAATCATCAAGGTTTTCTTTCTCTGTTCTGTGCTGTACTCATATATGATATAATATTTTATTATGTTCTAATTGCATGTATAATAAAATATATACGATTATTTTTAATATAATTTAAATAGGGTTATGTATTTTTGAGGACAGAGCTGAGGGTTTAAGATTTTTGAAAACCATTTTTACATGTGTCAATTTTTAGGAACTTATAAAAAGTAGTCTTATAAGGAGTATTTATAATTTTTTGTTTGTTTTGCTTTGTTACCAAATATGTAATCTATATAGTAACTCATTAAAATAATACTGGAAGAAAGGATAGGTCAAACTATATGGGGTTTTTATTCATGTTGAAGTCGATGCCATAAGTGAGCGCTAAATAACATGGGCCAGTATAGGAAAATGACTCAGTTTAAAAAAACCAAAACAATAATAATAAAATTCTAACTCTCCAAAGAAACTAGCCAAAAACTACGTTTGTCCTATGCTATGAGTAATTTTTTTCATTGCTCAAGAAGAGCATCAAAAAGCATTCAGAATGACGTCATGCAAACACACCCTATAATAAACTTTACAACCAATTCTGTTTGGCACTGATTAATCCAGTAATGAATGAATGGGTGTTCAGGAGATGTTTATACATAAGTCTGAAACTAGGATCGCAGAAAAGGAAAAAACAAAATATCGCCTTTAAAACTGAAATGAAGATAGGAAACAACAGAAAACCTAAGTCTTATATAGCAGTTCATAAGGTATTTTCAAATTTCAATTTTTTTTTTTTTTTTGTCCTTGAATTTTTGAATTACTTTTAAATTCAGAATAATTAGAAAAAATCTCAAGTAGCGCTCCATATAATAAATTATCAGCAAAAGTTATCACAATTATATGGGAATGAATTATTACACATACTCACTTGCATTCCTTCTCGTGAAAAAATAGTCTAAAAATATAAATAAAATAAGACAATGTTAAATGAGGCGTTGATTGTTAATTGCCATACAACAACAACAAAAACTTTTATATAAAATGTACTTGTAAATTTTTTTTCTTCTCGTGTATATCTGATGGTATCTTTTGTTTTTTTAAAGGGTGAAGTATAGGGTATATAATAAAGAATAAAAAAAAAAGTAAAGCGTTGTTGTTTGTTTTCAAGCGAAGCATGATCGAGCACGCTGCCTAATTCTGACAAGATCGTGACGTCACGCCCTTACTTCACGTGTTAATGATTTACCTGAAGTTTAGTGGTCATTGACATTATAAATTAGTAAACGATATTTTATATGTACTCTAGTTACATCAAGTGTAAAAGTGATGGTACTTGTAGTATATAAAAACTTTTTTTTTCTTTTTTTTTTTGTGTGACCTAAGCTACTTTTAACATCACACGAAGTACTGTATTTACTCACATGCTTCCTCTATATGAGTCGCTCTCATAAGATATAAAAATCAAGAGATATGTAGGTTCTCTTGATCGTTTACAAATAATGTAAACCCTCTTTAAATACATTTGATAGCTATTTGGAAAGCCGGAACAAACAGAAATCGGAAATATATTATTACAATATAGTTTCCACTGAAATTTTCTTCAATTCCATTCCATTCAAAAAACCCATTGCGTTCGATTTTCCAATTCCATTATGGTAGAAAATATACTGTTTAGGATAGTAGTTAGACTTATGAAAAGAAAAAAATGACTTGTTTCATAAAATATACCAAACTTTAAATATTTTTTCAAGATTGCACAATTGTGACTGGTTTTAACATATGAAAAGAAAAAAGAAATGAAACACTTTGAATTTATAAATTAATATTTTTTTTGTCTCAATTTTCACTAACGAATAACTCATTATGGAAAAATACTCGGATTTGCACTATAGTTGCTGAAGTTAAAACAAATTTTTCCTATGTAGATACTTTTAAACTTGTCACCTTCAAAATGACATCATTTTAATATGAGTAACAGAGCTCTGTACGTCTATAGATTTTATAATGACACTGTTATCATTGTATCACATAAATATTATTAAAAAATATAGTGGGATTTTCCCCCTACATGTCTTTTTAAGTTGTGAAGAATTAAAATTTATTAAGAATAAGCAAAAAGAATAAAAATGCTCTTTCTTTCTTTCTACTTTTATACCCATACACCTATTGCTGTCTAGCGTTTCGTATACGATTATTTAAGATATATAAAATATATTAGTTGATATAATTCAAAGTTGACATGGATATTTAATTTTAAATATTAACCTTACAAACAATATTCAATTTTTTATACTTTTTTATTTATTTCTCGTTTCAAGTTTTGAAAAGGATGTTGATGTAAAATATTACTTAAAAAAAAATAAAAAAAAATGACTTTGAAAGATGTCAACGCTATAGTATATTATGTAAAAATTGACACTAAAATTCATGACTTAAAATAAAGTAGGCAATTGTTGGCTACATGATGTAATATTATAATAATATATTCTATAAGCGTTTATATTATGTGAGAAATAATAGTGAGATGACAGGCGTGCATTTTGTGACATAAATTTATTTGCGACAAGGCGGAGAAATGCTGATAAAGAAAGACCTCCTGGAAATTGTTAACGTATTTAACTGCAGCTTGAACTGTGGATATTGCATAGATTGCAAGATTATGAGGGATGTCATATCGTGAAGACGAACCTGTTTAAAATTGAAAAACGTACGCCTCTCTCTCTCTCTCTCTCTCTCTCTCTCTCTCTCTCTCTCTCTCTCTCTCTCTCTCTCTCTCTCTCTCTCTCTCTCTCTCTCTCTCTCTCTCTCTCTCTCTCTCTCTCTCTCTCTCTCTCTCTCTCTATCTCTATCTCTATCTCTCTCACTCTCTCTCATCATATCACGCAAGGTATCACGTTCATTAAGTAAAAAATTTATTTATTATATTTCATAATAATGAATGAATAATATGGTAATTTATGTCTGCTAGTCTTTCACAAATACTCGTAATTGAATATGAGTTATTATATTTCTGGTTTTTGTATACTGTACATTACTGTATACTGATGACAAATTGATTTTACAATTTTTTTTATGTCTTATATACATTTTTTTTCAAGGTGTTGCTTGCTAGAATATAATAAAAGAAAAAAAAATGTAAAAAAATCAGCAATTATAATAAATAAATAAATATTAAATGATAACTTGATTAATTTTGACGTTGAAAAATTATTGAGTGCACTGAATGAGCACGATTTCAATTTAACTTAAAGTTCTCGACTTGACATTGCTAAAGATTTTTTTGCATAATTTACATACAAGATGTATGTAAGAAGAAAAGAAGAAGAAAAGAACATACATAGTTGCGATCAGTTTGTAGATCATATACATGATTTAAAATTGAGTAAATTTATACAGCAACAAAGTCAGTTATATTATAATATACAATTTGCATTTTATATCAGTTAAAATAATTGAATAAGCGCCTGTATTTATATATACTATATATATGTAAAAAAATATTTAATATTCAATTAAAATAAAAATTAATTTTAATGCTTTAATGTCAGTTGAAAAATACAACTATAGTTAAATAATTTATTTTTTAGTATTAAATTATAAATTATAATTGTAATTTAATTTGAATAAAAAATATATTCAATAAGCAATTACAATATTACTTAACTGCATATGTATAGAAAAAAAATCTCGTACTTTAAGAGAAAAAAAATCTAATTAAATTAGATTCTTTGTAATGTCATAAAATTTATATATTATTAAATTTTATATAATTAGTTATATTAATTAATTATTATAATAACTATACGTCATTAAATATTATTTTAAAACCTCATTTCTTTTTATATGTAATACGTGGTTATAGATGAACACCAATTTTCAATTATATATTTTTAATGAGGAGAGAGAGAGAGAGAGAGAGAGAGAGAGAGAGAGAGAGAGAGAGAGAGAGAGAGAGAGAGAGAGAGAGAGAGAGAGAGAGAGAGAGAGAGAGAGAGAGAGAGATAAGTGCATGAGGAGGAGAGAAGTAATGACGGTAATAATATTTAAAATACTCGCTGTCCTCGACAGTGTTGAAGTTAACACGCCTCAAAACTTTTGCATTGCGCGTAAAATAAATAACATTGACTGCAAGAAAGCATCATATAGTCAAGTAACCTAAGAGAGTAAGTTGGCAGGCAGGGTATATCCATGCATGTTATCATGGAGTCAGGCTCGGACTGGCCATAAGGGCAAGTCCATGATAGCGGATGTGCCCCCCCCCCCCCCTGTTTGGAAAGCCCTAAGGCACAAAAATGGGCGTAACCAGGGTGTTACGCCCTCTTTTGTGACCCCTACAGAGGGTATTACAGCCCTTTCGCGAACGAGGCCCCTCGAGTGCCAGTCCGACCCTGTCATGAAGTATTGAACACATTTGGACAAGAGGTGGTTCATAATAATTATTCTCTTTACTTACAGGAAGTATAGATTAAGATAGTGGACTTTTTTTTAAGTCTCATATAAGTATATTAAAAATTTAATTTTTAATTAAAAATTTTTTTTATTAAACGTTGATTGAAGTATCCGTTTTATGTCATGATTCAGGGTTATAACGCATGTTTTAAAGTTATTTATTTTTTGTCGGTTTAAATATTGTGAGATAATTTTTTTATGTACGTATATAATATCATTAATTTATTGATTGATGATATTACGGTCACTTAATGACGCTTTAAGGTAAAAGAAGACAAATTTTTGCAAAATTTGTTAAGAGAAATATTACTCTATTCTCTACAGTACACAATAGAGTGGACGTCAGATAATTCAATGAAAAACAAAAATAAATAAAATAAAGAACAAATTGAGAAAAATATGAAAATGGAACCAGAAAACGCCCTTGAATTTACGCAGTTTTTTAAGCTATTTTGAGCATTCTAGAGTGGGTAAGAAGTCCGTGACATTAACAAAACATTTTTGACAAAAGATACATATTCTTGGTCTTCTGAGACCCGCACAAAAACGTAGTTAAAATTTACAACAATGAAATAATTTTTTAAAAAGTCGGAGAACTATTCATCAAAATAGTATGTTTATTTTTAATAAAAGAATAATTATTTAAAAATCAATGAAATTATGAATGAAATGAAATATAATTTTTATATAAACAGGAAATTATTCTAATTTTTTCTTCACATTCTCACGATTATAAAAACAATCTTGTTCAAGCATGCTTTCGTCTCTGTCTGTCTGTATCCGTCTTTTTGAATTACATTACTTTTTTTTTTTTTACTGAATTTTTTGTTTTGTTTATGTTTGTCCTTGAATGAGTAATAATGCAATGAATAATATATAAAAGAGAATAAATATAATCATATTATTATTTAAAAGAAAAGAAAATAATATGATTAAAAATTATTATATTGATGAAATACGTTGTACATTTTATGAAATGGATTTACAACATATCTTGTTATTATTATTATTTAAAAAAACAACTCTTATAAACCAAGTTTCCATATAGTATAACTTCATGTTTCGTAAGATATGTCTATAGAACTACATATTTTTCAATTATTTTATATTTAAAAAAATCCATTTATTTACCTTTCAAAAGCATACGATGGAAAAGTCAATCAAATGAAAAAAAAATAGTAATATTTTGACACATAATAATAATTAAAATATGTGAGTGGTTTGAGTATGTTCACGGTTGAACTCTCATTACATTAAGCTTATTACAGACTAATTACTCATTAATTTAATTGGAATCATGTAATTAGCGTGGGTGGCTTTTCTTTATAATTCAACATTTTTTTTTGTTCTATTGTTTTGAATGTATATTTTATGATATAGTTGTGGGCAGTCTATTTTATGTATTATAATGATTTTATGTTTCCTTTTCTGTAATATACGTTACTGTAATTAAAATTCCTTAACTTTTAAACAGGTTAAAATAGTTTTTAGGTTGTTAAATTTACAATTTTGAATATTACTAAGAACTATAGTATGTATATTGTTTTATGTCTTTATGTCCTATATATGCTTATATATAGTTATTCATTTTTCTTTTGTTATTCTGTTATTCATATATTGTATAATGATTTTTTTTTTACATGTGTCACAAATGTACATAACATAAAAATTCTTTTCTGAACATATATATGAAAAAAAAAATTAACTTAAATGGGCGTTAACGGTGTAAAATATATAATTTTTTATTCGCTTAGAACACGTTAAAGTGTACCTCATTTATTTTTTCCGGCATTTATAAAAAAAAAGATAAAAAAAACTTAAACATAGGTTTCGTAACGCTATATGAATTATAGGAATATGTGGGGATGCTCTCAAATTTGGTGAACGCGCACCACTGCAATAAAATCGATTATTTGTTGTAGTGTTTGAACAAATATTACCACATGGCATTTTTTTTTTAAATTAGTTGTAAACGACCATCCCTATAAAGCTGTGTTAGTTATATACGGTAAAATATTGATTCCCCCAGAACTATACTTATATTTGCATAATATTGAATTGCTATATATTTGAGCAATACTAGACTATAGCCATGTGGGGCAGTAAATGTATAGGGGTGCAAAATATTGGTGACCGCCATCTGCTCCATGGAGGAAGCAGGTGGTTTGAATGCACCTAGCTGGTTCACTTTGATCTCGAGTACAAGCAGGGGAGAGAGAGGGAGAGAGAGAGAGAGAGAGAGAGAGAGAGAGAGAGAGAGAGAGAGACGTATGCAGACGAGGCAGCGGAAACCCTTGCATTGCAGCGGAGACAGGAAGAAGGAAGCAAGCACTCACGCAGAAACTTCAATGTTTTGGGTGTAGTCTCTTATGTAGCCACAGGCAAAACTATATACACCGATAATTATTTGGTCTCTTAAAGAAACCCTTTTTTTTTTATAAACAATTAATAACAATTACAATATCAAGATAATAGTCTCGTCTGTATAACAATCGTTTTACATCGTAAAAATGAGTGGCTATTGTCTGTGGGAAACTATCTCGTTATCAGGCTTATACAGTGTTGCCTATAAACATTTTAATTTTATACATTTTGGAAGTGTCTTCTTGAATTGGATAGATTTGTATTTCTGTAACAAATGGAAAAGTTCCAAACCAGAACGACATTGTTTTGTGTTTTTTTTAATGTAATTTCTATTAATGTAAGTACTGTGAAATTTGGTACATACGCTTTATACCTTCAAATTGAAAATATATATTTTAAATAAAAAAAAAAGTAGGATATTAAAATTGTACCTATAAAAGTCTGAGGAAGTTCTTAATGAACTTAACATTATCGTATAATAACGTTTAATTAGTATTATTATTTTGTTTTAATTTTTTTATTATTATTTTTAACATGTACAGCTTTAGGGGATAGCATCAAAATATATTTATATAAAAGTTCATATAACTTAAAAATAATCTTGTATAAAAACATAAAAAATAAAATCAATCATTTGTAAAAGATAAACGTATAATTATATACTTTTAAATCATTACAGAAGTACTTAAATAGTTTTAATTAATTAGAAAAGTATAAAACAATACAAAGGCATTTAGTAAAAGAAAAATTGCTGTGTTAATTATCCGTTATACTCTTATGAAATCGATAATCACGTTTTCTTTTCATATAAAAATAAATTTCATTGAATGATTTTTTTTCAACCTTTACAATTATAGTAGTATTATATATGACAATTGCTCTCTCTCTCTCTCTCTTCTTAAATAATAATAATTCTAAGAAAATTTAAAATTTCATAATAGTTTGTGTTTTCTCACCCAATTAGACAAGTTTAAAAGAATTTTTATCAAAAGACACCAAGTTACAACAGGGAGTATTTTTTTTTTAAAATCTTAAATCCGTGACGATGAAATAAAAATATTCAATGCAGTAAGAAAAAGACCAGTAGACCATTAACAAAGTGTCGATCAAAAATTATTATTCTTTATTTATTATTATATTATTGTATTGCAAAGTACTAGAAGTAAGAGTCAATGAAGTGGTTTTTTAAATACACTGAAAAACTTACAATTCAGATTATGATAAATAAATTTGTAATATAAGTTAGTTAAGGGCTTCAAAATTGTCGTTTTGGAAGACCCCTTTAGCTGAAATTCAAATATTGAGATCCTAACTTTTTGGTCTCATTCATGGTATAACAAATAACATGATGTTAAAATTTAAGGACCTTTGGCTATCAAATAAGAAAGAAAAAATTATTGAAATTAACAGTGCATTATTTGGGAGTTATTTTGTTAAATATTTGCTTGGTACCCTCTCCCTTACTTTTTGTATATTGAGAATTGCAATTTTTAAGTTTTAATGTGAAAAAATAAATGCCATTACAAATTTTAGCCAATCACCTCACCTCATCATCAGCCTCAAATTGTAACGCAATATTTGAAATTTTAAATATTTTTAAAATAAAATTGATATCACATAAAAAAAATCAGTACATCGAAACTTTTTTACTGCGATCTTGCCTCAATTACTGTAATGTCTGTAATTTTTAATTTGAAATTTAAAAAAATATTTTACTTATACCTTATAAATATAATAAGAAACACTTATAATTTCAGTCACAAATTCTTCCTTTTTTTACAGTGTTAAATACGTTTAACTTTAACGAGCAGTATTATAGAATGATAAGAATATAAACTGAAGAAAAGTACTATTTTTTTATTCTGTTTCTTTTACTTCATTATTTCCAATTAACACGAAGTGTTTGAAGTAAAATTCTTGATAACATGAACTTCCTCGTCAGCTCAACTGTGGAGGAAAAGAGTGATTATGTACACGACTTTCGTTTTTGAAAGAATTTATTTTTATCTATTTTATATAAAGTTTAAGGTTGCATGATTTTGTAATCCTTTTCAATGCTCTCTCTCTCTCTCTCTCTCTCTCTCTCTCTCTCTCTCTCTCTCTCTCTCTCTCTCTCTCTCTCTCTCTCTTCTCTCTTCTCTCTTAGTGTCACTCTCATCATTAAAAACTAAATAAATTTTAAAATACTCTCTATATATATATATAGTTACTATTTTAATGCTTTATTTAAGGCTTGTCACCAAGAATTTTAAATAAACGGAAATAAAACTTGTAAACCCATTGATTAAAATTGAAGTTTTTAAAGATTTTTTTTTCCCCCACCTGCTTTTGCTTTTGCTCTTTTTGCTCTTTTTGCTCTTTTTGCTCTTTTTTTCCACCAGTATATTTTCTAAATGTAAATTTCATCACCTGATAATATTATATAAACTTAAGGTCGAATGAATATGAAATATTAAAATATATAAATTGAGGATGTTCACCTATTTATTGTTCCATGCAGTTGGTCTTACGATTCACATGATTAAAACTTATGAGCACGCAAAAATCATAGAAAAAAATGTATAAAAATATGGATGAAAAATATTATTATATTTAAAAATGCTCTTTAAGCTTTTGCTTTCAAACTCAATTCTTTGTAATATATTTTTTTTATGTATCCATTATTATATAAAAATAACACTCGCACAAAACATGGGAGTGTGGTTCTGCTGAGCAATTTATTTCATAGAACTGAATCTAAATGCAATTATCTTCAGAGTAAGAATTTGTAACTTTTCCTTATTTTTATTCCACCTGCATCTGAACACCTTTTTTTTTTATTGTTATTATTCAGCAAACACATTTGATATAAACTTACTTTTTATTGTATCTCATTAAAATTGAATACTTTTTAAAACAATAAGAATAAGATTAAAGACTAAAAAAAGGGGGTGAGTATAATAAAATCTTTCAGGTAGAAAAAAAATCATAATTAAAACAAAAAAAATGTCGTCAAGAGATATTTTTGGTTGATATTAGTTCCTGATATTCTATACTACATGGATGTGAAATTTGATATGTTCAAGAAGTACTTAAGATTACCTTATTCTATAAAAATACATATTTTTACTGATAATCTTTAATATTATATAATAATAATTTTTTTCCTTTTTTTTTTTTCAGGTGAGATAAAGCAGAAAAACATCTCAGATTTAAGGACCCCCTCAAAAGAAGGTATTGTAAATAAAAACCAACATTATCATTAATTATATTTCTCGTAAAATAAATTTGAATGACGATAGAAAAACATAAAAATTTCAACTTTTCTAACTAATTTTTTTTATCTTATTATAAAAAAAAGGTTAAATATCTGAAATTTCCATGAATTGGTTTTATAAAACGAAGAAGAAAAATTATAATCACGCATCTGATTTAAATATTTAAAATCTAAGTTTATTCACACCGATATATTTTTTAGAAAGGAAAATGCGTTTTAATATTTTTTTTCTTTCTTTATTATATTTTTTTTTTCGTTAAATTTCAAGTATGTAAATTTTTGAAAAGAGAAAAAAATTAAGGCGAATATGATAGCACTAATTGCTTTAGTAAAGTATAAAAAACGAAATGCTCTGATGAACTTTAATCGTCTTTATCAGGCTTGAATAAGTTAATTAACACTCTCGTCTCATTCATCATACCAAGAATTAAAAAAAAAATCACCCATTTTAAACTTACGTTGTATATACGTAAGTACGTAACATGCTCAATTTATTTTAAACTGGAATTTTAATTACGATTTTATTATAAAATTTAATAAAATCAATTTATATAATAAAAAAAATCTTATCTTTCAATTTTATCACTGGAAAAAAAAACTTGATGACAAGTACAGAGGTCTTTGGCTTTTTGTAATTTTTTTGCTTTGTAATGTCATTAAAAAAAAAAAAAGGGCAAGCAAATCAAGTTCCATGGTATATTTTTTCATTTACAGTTTTCTCAAGGGATAAAAATATTAAATTATATTTTTATAGTAAAAAATAATAATAATACAAAACTTTTTTTTATTTTTTTATTATAAGTGATGCATGGTATAAGAAAGGTGTGGGTGTTTGGTGTTTGGCCTTAGGAAATTTAGTTAAAATTGATGTTATGCGCATGCGTTATGACACTTTATAGCTGGACAATCACTCTCATCTAAAGTCAATCTGTCAAAATTTTCCCGCGAACAGAAAAAAAAAATCACCTATCATTATCTTTAAAAATTTGAAATAGTGCTATCAAAATGTTGCAGCGTTATAAATTGAATATAATATGAAAAAATATATACGCAAGTGTGTGTGTATGTGTGTGTCCAAATGTGAGAAATATGTCGAAAAAATAACAATATAGAAAAAATTATTTTATCATCATTATTATTTTATAACAATGATAATAATAGAGAGAGAGACAGTGACAGACAGATAGAGGGAGAGAGAGAGAGAGAGAGAGAGAGAGAGAGAGAGAGAGAGAGAGAGAGAGAGAGAGAGAGAGAGAGAGATAGAGAGAGAGAGAGAGAGAGAGAGTATATTACAAAAGTGCAATTATTTTGACAATCCTATTAATTAGACGAGTTACTTTATACAGTATATATATAGAAAACAATGCATGGTCATTCAACAATACAAAACATAATTATCATTTGTTTTTATTTTATATTTTAATTAAAATAACAAGTAAGTAATAAATACATGCTATATGATATACGTGATATTGTAATTTTTTTTTATTACCACCTAATGTTTATACATATTATATACCGACTGCAAGCACACGCACAAAATTACGTGCAATAAATAATAAACTATGAGATAAATAATATTTGATATCAAAATTCACATGCTTAAATATCTAGTTGCTTCCTTTTTCTTATAATATACTATTATAATTTCTAAGAAATTAATTTTTGTACAAGGCCTTGAAAATGAGGGTAATCAACCGAAGGGTAAAAATGAAAATTGGTAATATGAAAAGGCAAATGAAAGAGAGAGAGAGAGAGAGAGAGAGAGAGAGAGAAAAGAAAACGTATCAGCTCACGGATGAATTGATTTTAATATACATTGAAAAATATTTAAAAAGAATAATAAAAGTAATAAGACGAATGAAAAAAAAAAAAAAAAAAAAGTTAAGAAAAGAGATTCATTGTTAATATTAAAGACCTTGAAACGTTTATATATGTTTGTATAAGAAAACTGCGCGTTCAATTTATTTGGATCACTAAGAGTAATTGAAAAAAAAAAATGTATATAAAAAAATAATAATAATAAAAAAAAAAAGTAAACAACAAGAAGAGGCGATGTGGTGATTGAACAGGGACTTGTAGTTTTGTCCACTTCACCAAATACGCCAACATTCAATATTTATGCATGCTGCTCTTTTTATTTTATTTTATTTTATTTTTTTATCTTCAATAGGATTGAATTTTTTTAAACTAAAATTATATGGTATCACATTTAAATTGAATAATAAATAATTTTGTATACTGTTCATAACATTTTTCATGCATTTATTTTGTCTCTTCATAAGTATATGCTACGATTTTATAAAAAATGTTGCACATTTGAAAAACAGTTTTAATGACAGATGAGGAAAGGGTAAAGGGTGTTATGTGAAAGGGAGGTGTTTCTTCCCGAAGATTAACTAAAACGCCAGCTTGCAAGTTCTATGATAAACAGAGGAAAAACTTAGAAATATTATGCTTTTTATAACTCGCTCTCAAACTATTTTCTTAAGAATTTACGGTATGCATAATCAAAAATAAAATAACAAATAAAAAGAAAAGAAAAAAACGTGCTAAAATAATAATTCATTTCAATCTTTTTTGATATGAAATAATACTGTATTTTAAGACAAGAGATATAAATTTAAATGAAATGTAGGAGGTATAATTTTATTTTAATTCATTTCACGACTATCATAATGTCTACCTCACGCACGCCTCATCTAGCTCCATGAAATTTAATTAAACAATAAAATTTAATAAGGATATATATATATATATATTTTTTGTAATTTGAAGAGCATGTTATTATCATATTTTTTATATATATATTATATGAATTTAAATACGTTACAAATGTGAATATCAATGTCTTTTATACCTTTTAAAGTTGTGTTCTTTGTCCTTGAAAAAAACTAAGTCATCAGACATGCAAAAAGCTTAAAAAGGAATCAGAATAAATTGTACATACTTGTATTTAATATAAATTGGGTGCAGTCCTCTTTTTATATGTTTTTCCTTCTTTTAAAGTGTCATTATTTGACTCGTCAAATACTCAATACCTTGTTAAATTGTATTTTACATCACGAGTTTCTTATACGTCTCATTTCCATATTTCTCAAATCAGTAAAACATCGTTTGGTGAGTTTTGTAGTCAATTCGATAACTGTAGTTGGTTATAAAATTTAGTAAATCTTAATTAATTTGTCAAAACGATGTATAGATTAAGAAATTTAAACAAAATTATCAAAAATTATTGTTAACTGATGGGATGAACCAATCAGATGCAAGGAAAACGGCATGCAATGGGCCCCTTAAAATAACTTCCATATAGCTTTGCGGGACCATCTTTTAAGCTATTTTTTGAGAAAACTACTCTGAGTTAAAACAAAGAAATGTAAATTACGCATACTAGTCACACACTTGTACATGTTTTTTAAGCTAAAAAAAATGTTGATCAAAATTTTCAGACTAAATACAACTCTAAAAAATAAAAATAAAAGAAAATTAGATTTCGATCAGAATATTAAATTATAAAGAGTACACACCTGTGAGCATTTATTTCTTTTATCTATATAAAAAATAGAACGCCAATATAACAAAGTCAAATAACATAAGTAAAAAAAAAAATGCGTATTATTTATTTTAATGTTACTGTCAATTTTCATTACATGCAGCCATCCAATTTTGTGTAATAATTAGACCAGATGAGGATTAAGAAAAAATTTATTAATTCATATTTATATAATAAAATCATACAGGTGATTTTTCTTAATCAAATTTGTATGAAACTTTCATAAAATTAAAATATGTATTAATCGTTGCGTCTGTTATTTGTTTTTGTCTCGTCTAGTACAACATTAAATGTTAAAATAAGAATTATACTACATTATACTTAAATACTATAGCTATTAAAAACTATATGACTTTGAAAATAGTATAACTATAACTTCTTTTTTTTTTTTTCTAAATAGCTAACTATCACGCACGATCTTTAAACAATAAAAATATATTACATATTATCCAAATAAAAAATTAAATTAATTACAGGTAATCTTTATATATTTTTTTTGAAATTACGTCATATTTTTATTATTTTTTAATGTAATAAATTTTTATATAAATAAATAAAAATATTTTTGTAGTAATTTGCTATAGGTATAAGCCACGACCTGCAAAGACGTTCGTTCGTTCGTTCGTTCTTCTTCTTCATTTTTTTTTTTTTTTTTTTTTTTTTTTATACTTTGAAAAATGATGAAGTCACGGGCAGAGCAAAAGCCAGTTCTTATATTTTTGCCCCTACTCCTTCTCTCTCTATCATAATATATTTTTCCCCTCCCTCCCTAGTTTTAATGGACGAGAAGGTGGGGAAACAAAACACTCTCACTCACTCTCCACAGCTCATAGGTTTGTGTCAGTTGCCCGGTTAACACTTACATAAACGCATCGTTGCTCTTACATGCATAAACAAAAAGTTATTATATATTAATAAAAGTGCATTCTTTTTAAAACGAGTGAAAAAAAATTATATAGAGACTTAAACGCACGGTTTTAATATCAAAGAGACTTTAACGCGTGGTTTTATATCAAAGAGACTTAAACGCGTGGTTTTGTGAGTGACTTTATTTTAATTTAACTCTTTCGTTCTTATCTCAAATTTAGATAAGACTTGAATAATTTACGAGTTGCGAGTTTTGAAATTAAAAAAAAAAAAAAAGAGGAACTACATATTTAATCGTAAGTACTGAATAACTTTTATTTAAATTATCGTTTATACAATTTTAATCATTTTCAAGAAAATATACTTTTAAAACAAAATAAGATGTATCATTCTTTTAAATTTAATTTAGTCTGTTATTATAATACTATAAAGACTAAAGGGTTTAGTAAAGTGATATTTGGGTTAAATATTTTACCCCCTGGAGACTTATATATATATATATAGTATAGTAGTATAGTATTGTCATTAATAATGAATCAACAAATTTGGACATCTTTGTTAAGAAATCATATTTTATAAAACATTAAATCTTGTATAGGTGTCATTATATATAAAATACTTTTTAATAAATCATATAATATATATATAAAAAATATATTTGATTTTGAAAGAAATAATGTACCATCGTGTTCTGCTGCAATAGTCGTTAAAACAATATTTTATATTTCTTACGTAAGTCAACTGTATTGGTGTAATGTATCGTGAACCAATTATACAAAGATTATTTCCCGAGTCGTTAACGGATCAACTAAATATATATATAGTAGTGAGAAGAGTGTATATTACTTAAAATATAAAATTAATTACATTTTTTTCATTTTAGGTAATTAAATCTATAGTTTAAAAACTGTTATCATTTTTATACTCATGGTGAGAAAAATATTAAAGAATTTATTTTTTCACTCCTTCTCTTGTTCATAATAAAAATATATTATTAAATATTTATTACTATATAACGTAATTATGGTATAATTATTTAAGGTATGCTGATTTCATTATGTAATTTATACTAATTTGTGTAAAAATTTCACACTGATAATTCATATTACTTAATTTTTCAATGCCAAACATATAAGATTGTTGATATGTTAAGTTAAATTTGAATAAGAAAATAAAAATGTTACATTTTTATTACTAACCGTCACTGGTTTTGATATACTGAGAAAACGAAAGTGTACTCACACAATATACATGCAGTTATGGCTGTTTTTTGGAATTATAAATTCCTCACCACTTAAAACAAAATAACGTATATACTCAAAAAGCATTATATAAAGTCAAATTTACTGTTTTACGTGATTTTGATTAAAAATATATGAGACGAGAATAAATATGTTTTCGTTTTTTCAGTGTAGATTTGATGTTTTGATGGAAAATCCTTCATATTTTTTTAATGACTCTTCTTTGCAATTTTGTTCTTTGCAAAAATTCTGCTATGTCATTCAGAATGAGTTAAATGGAAATATTATATTATCATGAGTAATTGCTATAAAATTTTAAGCAGAGCATTTTAATTTTTATAATAGAAGTGAAGGCGTTAATATTTACGGTCACCAAGTATATCTTCCATTAAAGTATATATATATATTTTTTTTTTCATTTTACTATACGATAAAAATTCTTTTGTAATGTAAAAAGAATGTGCTAAATATATGCTTGTAATGATGACGAATATATATATTAGCCTGCTTCATTTTTAATTCTATCTTCTTCTCTTTTTTTTTTTTGCGGTATCTTCAAACACATTTAAAAAAATGATATAGAATTCTGTTATCTATAAAAACTTAACTATACTTTGTTGGTCAATGTAGTAATAATAATTAACCCTATAATTAATTAAAATATACTGTTATAAGTAGCAGATAATTGTTATTGTTTAATGTATCTTTTTACAGTAAGATATCAAATTACATAATAATGATTTTTAATGTAATTCATAATATATACGTAGAGATGGCACCATTCATAATATATTTTTGATACTTATATATATATATATATATATATATATATATATATATATATATATTATAAAGTTTAAATAAACAATAACGAGATAAAACAATATAAAGCTAGTATAAAGTGTAATCACTTTTTTTTTTGTATGATGTAAATTTTTTTAAACATAAAAAATTAATCTACTCGTGCAATGAACTGTAGAGTGATGATATTAATCATTCAAGCTTTGCTTGTAGCAAAAGTTGGTTGAAAAAAAAAATTAAGTTAATCGATTTTTATCGATTATATTTTTTACACTGAAAAAAAAGGTACTTATACAACTTAAATATGTGTTTATATAGTTAAATAAATAAGTAGTGACTAATCGTGTTATAAAAGTTGATCATATTAATCATTCTTTAATTTGGTTCATATTTGCTGTCTTTTAGAAAACACCAGTTTAATCGGATATATTGCATTATGATTGTAATATTAAAGAAATTATTGAACTAGTTTTAATTTTTTTGATAAGATACGTTAAGTGTTAATGTGATTACTCCATACCTACAATATCTCTTAGGATATACTCAAGGTAGCTCTAATGATATAATGAATTTTTTTAATTTCTATTATTATTTTATGTTAAGCAAGCATATTCTTCTATTCTCGTTAATATTATCGTAAAAATAATATAAATTGGTACACATAAAATAATTGGTACAAAATTGGTATAAATTAGTACTATAATATAATTGGTGGATTAAAACATTTGAGGTATTTAAAATAACTCGAGGATTTCTCTTTCATGAAAACTTAAAGTCCTTGTCCTTTTACTAAAAAAAAATCATTAGAATCGGTACTGAAATACTCTTATTGTTTTGCACTTATAGAATATACATGTATATACGATCTTATAAAGTGACTAATCTTAAATACAAATCTACTTTTTTTTTCCTGCTATACTACCTGTACTCGATCTATAAGGAAGTTACAATATAAAATAAAGCTTGTTTGTGTCATTAAATAAAAACTTGAATAAAGTTACGTATTTTATATATTTTTTCTACTATATATATATATACTCGCAGGTATATTGACGTGCCTTATAAGCTTAGGAAGTGCTAAAAAGACTTAAAGAAGAACTTTTTATTATAGACTTTTGTTATATTATACGTATACGTCATATAACATCGTAGGCGAAATTATTGCATATTTAGATAAACATAAAAAAGTGCAATGGATGATATATATATTTTTTTTTTAATTTTATTATATATAAAGATTTAGGAAGTTTTTCGTAATATTGATTTTTTTTCATATAGGAAAGTAAATTTTATTTCACTTTATTTAAAAAAAAAAAAAAAAAAATGCCCACAGGTTATAGCTTAATATTTTTGACTGTTCATTTTTTTTTTATCAATTCTTACACGATTATCTCCTTCACTTTTCATCAAAATGTATGAAAAAAAATCAATAATAAAAAAAGTTTGATCAGTGACTCATTTCCTGATTGTTGTGAAACGAGTAATTTGCACATTTTGAAGTAATTCACTCAACAACAATAATAATAAAATAAAAAAAACTTGACTGTAAAAAAATGACTTAATGATGAAGTTGAGTTCAATGAAGATCATAAAAAATCTTATGCCCAAAAAATTTCCATTTCAAACGTAAAATTCTAGTACAACAAATTGCATTTTCCCACTTTAACTGCTAATTAACTTGATTGCATTTGTTGTAATTATATTTCTCTTCAAATTTCAATCGTATCTGAAGAATGTTATGTATTTTTTTTTAAATTTTATGCATGTATAGCTAAAATGCAAATGTGTTTGGAATAAATTAAGGAACAAATATGTAAAAGAAGAAGAAAAAAAATACGTATATAATAAAAATCTGACTTTTTCCTTAATGTGTATATATTATAATTTATAATTGTATGTTAATGGTGTTTATCATAGTCTATTAAGAGAGTTAATTACTATATATCTTATCAGTAAAAGAGATAGTTTTTTTTTTCATTATCGCATATTTATGTATTCTCGCACGTTATAAGTTGATGGGATCTTTTACTTCGTTATGTACGTATGTATATACGTATACATACTTACGTTTTAAACTCAAAAGCTGATATATGTTCGTAAAAAGCAGGTCACTCGACTACGTTAATTAGAGCTGCGGAAAAATATTCACACTAGATAATTTTGATGAAATTCACATTACTTCAGTTTAGTTTAATACTTCATGATGGACAGTGCAACTGGACGTAGAGTAATATACTCAGCTACTCGATCAAAACGGATTTATGTGTCACAAGTTAATTTTATTTTTAATCACGATCAGTTATATGGTATGTATTTATATTTGATTTTATATTTCGCTTTTATAAAAAAAAAATGTAGATCTTCACATTATAAGAAATCATAACATGGCTTTAGAACATCTGTAAACTTAAGCCAAAAAAAAAAAAAAAAAAAAAAAAAAGACAATTGTGCGTGTCATTTTTTTTTTTTTTTTTTTTTTTTTTAAGTTTCCAAAAGGACGAAGCATTAACTTGATACATAACTTAAAACGATAAATTCATAAACCAAAAAATTCCCATATTTTCAGTCTATATTTAGATATTTTTTTATTGATATGTGAAATTTTTTTATATTTTTTCTGGCGATTTTTTTACTATCAATATTGTCACCAACACTTCAAAAAAATACAATAATACATATTAACTGTGGGATAACCCATTACTTATGTATACCTTATACCTTGCTTATTCTAATAGAACGTTTCCAAAAGAATGAATCAATAAATTGAGACATAATTTTAAAAGTATATATAAATACATTTTTAAACCAAAAATTCTCATATTTTTAGTCTATATATAGATATTTTTTTATTGATATGCGAAATTTTTACATATTTTGTGGTGACTTTTTTTTTATTATTATTATTACTGTCACTACTTAAAAAAAAACACAATGCGTTGATAAAACATTTCTCATGTATATAACTTGCTCACTCTAAGAAAATTCATCTACTTCCGTTTCAATATATAATATGTTGCACAACATGTTCTTCTTACCTGGCATATTATAAAAAAAGTATAAAATATCACAACGTGTTCATTTCTTACGGTTATTTCTTTACACCAGTAATAATATTAACCAAAGAAAAAAAAATGTATCATATACATTGCAGTAAATAACACTTTACATGCAACAAGGTTTCATTACCTGAATGACATGCATTTTTTTTTTTTTTTTTTTTTACTAATTATCATATTACAATCAATCAATGTCAAATCATAACAAGAATTATATATCAATATAATTGATTTAAAAAATAAATATACATTTTTTTTTATTTTTTTTAATAACACGGAAAAATTACTGTTATTGTTGCTTTCGTTGTTTCTAAAGGATTATTAGGATATTTTAATGTTTTTTTTTTCAGTGTAATTTGACAAAGTATTTTTCTCTCAGTTTTATGTCTTCAGGGTGATTTCAATGAGTTCCGTATTTAATACATATCACGTAAAACTTTGCCACAAAAAAAAAAAGTTAAAAAAAAAGTCTGCCAATTTTCCGACCTTGTCAAAATGATAAATGATAAAAATTTTATCTTTATATAATGATATATATAAATACTTTCCTGTCATTTAATTAGTACTAAATATTAATATTAATAAATTACTTACTTAAAAAAAACGCCTAGAGCTATGCAACCAAGTTTAACACGCAAGTTGAAACAGTTGCATAATTTACAGGCTGTTATCTCAATTAATTAAAAAAAAATTGTTATAATATAAAAATGTTTGTAAAAAATTTAATTGTAACCCAAGTTAAAAATTATTAAACAAGATAAACATAAAAATCAATTTTTGTTTTACATCGTTTTTTATTATTTGTTTTAACTTAAACGAGATTTTGTATCTGTCAATATATATTTTGCTTGTTATGTGTTTGTTTAAAAATCTCACCACACCTAAAACTAAAATAAATATTGCCAAAGCTTGTTATACAAAATTGTAACCTTTAACACCTTTTTTTTTTTACCGTTCTTTTTTTATTACCTTATATTGAAACAATTTATTGATTTTTATTACCTGTTACTTCTGTTGTAAAATATTTAGGTTTATTGTAAAACTTTTACAATTTGATTCAATTACTGTCATATTGGAGCAATATTTATTGATTACTGATTTAATCATTGAGATTCTATATTAAATTTAAAAGAAAGAAAGAAGAAAAAAATCTAATGATAATTTAAGAAAAGTATAAAATGTTGATACAATACTAAGGTTAATAAATTTTACGACTTTGTGATTCAAAATAATTGACATTAAAGCATCTAGTTTTCACAGTCTATTTATAATATGCACCTTAAGCCTCTATATAAAATAGAAATATTTATTGCATTAATAATTTATTGAATATATTATTATAAATTGCATCATTAAATTTTAATATATATAAACATAAAAACTTTCTTATATATATATATATATATATATATATGTTTAAACTTCAAATGATATAGTTTTTCCTCACTACACATAGTGTAGATCAGAACTCCACGAGATGGCGATATTTGTATCAAAGTATACAAATATTTATATCAAATATTTATATATTATACTTTGATATATATATATATATATATATATATATATATATATATATATATATATATATATATATATATATACAGTATTATGTCGTAGCTAAAAAATAATGGTAATAATAATTTGTTGTGTAAAAAATATTTACTGTATTACTGACCTATCATTGAGATTTTAAAATATACATAACATATAAATATAAAAAAGTCATTTAAAAAAACTTTAATACGTATATATAATTAATATCCAGTTCAATCTAATTGGCATTGATTCAAAATAACAAGTAGAGCTATAAAATTAAAAGAAAATGTTTAATATCATTCCAGGAAAGAAAAAAAATCTGCATGTTAAAAAAAATATATGTGCCCACGCTTTTTAATGAAATTTTTACCTTGGAATTCTTTCTATGCTTAACTGCTTTTTTTTTCTTCTTGTTATTATATATATAAGAAGTATTGTTTGTATATTTTTATAGTGGGTTGAATGTTTTAAGTTGATCTCTTTTATAATAAAATTTGTGTATGTACCTTTTTTTTAAAAATAATTAATTACTTATTCGATTGATACTTATTAAATACTAAGTAAAATTAAGTATGTGGTCTGTTTTCGATTATATTTATAAATGAGTAGGAGATGAGAACCCACATTAAAGTTGATGAAACTCATCTAATACGTTACTTTTACTTTGACATTGTTTATGATTGCTGTTTGTTTTTGTTTTTTTTTTATTTATCGATGATCCGACTCAATAAATATGATCATTTATGTAAGTGTAGCAAATATTTACATTTTTTACAAGTTGTACAATCAACTAAGCTCAAAATGAAATAAACAGTGAAAGTCAGTAAACTTGTTATAATTTTTCTTTTACTAAATTTTTTTTTTTTTTTTTTTTTTTTTTTTTGCCCCAAACTACGAAAAATGACAATAAAATTGAAATTGAAATTGAGCATTTTTTGGAGCAAGGGAACAGGGTTTACAAAAATCCTTTAAAAGCATAGAAAACCTAAAACAACATGTTATTTTTAATCATTGGAACACAAAATGGGATCTACAAAACTGATAATAATTTTACCAGAATGTAAATGTGGCCCCACAAGAGAGCGTGAAAAAACTGTAAAGTATGCAATTTGCGTGAATATTTCTGCTTATGACGTCAGAGTCAAAAATTAGTATGAAAATGTTGTGCGGGTTGCATAAATTAAAACTTTCTGATCACTGTAACGGCGCTACAGTTGAGACCAATTAATGTTATTTATGTAAGTCCTATCATATGTTTTGTGATATAAATACTAATGTTTTCATGTTGTCTATGACTTTAAGAAATGAATTATCTTCAATTTTGGTTAAGTTTACAGATACTTTGTATACAATTTTACTATATTGGCTTATGGCAGCACAATATATTTGCAAAAAGACTTTGATTAACGTATTGCTATATTATTATAAGGTATTAATAAGGTAGTAGAGTAAAATTGTATATCAGTATATCGGACTGTATCCACGTACAAAGTAAAAATATTCTTTACTTTAATTTAAAAGTGTCGCAAAATAACTATACAAGCCATTAGGTGAGACACCTTTAAAAAAAAGAAAAATTGTACCTTTACTTTTTTGAAAGGAGTATTTTTCTTTACATTTCATATAAAACTTGTAGGCTGTAATCGCATTATAAGAATTTTTTTATATAAGTTTTTTTTCTTATACATACAGTATAACAGGGAGTAAAGTCATGATAGTTTTAAACAAACCCACACACATAAATATTCGCATAGTGAAAGCTAACTTTTGTGACAAGTTTGCACGATTTTCTTTACTTAAAAAAGAAAGAAAAAGAAGAAAAAAATATTTTAAATATTATAATCTAAAATATATATGTTATGATGTCATTATGAGTATAATTAATTATAAAATTAAGTTCAAGAATTTTATTAAAAAAAAAATCGTGATGCATGCATGAAAAAGTTAAAAAAAAAAATTAAACAATTTATTTTAAAATATTCAATATATTATGTGACTAATGTAAAAATAAGATTTCATGACTTTTCACAGCTTCTGTACATAAGTATTTATACTAAAAACGAATAAATCACATGCTATTTGCCGCTGTCAAGTATCGTACGCCTCTTTTTTTTTTTTTTTTTTTTTTTTTTTTTTACACAAAGTTCATGAGGTTACATTTAAAAAAGTTGCAATCCTTAACGGACAAAAACTTTTACTTGTTTTTTTTTCTCTTTATAATGTATACATGTTTTTTATTTTTAATAATGCATTCATGACCTTTCTTAAATGATAATAAATTGAAACTTTAATATACAAGTTTTTGGTACCCAATAAGCCACACACATACAATTATATGGTATTATTATATATATATATATATATATAATGAAAGTTAATATTTGAATGTATGTCTTACCTTATTTGTACAATACTTTCTATTATAGAACATAAATTTAATAATAATATAAAAATAATAAATCATAAATCAATAAGAAATAACTTCGTTATGCTATATGAAATTTTCACTTATTATTATTTTGTGTATTTAATAATGTTATCAAAATGAATAAAATATTAAATTATGTTAATTTTATAAATAATTAATATATATCATAATATAACATTGACATGCATTACTTTCACGTATTAATGTTGTAACCGTTGCATTCACTTTTAATTTTGATTTGATTTTTTTTTTTTTTTTTTTTTTGCAAGTAAGATTAATTTTTAGTGATATACTTGAGTACGTTACTTCACAAAACAGTGCTACAATAAATATTTTTTTTTAACAGATAATTATAAATATAATTCATTTATTGAGCTTCTATAATATAATCACTTTTTAATTGTTTTATAATTACTGGTGTTTGTAAATCAATAATATGCGATCAAGTAGCATCAAAGATATATATATATATATATATATATATATATATATATATATATATATATATATATATATATATATATATATATATATATATATATATATCTTTTCAAAGATATATATATATATATATATATATATATATATATATATATATATATATATATATATATACCCGAGTAGAACGCTAAGTATGACAATTCTATGATTTTTCAATGAAATTTCAATGAAATGTCCCATAACGATGACACAACTGCGATTTAATGAAGACAAAGTATGACAAAGTCACAAAAATAATTTTTTTAAAATGTCTAACAATGAAATTTCGATGACAAAAAGACGACATAACGACGACATGAAATTTTTTGTTTTTACAAAAATGAAATAAGTATGACAGCAAAAAATTATTGATGAAATAACGATGGCAGTTTTATTTTTCAAAAACCTAAATGCGACACAACGACGACAACGATTAAAATTCAATATGTATGAAATAACGATGACACGAAGAAATAATAATTTAAATTATTATTTCTTCGTGTCATCGTTATTTCATACATATTGAATTTTAATCGTTGTCATCGTTGTGTCGCATTTAGGTTTTTGAAAAATAAAACTGCCATCGTTATTTCATCAATAATTTTTTGCTGTCATACTTATTTCATTTTTGTAAAAACAAAAAATTTCATGTCGTCGTTATGTCGTCTTTAAGTCATCGAATTTTCGGTTTTAGCTGGTAGATTGATAGAAAAATATCATATTATATATATAATTAAATAATTAATCTATATTAATATAACGTGTTTGATTAAAATTACTACTGACATAATTATATAGATTTTTTTTCCTATGTGCAAAAATGCATGCTAAACGGTTTCAGAGTGTGTATTTTTCAATATTGTAAAAATATAAAATAATTATTTTATATTATATTAGTTATTAATGTAATGAAATTTAATATTTTACTAAAAATTATGCCAATCTAAATCAGCTTTAAATATAGTCAATGTGCTTATTATTAACTCCATAAGCGTAACAAAAATTGTTAAATTGATTGAATTTTTATTGTTATATATTTCTTAACACGCGTACGATAAGGCAAATTAATTGCAAGCATTAAAAGAAAATTTAAAAAAATATATTATAAATATGTTTCAAACAAATCAAAATTTAGTATTGCATAAATATATGGAAAGTAATAATTTAGTGCCAAAACTGACAATTATTATAATCACTTATATAGCTTTTTTTAATGCATAAAATAATGCATAAAAAATATTATTAAATATTGCAAATACATTGTTGCGTTTAATTAATATTCAATACAAGCAATATATTTGATAAATACATATTATGATTAGAATCCTGTACAAAATCTTTGTGGTAGTGCAATGTAATATAGTGTAGCTTTTTCCGGTGACTCTCAGACTTGAAAAAAAAAAAATTCAAAGTCAAGAATTAATACCTATTTTTTCGTTTGTTTCGGAGGTTTTGATACTTTTTAGGGCAGGTAATAAAAGTTTTAATTATTTATAAAATATGTAATTTACTACAAAAATGACGATTTATTGTGTTTTCTGACTTAGATTTGCATAAAAGTATTCACTTGATTACAAATTAATTAAGAAATCTGCAAAACAAGTTTCAAGTGAGACTTAAAAAATGCTGGGTTACTGAGTTTGGAAAGCTTTTTTATATAATATAATGCGAGCTACTCTACACGAAAGAAGAAAACTCCAACCCCGTATATAAAATTTCATGTTAGGCAGGTAGCATTTGGTATATAGGCACTAGATTTTATTAACAGGCAGGTCTCCGAGGTGGTCGCGCGGTGTACTTTGAAAGTTTGTCGTCGATATTTCATATTTTTACATTATTAAAATTATCCTGAAAATTTTTGTCATCTTTATTTCATACATATGTCATTGAAATTTCATCGATAATTTCTAGTAGTATAATTTTGTCGTCATTATTTCTCATTTATGTCATCGTTGTGTCATACTTATGTCATCGTTGTTTCATACTTATGTCATCGTTGTTTCATACTTATGTCATTGAAATTTCGTCGAAAATATTTTGCTCATTTTGCTAATATTTCTATTTTTTAACTCCATATAAATAACATGGGGCTAACGATGAAATAACGATGAAATGGGACACGTTTCATCGTTATTTCATCTTTGTGTCGCATTTATTTGTCATTCTTATTTCATCGTTGTGTCATCGTTAAAATTTTACTCGGGTATATATATATATATCTTTGATGTTACTTGATCGCACTCATTTATACAGAAACGTTTAATTATTTGAAATATATTTTAAGATTTTTTTTCTTTTATTGGGTATATTAATATTGCATCAATTTTCTAAATAACAAAATGTGTTAACAAATTAACTAAAAAAAAATTATTTAAAAATGTATAATTTTTTTAGTTAATTGTACATAAACGTGTTATAAGAAGTATATAATAAACTTTACTAGCCAATACAGTGACCTCCCAACGTATGAAAAAAAAAAATAATAACTAAAATAAGGAAGACCGAGTGTAGAAAGCGTAAAATAATAAGAAAAAAATATATACTTATGCGCAAATCAGACTTGATGGATTTAAGATGAGTTAATTTGCTTTGTATAAACTTTCCATGTTTTATGCATATTAACCATGAGGTTTCCTGAAATAATTTTTTATATATTCATCGTAATATAGTTGTATAATGAGATAAGTGATTTACCGGTTTACTTTTTTTATTTTATTATTATTTTTTTTTTTTGTTTCAGATCGTAACTTTAGTTATCATTTATGTATCGTAGTTTCAATAATAAAAACGCAATTTACAAAAACCAAAAAATCATTATTGAAAAAAAAAAAAAAAAAAAATCTATTTTCTATTCAGATGTACGGTTGCCATACAACAAGTCTCATACGGACAAAAATAAATACGTAATAATTATTCTAGCGTACTTTCAGCACAATTTGTTCAATAAAGCATAATTTATGCTATACTGCATAATAAATATGTTACATAGCATAAATATTATGTTGTACAGCGTAATTATTTATGTTGTTCAAATTTAGTATTATTTATGCTATAATGACATAAACGTGGCATAAATTGCGTAATTTATTATTTCGGTGCTATATAGGTATAATAATAACCAATAATTATCTTAAGTATATAAGAAGTTCAATTTTTAAGCTCTTAAGTTTTCGAAACTTAAATATTCAGGAATTCAATTTTGCTAACATAATCTAAATTCTTTTATTTTAATGAACTATAAAAAAAATCTGATTTTCATGACATTAGAAAGGACCTATTTAATGAACCTAATAATATTTAACATCGTAAAATTTTTAATTTTGAACTGAATATAATTTAATTATTAATAATTTAAATGATATTAAGAAAGGTATTTAGAATTGTAGTTCATAAAAAAGCAGGTGTGATACAAACTCAAATTCAGGACATGAAAATTAATTTTTTTTTTATTATTGTTATTATATTATCCTCCCTCTAATGACACTTCATTTAAAATAAAAATATTAGGTGTTAAGACATGAAGGCTATTTTATAATGACGTATTATTTATGCTTAAATTTTATTATATATTTTTTTTTTACTTACATTTTAAATAGAGTATCATTGTTAAGCACAATAAAATAAACATTAAATAAAATTATAAATTACAATTCTTTAAAGACAAAAAAATAAAATGTTAATTTGATTTTGAGTGTAAATTTATATGTATAAAAAATAAATACATATTCTTTTAAAAGTATTATTGACAAACGTATAAATTAAATGTAAGGATAGAATAAAGTGACATGCAAATTTTTATATTTACGGCAGCTGCGTAAATATTAAAAGGATGAAAGTACTTTTAAATTATTATTAAAAAAAAGTTGTTAAAAGTACAAAGACCTTTGATTGCGTGTAGAATATTAATTACATAGAATATAATTAAAGTTCATTCTTTATATAGAAGTAGAAAAAATTTGTATCAGAATTTGACGTCATAAAAAAAATTTAACAAGTATATGAAAATCACTATTTTGCATATAAATACTGTTTCATCATTTTTTTTTTTTAAATTTTTTTTTCTATTATTACCTCCTGTAGTTATATGTATAACAAACAAAACATCACTATATAAATATTTATATATCAAAATATATTCGACCTTCAAGAACGAAGAAGAAAAAAAAAAAAAAAAATGCTTAAAAGAAAGGTGTCTTCTATCAATCATATATTTTTTATATATTATATTGATCTTGAGTGGAAATGAAAAGTGAACATGACCTTGACATTCGCTATTTTTATATAATATGAAGTCAACGTACCTTAAAAAAGTCTTGACTGATGAATGATCAAACTAGTACGGTCAACGTTACTTACATATTCTTCACTTGCGATGCCTAAACATTCTTCTCGTCCAAGTTAACCTAGGTAAATGACCCTTTAATATAAAGAAGGATAAAAAAAAAAATAATAATAATATATAAAATGGCGAACTTGCGAATCTTTTTTTAAAAAGGGTTGCCTATAAGTATATCTTGAACAGCCTTAGGGAGTTTTTTTTATAAAGAAAAGAAAGAGTGAGAGAGAGAGAGAGAGAAAATGTAATGACTAAAAATCTTTCTCTCTCTCTCTTTCTCTCTGTACAACATTCCTCTGCGTATTTTTCTAGAGCTGAAATCTACTTTATATTTATATTATATATTTTTTTAATATGATTATAAAGTTCATTAATATTATGTTAGACTATAGTAAATTAGACTTTATGAAATTTTTAATCGGGCACGTGGCTATATAATGTCCTCTTCTCATATTACTTACTCAGGACTTTTTCAGGGCGTTCGTTCACCCAAAACTTACTTGTTAGCTTCTGTATACCCTCTCTCTCTCTCTCTCTCTCTCTCTCTCTCTCTCTCTCTCTCTCTCTCTCTCTCTCTCTCTCTCTCTCTCTCTCTCTCTCTCTCTCTCTCTCTCTCTCTCTCTTTCTCTTCACTTTTGTATATTTTATCAGGGCCGGTTTGACCATAATTGAATTTAAATTATCCATTTTTGGGTTGTCATATTATTTGATGTCTAATACCTTATTCATACGAAGGTATTAATTTTCTAGTCTCAGACATCACTTTCTTACTTTTACTTTTAAATTTTTGTATTGCAAACCCATAAGTTATTTTTATCATTCTTACATTTAGGGGAGGGGTTATATATAGAAAAAACATTTTACAAGTTACCAATGTTTGGCTTATACCTAATCAAAAATCACCACATATATTATCCACTGTAAATGTGTTATAATCTGTGAAATCTCTGCATAATTACGCCATTTTTTTATAAATAGTTTATAAAAACTCATTTATGAGTTTAAGCAGCCATATATGAGTAGGACTTATACATTTTTCAGTTACAAGATTGAAATAACAAGAAAAAAAAACTACACCGACCCTATTCTGCTTGTAATATCCTATTAATAAATTCCAAGTAACACCCGCAGTTTCTTAAATATGTGCTATATAATATAATCAACTTTAAAGAATTGAACAATGAAATCTCTTTATGCATAATACATAAAAAAAAAGTGCTTGTCAATGACTAGCTTATTTCTTACATAAAAAAACATTAGCAAAAATCTTTTAACACTCGCTATATAAAAGAGATAACGTAAAAAAAAACATTTAAAATGTTTTTTTAATAGAGTGGGTGATTTGATTTATTCTATTGACCTGAATAGATTTTCATTATGATATTTTAACATGAGAAATATATCCGTTAAATAATAATCATATACTTATTAGTAATAATAGTTTTAAGACTTTTGACTGTCATTAGCACTTTAGTATATACATCTGTTCTTTAAATGATCTCTGGTTATTAGTATTATTTCTTTATAGGTTTATGTTATTATTTCTTATTCTAAACAGAAGAGAATTTATAAAATTTCTGAAGTCAACCCAGAAAAACCTGTAAAGAAAATCACATATCAATGGAATTAATTTATTTGTTTTATTTTGGAAACATAAAATATGGCAGAGAAATCAAAACAACCTAATATAGACATATTTTCTATCTTTTAATTAGCAGTTTTCATTATGCAAATGAACTAATTTTATAGTCATCCTAAATTAAAAAATTATATATTCAGAACTTAAGTTAAAATTTTGATATTTATTACAAACAAAGAAAAGAAATATAAAACTGATTTTAAAAAATTAAGTTTTGATTCGGTGATTTCTTTAATCGCAGATTTATTTTTTTCTTATTTCTTTTCTATAATGTTATTACTCTAAAAGCTGAGGTATACTACCCACGCTATATTTTATAAAGTGGCTACTGGGCTTAAACTTCTTTGCTCACAAATCACATAAAAGGAAAAATGTAGAAAATATATAAACATATCTTAAAAAGGAACATTATAAATTGTCGGTATATTCTTTTGATCCAATGTTCAGATGTTGATTATCGCCTTATTTTTTAATTCCATTTTTTTATATATATATTATATTATTTTTCTCTCTCTTTCTCCTTTTGTGTTAAGTAAACACCCTTGCCTATATTACCTTTACTGTTGACGTCACACATTGGAGTGGGTGGATTTATTTGAATTCCAAACAATCATATTATATTATTCCGTTATCATATCGCACGAAATTGAAAATAATATATTCACTATTTTACAATCATCACAATGCTATTTTGCAACAAAAACTTGATTATCGTTATTTTTCAAAATCACATTCAAACATTGCACAATCTTATGTAATTTTGAATAAGATTACAATTACATTTTAATATATATATATATATATATAGCACTGACAATTTTTATTATAAATTCTATATATAAAAATATATGAAACAATAAAAAACAAATATTTTAATAATATATAAAATCTTGATAGCCTAATATTTTAACCCAATGATTAATATTATCGTAATTTATTATCGGTAATTGTTTATAGCTATCAAAATAAAATTTATTTATATTATTACTACAATGGAAAGGTTGCAATTCGATTCCATGTAAATGTTAAGTAATCTACCTTTTGCATGGCGTGCACAAGTTGCCTCAAAGAAAAAAGAGAGATGATAATATCTCCCAGGTCTGTAGGTTTATAGGATGACCCTTTATATACATTGGCTCTGCGGGTTCGCGACGTCTCAAGATAAACTTTTGATTTAGTTGCACACTTAAAATAACATTTACATGCTTGTTCTCTTCAGCAGCATTCTTATAACTTTTACCATTGTTGTGCATCACGACAAGTCACGCAGAAAATAACCTTCCTTAAAGTTACGTTTTCAGTAGCCTGTTGTTTCTTAATTTTTTTTTCTCTATCAAACCTCTAGGTGAGGTACAACTTATGCTAGTTATTTACATATTTACAATGCATTTATACTGAATTTACACTTCCGAGACTTCTGAAACCCTATCATAAGATTCGGGTTCTTCCATGGCGGGTCGGCCATGGTCTGGCAAATCCTACCGGCATTCACCTTTACATACCGAGGAAACCATGGAAACCTCAGTCAGGAAGGTCGGCAATGGATTCCCTGAGATATCCATTACCTCCCGACTGCACTGTGGATTCCCGGTGGCTCGAGATTTTTTGTGAAAAATCTTGCCACACCCGGGAATCGAACCCGTGTACCCTCGCAGACGAGTCAGACACGCATCCACTAAGCTACCAGTGCTCGGTTTCTTAATATAATATTATTATTTATTTGAAAATTTTGTAATAGTTTACAGACTATCTGAAAGTATAAAATAGCCACTGAACGTCAATACCTCTATTTTAATTTTTAATTTATTTATGAGGATATAGTGTTCATGCATATTTTATAATTATGGAATACCAAATTCTGGTACTGTTTCGTGTTATAGAAACTAAAAAGGGTTGAATCAAGTATGAAATAATCATATATATTATGTACTCAGTTCCAACCAAAATATTTTCTCTGATTTCTAAACAGAATAATAACAACCTATAGAGAAGTTCTTAAAGAGTGTTTGGAAAAGGGGCATAAATTATGTTTTGCAACATAGTTTTACTTTTCTACATCATAGTAATTTATATATGGATTGTTCACTGCTTTATACTAAAGTGTACAACATGAATGAGTTTATTGACAAGCTTAGTAGTGAAAAGAAATTCTGCTGTCCAGCATAGTTTACAGTTTATACTTTGCATGAGATATAAAAAAAACAAATTCCTGCTGATATTGATGTTATAAAAAATTTATCTCAAAAATATTGTTTTATGTAGCACAAAAATTAAATAATTTATATTGTTTCGTGAAGTAAATGAGTATAATATTTAGTTCTTTTGTTATCCACTAAATAGATTTGAATGCACGATTTTTCATGACAATCGATACTATAGAAGTCAATGATGTGGAAAATTTGCCTTGTTTTCATATTTTTCTTTTTAGAGGGTGGGAGAAAGGCTTACTGGAATATCGCTGTAAGATACTAGAGTAAGAGAAGTAAAAGAAATTTATGATTTATATGCATTTTTTTTTTTTTTTATTTTTTTTTTACTGAAAGTAAGTAAAAATACTAAAGACTAAATATGTTTGTTTTTTTAATAAATATTTTAAATTGAGGTACTTTTTAACTAAAAAGTTGCAAAGAAATTTTCAAGATGATTTTATTTTAAAGGCTAATAAGACAACTCTATAAATATTAAAAAAATGTGCACATTTTGAATTATGAATTTTTGAATTTTCACTCCCATAATTCTTCAATATTTGTTCTCCCAAGATGACCACAGATCTTAAAGTTTTCATAGGCAGCTTGTATCATTAAATTTATCATGATATCAAAAAATTATATATAGCATCAACTTTTAAATTTTCAAATATACGCGCCTACTAATTATGATTATTATGATTATAATAATAATAATAATTAACGGCTTTTATTGGGCGAAATCAGGCTACAGAACCTCTCAATTTAACCCAACTGTACAAGTACGTTATTCTACAATTGTATTTTGATAAAGTACCTTATACCTACTATATAGTATCATCTATATAATATAATATATTTTATTTACATTATATAAAAAGTTATTGGCGAATACAAAGGAGATTTTTGAGGTTTCATATATTTATTATAAGAAGTAATTTTGTTAAATTAAAGTCAGTGAAGTGACACAAATGGTGATGACGTAACTCTTAAGTTTTTTTTTTTTTTTTTTTAGATATACGTGGAAGCTGCTATAACAGAGAAAAACGAACTAAAAAAAAAAAAAAGTTAGATATGATCGTTGAAGTATAGTCTCATGGCTTTACCTTTTGCTTTATATATAAGACGCTGCGGGCCGCTATCACCTGTCAGCTGCGGAATCTGGTAGCAACTTTTAAGTGATTGGGAAACCATTAAATCCAATAGACAATGTCGATCTGATGCTCTCTACCGTGTCCTTATATATAAACCTACACTCGATACAACTATATAGTACAGACATCGACAAAAATTTTATCAACACCTTTATATAATATAATAATATAAAAATTATAATTACTATTCATAACACATCTGAGTTCATTTGAAATAGAATATTCCAATAAGGATATTATATCTATAAATAAATATAAACAATAAGTTATTATTACCAATGATGAATTTTTTTCACTTGATAAAAAATGTGCAGACAGGATCAAAGGTTTCTACTAACCAGAATTACATTGATAGATAAGAAAGAAGAAAAAATTAAGCAAGTAACAATTCGCAATGCGATTAGAATTACATTGAATGCTTGAGATTGTACTACAGTCTAAAATCCTTTTAAAATAGCTGTAAAGAAAAAAAAAATAAAAATTGTAGAGTAGGTGTGGCAATTGTTATATATTATTATATTTATTTTCAATGCCTCAAGAATTTTCAAGAAGGATACGATGTACGAAGTGATTTTGATCACTTTCATCATTTTTTTTTTTCAAGTAGCAAAAGTAGTGATAAAAATCTAAAAATATACACTATTATTAAAAATAATATTATCAATAAGATATAAAATATTTATTAATTAAATAATAATATGGCATCGATTAGATATCATTATATAATAGAAGTGATTTAAAGCATTAGAACATTATATTATAAATAAAGAAAATCTCATTAGGATTTAGAAAACAGATGCAATACTTAAACTGCAAATGTCTAAACTTTTAAGTTTAAATTATTGTTATATAAACTATAAAATATTTATCCAATATCCGGTTGAGACCTGTTACTATGGTAATTTTTGTCAAAAGTTGTTTATATAAATAAATATATGCAAGGTGTTTTTGGTCAATTATTTTTATTAAACACTTTTTTTTTACATCACTATTTGAAAATATTATAGGCGTAAAAAAATAAATATTTTAAGGTTTAGATTTCAAAATAGGCAAATAAATTTACCTATATCTCTTAAAAAACAGTAATTATATAGTTCTCTTTATAATGTCACAAATTTACACTAAACATAAATTATTTCCTATATACAAATCTATGTCTATATAATTTTATATTAATAATAGTATTAAAAAAAATGTTAATAATAAAACTTTAATGATTTTATATTAAAAAAAAAGTTCAACATTCATAGCAACTATAAATTTTGCGAAAAAGATTTTTTGGCATGCATATAGTGAAGATTGCTTTGAGTGGCAACGTGTTTCAAATGCCTCTCTTGCTAAAGCTATTTTATATATATATATATAATTTTGCCTGAGGGTATCGATGGTATAGGGTGTAGTATCTCTCTCTCTCTCTCTCTCTCTCTCTCTCTCTCTCTCTCTCTCTCTCTCTCTCTCTCTCTCTCTCTCTCTCTCTCTCTCTCTCGTGGTCTGCGCTCGCGAACGTAGCTCACTCGCTTTAGACTTGCTCGATAGGTGTACGTATTACGTGATTTTTGTACAACAGCTACTTCGTTTCACATTTTTTTTTCTTTAAAGCCACAGGCTAAAAAAAAGTCTCTTTCATTTATCCTTACTTACATACCAGTTATATCTATACAGAAAAAGTACAGAAGAAAAAAAATTTACATGTTACGTTAAAGCGTATCAAAAAAAAATCCCTAAAGCAAAATCAGCCCCTAGGAATATATTAACGTGGGAAATTATTAAAATCATTTTTTTTTAAATATTGCAACTTAATTTTTTTTTGTATGTACAATTTGTTTTCAAGGTATTGCATGTTGCTTGTGTTTTACTGCTTATTTTTTGGAAAGGAAAAAAAAAATATATATAATATTTGTAATTTCCGTTGAATTTTTAGAGAAAGAATTTTTTATGACCACAATATCAATTTTGTTCTTTTCATAAGTACCTGTACCACCACATTCTAATAAATAATAAATAAATTGAATTAGAAAACAAAAGGATTAGTAATGATTAGTTTATTATTATATGAATAAGAAGACGAAGAAGAATAAAAAAAAATTGGCTTCAGCATGAGGTCATTGAAATTGATGTGAAAAAACTTTTAATATGTTATTGATTCCTGATCGTGCGCGGTGCTATATCTTACTTACATAATAAAAGAAGGAAAATAAGTTTTGAATATTGTTCATCGTATAAGGAAAAGTTGATATTACAACAAGTAAGGAATTTAAAATTATGTAACAATGAGATATTTTTAAAGACTTTTTTACAATTTCATTTGGCACAAATAATAATAAAATAATAATAATAGTAAAAAAAAAAAAAAAAAAAAAAAAAAAAAACGTTGAGTTAATTGAGTCTAAAAATGGCAATACGACCAAGCTATACATTATCGCGTCACCAAGATGATTTTTGACTGTCATGTGTTAGTCAATTATTGGATTAATAATCAGTGGCATTTACAGGGGTTTTCTGGGGAGTCTGGACCCCCAAAACAGGTCTGAAAACCCCTTATGTCTCAAAATTCTGGCTACGTCACTGTAAATAATAAATTGTAGTATTTGAGTACGGATAATTTATGAAAATTAAATGAAAATTTCATTGCAAAATTAAATTTATGATGCAATTTTAATAATTTTTAAAATTTAGACAATATTAGACTCAGTAATAGCTCCTGTTTCTTCCCATTAATGATATTATAATCTTCAAAAGCATGCATGGAATTAAAATCCAAAATATTTAATCGAGGACAAGAAAAAATATATAAATAAAACAGTGATAAGAATTTTAGTGCACATAAGATGCAATTAGTTATGTATGTTAATAGTTATTAAAAATGAGGAAACTTATGTATGCTCTGATATCATCGACGTTTCTTTTTAATGACAAAAATTGTAATTACGCTATTGTGCATGCAATATATGTACATTGTTGTACATCATAATAAGTTTTAAATAGTAAAAAAATTAACAACCAAAAAAATGTCAACATTATATTTTCCAACTTAATTGTTGCTTATATACAAAATGATATCTATATAGTTTATCAGTTAATGGCTCATCTATATCATGAGTAAGTTAATGATAACATATATTATGGAAATACGCTAACCATCAAAGTTCCGACTATTTTTATATATTACCACACATTCGGATATATTTGTATATATATTATATACATATATAATATAGTGCCAAATGTGTCATATCCTCAAAACTGTTGTAATATTAGTTTCCTTGTCTTTTGCATTTAATTAAACTATATTGAAGGATTTAGCAATGGGCGTAATTATCATGCTTTATATTTGTATTGTGAGACAAAGGTATTCGAAGATTACGAGAATCTTATCCTATTTTTGTTGTTTTATTTTTAGTTACAGTCAGACTTATATAAGGATGAAGGATGAAGCTTATGAAAAAGTATCAATTACTATATTTTTACACAATGATGCATCTATAGTAATGATTGCAGCTAATTATAACGAAATTTTTAACAATAATTTATGTTTCTCTTCATGGTCTTCATATTTACATTAGCCTAACTGCATTTTCAATTTAAGAAATTTATTTATATCTCGTTGAAGAGAGGAAAAAACAAAAGTGCATCGTATCTAATTTTTTTGTGATATAATTTTAAGTATACGAAGATTCTGAGAAACTGGATTCTATACAGCGCATTTCCTTGTATAGTAAAGTTATTATATTATTATAAAGGCGCCGGGTCTACATCAGAGCATCCCTGTGCGACTGTGATATAATCATGTCATTGTATATTATCTGTGAACACCCTTTCATTATGACGTCATTTCCCGTTAACACCACCCACCCCCTACATTCTTTCTTTAATACGCACTCACACAAAAAAAAAAAAAAAAAAAAAAAAACTTATATGACTTACTATATAGTATATACTATTAAAAATAGCTTTCATCATAAACCTATTTTAATTTGAAGTGTGTATAATGAATGAAGTAACCCAGTCGCTGTGTTTTTTAGCCCTAGACCGTAACGTTTACCGCAAAGAAAATTTCAAGATAATTCAATTTTTTTTTATAGAAGTATAATATACCTTCTATATCTCTTGATTATCTGTATAGAAACTAATGGATCAAGGAATATAGCTTCTTAATGTAAATTTTTATTAACCTATAATATTTTTAAATTGATTATATTGAAAATAAATTACTACAATATAAACGTCAAAAATCAGGATGATATACTGTTGCGATTTGTTATTTTTTTGAAAGTGATTATTAATAAATTATATAAGTAATAATATAATAATTAATTTTAAGAAAATTAAAAGCTTATAATATAATATAAAAACGGTATATAATATATAATATTTTTATTAGCGCAGCAGGTATGTGGTGTATGAGATTTTTAAAGTTAGTTCCCATGATCATAAAAGAAACAATAGGGTGCGTGTAATGTGATGTATGGGAAAATTTTCTAGTCATTCTGCTCGACTTACAGACTTACAGACAGACGTTACTTATACTTGATCAAAATTATTTCGTGTTTGGAAAAAAAAAAAAAAATGACTTACAGCTTGCGGGTAAAGGTAATTGTAATAATAAAAAGTAGGTGCCATTTTTTTTTCTATAGTTTAAATTTCAAACATAATACATTCAATTGTTAATGATGATTCATATACAAGGTATATATACAACTAATCTTATTTCATATTTATTTACATTGCAATAAATATTTCTTTAAAAGGTCCATCAGTATGCATGTTGTCATGCATATTATAGTTTCATGTATACAGTAAAATTAGCAAATATTGTTGAACTATTGTAATGGATGTCCGTTACTGAATGCGGCGTGCGTGGGGCCTCATTCGTTAAAAGAAAAAAAAAGTATCATTTTTTTTTTAATCATTTATTATATTATCAAATTTGGTACATGATTTTAAATCTTATTATGTTAGTTATTTATTATCTTATATATATATATATATATATATATATATATATATATATATATATATATATATATATTATATATATATAAATCAGGGTATGTCATCATTAAAATAAAGACGTTAAAATTTGGAAATTAATTAATTAATTAATTTTAACCCTACGTAATACAACTTCTACTTTCCTTCACCCCAAACGGTAAAAAGAAATTTTGTGCTGGATTTATGTCATTATAGCATAATTGTCGTTAAATTGAAACATCATAAATAACTATGCTATGAAACATAATATTTATGCTATGCCATATAGTTATTATTTAGTATAGCATAAATTATTTTATAATGAACAAATGTTGCTGAAAATTGGTTAGGATAATTACTATACGTATTAATTTTTGTATTTGCATAATTTTTAGGGTTTTTCTTATATAATAGAGTACAAATGTTGCTATTTTGGAATAACATATTAAGTATAATTAAACTGAAAATCTTAACTATTATGCTATATAGTATAGTCACTATACAATAGCATAAAATTATAATGCTATGCACGGAAAGAATAAATTACGTAATTTATGCTGTATTTAAGTCAATTATAGCATAAAGAATGCTAAATTAGAACATCAATGTTCTATGCTATACATGTTGTATGCATAGATTTTGTATGCTATACATGTTGTATAGCATGTTGTATGCTATACAACATAAAATTTATAATATGTACTATAGTAATTATGCAGTATAGCATAGATTATGCTGTATTAAACTAATTATGCTAAAAATGAGCTATAGCATTAATATTACGTATTTATTTTTGACCGTGTGCATTGAAGTAACATAATTATAATGTATTTAATTTTGTCCATGTATCCTCGTGCAAAAAGAAAAACTTTTAAACCGCAATTCCTTTAATGATATTTTTTCTAAGCTTGTAAAATTTTAATATTCTCACACGTTGCGCAATATAATCACACAATTCAGATTGTATACTGATTATATAATTACAATGTAAATATGTCGGTAAATTTCTTTTTGTTTCATGTCTATATAAGAATTACTTGGGTGTAAAAATAAATGATGACATATAAAGCCCTGCTGTTAATTTTCAACTCATAAAGCCTGCTTCATATTATTATATGGTGTGACTTTTTATCAAGACGTTGGAAAGTCAGCTTCTTTATCACTCTTTCTTACATTCTTTAAATATTCCATAATGTTCTTTTTAAGATAAACTTGAAAGTATTTTAAGTTAGTAGACAAAAATATTTAAGATCTTGACATAATATTATATTTTAGTAAACATGTGTATGTGTACTATCATTTGTTTTATAAATATTTTAGAAGCCGTTTCAAATTAGAATGAAAAATATATATAATATAAAATGAGTTTTAGAAACGTATTTTATAAAAAAAAAAATCTCCACTAAAAGTAAAATATAAATTTAAATGCATAATTCTATTGTTTTGTTTTATACTCGCTGTTTTTTAATGCAGCAACAGTAACTTAAAATTCAAAATTTTGAATCTGGAGACTATTACAAAATCAATCTTAATATTTTAAATATAATTTTTCCTTTTTACCATCAACACGACTTTTTAGAAGGAAAACTAACATTATTATAGTTGGTGAAGATATATGCATAATTTTTACCTTGAAAAAAAAAATGAAAGACGTAATTTCACTTTCCATGATGGTCAATTTCATTATAGAGAAAAATAAAAACGTTGACCTTTCCATCAGCTGTTTCTGTAGAATTCAACGACCTCAAAGAGAGATGATGAGGATCAAGTCCACTCATATTTTATTTTAAATTTAAAAACAATTTTTTTTTAATGCCACGTACGTGTTGTCATTTCAATGTCGCTGATGGTTTATATACCTTAAAAAATAAAAGTAAAAAAATAAAAATATATAATGTATACTTTTTTAATGGTTTAAAAAGAAAAAAAAAGTTATAAAATTCCAGTACTTGAAAAAAAAATTTGTAAGAGATGGTTTGGTGTTAGGCTCTTCTCATCTGTTTTAAAAAGTTGCTTTATAGAATAGTTAAATAACAATTCCTTGTTAGTAACATTAAAGTCTTTTATTATATTATATTAATATGGAAATATAAACTTAATGTTCTTTTGGTCGTTGTTTAGTTATATAGAATGTAATAATGTTGCGGGGCCGGTTTGCATGTCTGGGGGGACGGAGGGGAAGGGAGAAAGGGTACTGGAGGAAGGGGGGACTTGACTGGTGATCAGATCGTCTTCTCCTTCAAGAGTAGAAGGCCATGCTCAGACAAGGGACTCCGCCCTCCTCTCGTACTTTTTCTTCTCTCTCTCTTTCCTCGCAGACTTAGGCTCCAAGCCGGCCAAGTAACACCGTCATTATCGTGTGCCTTGATTCTTTAATATATGGTGCTCAAAGTTGGGCGACATATTCGTGTAAAGTTTATAATATAAAGACAGTGCGTGAACCAGAAAATAAAATTTAAAAAAAAAAGAGTTTTTTTTCGTGTGTCATGTGAGCCAAATATTTTATTGTCAACACTTTAATTTACTTCAGTCATGGCTGCAGAACCTGCAAGGATTGTTTATCTCAAACCCAAGATTGGAGCTACGCTAAATTTACTAGGTAATTGTTTTTAACAATTGTATCTCTTATTGTTATTATTTTTTGTATCTTCTCAATTGTCATATGAAAAAAAAGTTTTTAAAAAAAATTCAAACCTATTTATTATAAGATATTTAAAAAGAAAATTATATATAATTTGGTTAAGTTGATTAATTACTTTAATAGTATTATTTATTGGAGAAATGGACACCCTTATCAAAAGTATCGTGAAATTAAAATTTTAATTATATATACATTAAAAAAAAAATACTATAAAAATTCTTAAAATTTTTGTTCATGTATTTTAATGACTTTTATACAGTGTAAAATATTAAACTGAAAGTTATGCAATAAAAAAGTAAAAAGTTGACCTCGCGTGTGTGAATGCGTAATTTCAACAGTAGCTATAGAGAGAGAGAAAGAACGATTGTAAGAGCGGTATATTATACATATACACACATGTAACACCAACTATATAATGCTGAGTAACCACTTAAAATTCATTCATTCCTTTAAATAATATTTAAGTGCCAGCCCCTTGACTCATATGATCTTTTATAGTTATACCATGGTGACAAATGCGGTAGAACTTTGTCATAGTTAATGTTAATAAATAAAATAAATAAAATATTGTCACTAACGCGTAGAGGATAACGATACGAAATGCAAGTATTTCCTGGATTTTGTAACGTCATTTGAAAAACCAAGAGTTCCCTATATGTAACCGCAATTCTAAAAAAAAAAAAAAGAAAAAAAAAAAGAGTATTAATAATAATAAAGTGCTAAATAAATAAATAGCTAAATAAATATCCAATACTCAAATTCAAATCCTACTGCCAAAATTTATTGAAAAAAATTATTTGCAGAGAATAAACTTTTTATTTCATCGCAAAATTTACATAATATATTCTTATATAATATGAATGAGTTCATCTTCAAACACACACAAAATAATAATCACTATTTACATACTAGGAAATAATTTGCTAAATTTTATACTAAAAAAAAAAAAAAAAACTACTTAATAATAAAATAAATAAGTAACCATACGAAATGATAATGTTATTATCATTATATCAACCACAAGTTTGAAACCTATATGGATGGATATATCATGCATGTCGAAGTATAATAATCGTCAAAATAATGTTACGTGTTTGAATTTGTAAGCATATTAGAGAAAGGTTCATCACCTTGAGATTGATTTTTCAATCAATCAATCAATCTGGTGTAATATTTTTTAAATGTAGCCTCCTTTCACTATATATATATATATATATATATATATATATATATATATATATATATATATATATATATATATATATATATATATATATATATATATATATATATATAACATCTGTGCAAAAATTAATTATTCTACTTTATTCTTCACATGTAAAATTTTTTGCATGACATGACTCTGATTTTTCTATTAATGATTTTTTATTATATATGTATGTATATGTATATAAAGAAATGATTTTTAATATATTATATACATTGAATTTTTATTTTAATTTAAATTAATGTAGTACTTTCCTCTCGTTAGCTTTGATAAATTTAATTGCAAATTTAAACTTGAATCTTCATTAAGTCGTTGCCTCCTTCTTTTTCTTTCTTCTCTCTCTCTCTCTCTCTCTCTCTCTCTCTCTCTCTCTCTCTCTCTCTCTCTCTCTCTCTCTCTCTCTCTCTCTCTCAAATATAATTAATATATACAGAGAGAGAATTAGGTATTTCTTTTCAGTTTAGTAAAAAAAATGATATTATGTCACAAGGATGAAACAATAATTAAAAAACAGCACCTGCCCTACTGTTTTTGTTTTATAATATTCATATAACAGTATATGAAATAATCTTGATAGTGTGACTTTTATCGCATTATTAATAATAATATTTATAAATATAAAAATGTTAATAGTATTATATATTTTTTAAAATTTGAAGTTAGCCATGATATGTGCAATGACCGAAGTATAAAGTAATTTTTAATTTACTTAATTTTTGCGCGTGAAGCGTCAAGAGTTATATATATATATATTCACAGTTATTGTACGATTGTATATTATGATGACGATATAAAGTTATGTTTTTAAAAAAATTTAATGAAAGCATCAGCTATATAGCAATAAGCAATGTGTTAGAGGAATGATTTTTATCCGTTATAATAAAAGTGGATAGCTTATGATATGAAGAGCAAGTGTATATATAGTGAGCGGTCTATTATTAAAAATAAAGAAAAAGAGCGGACATCCTTGTTTTAAAAAGAAGTAATTCTTAAAGGAGGGGGCGTTCGTTGTATTATTATTATAGTGATGTTATACTCTTGCGCAGCCACTGTAAGCTCTATGGGAAATGATTACAATTAAATTGAAGACATTGCACTACATTTTAGTAGATTGACTTTTTTTTATATATATATAAACGATTATATAGAATGAAAATAAATTAAATTGATTTTTAAAGGGAAAAAAAATGAGAACAAAATTTTCTATTTTTTAAAAGTGTAAAAATTTGACAGAAATAAAGAAGGAAATGTGTCAAATGTTCAATAAGATAGATGATATCAAAAATACTGTTTGTTTTATATAGAGAAGTTCATTGCAATAACTTATTAAGTACAATAGAATCCTGGTGATCTTAATTACTTATTTAATGATAAAATTGTAAAAATCATGATCTTAATGTCACTTCCGAGTAAATAAATGATGATAATTAATACGACAAAAAAAAAAAAAAAAAAAAGCAAAAGCAAAAGCAAAAGCAAATAAAAAGAAAGTCATACAATTGTGATATTGTCATATATATATAATATTTTTTTAATGTTAAATTAGCGTAACTTTTATTAGTTTTAAAATATAAGTATACATGACAAGAGCACAATGCACTATCTTTGTTTATTTATATTGGGTAATAAAATACTTTGTACGTATCAAGTTTAATCTTTTATTATTATTATGTACATAATATTATTACGTATAGTTTTTATTGCACTTATCGCTTCCTTGCCTTATTTAGTCTGAAAATTTACTTGTTTAAGTAATCTTTACACTTTTAGTCATACACATAAGTTTAAAAAAAAAATTAAATGAAAAGAAATAGACGAAGTTATATCTTCCTCTTCTTTATAATGAATTTTATGTATTTACATTCATTAGCAATGACCGCGTTACTTAAAAAGAAAGGTCAAAAGAAGGGGTTGAGACTTAAGAACCGTATTTCCGGTGCTCCATAACATTAACCAAGCGTTAACCTCACGCCTCCCTCATCATCATAAGTCCACTCTAGAGATATCAGTTATCAAAACTTACATAAAATAATTTAATCTTGATATTAATATAAAAAAAACTAAAGGTATGAACCCTACCTTAAAATATTTTCAAGTGATATAACTGTCATTTTATTTTATGTGTAAAATAATACTACCCCCCCCCCCCTCCCCCCAAATCAGACATTAAAAATCTTTCAGAAAAAAAAATTGTAATGTAGAGGTCTTACGTTGACAAGCCAATCCTTATATAATAATTCAAGTACGCGCGCACACACGTAACAAGTTTCTCATATTGCATATAGCATGCAAAAAATAAAATAAATTCTTTGGCACCTTTTTATTTTTTTCACAAAAATATTTATATGATGTTTTGTAATGTTTATTACATATGCAAAAACATTATATATTTTTTTCTTTTATTTTACAATTCACAGACCGGTTTTGGCAATATTTACATCATATATATATGTGTATAGATTATATTAAAATATATACGAACTATTATTCCATACTATGTTTTGGCTTCTTGCCATGTACGTGTGTATATAAGATTCATGATAATGTAAAGTAGTTTATATACAATGCTTTTGTGTCATACAATATCAAATTAAAAATGTATATTATATGTATGAATACTGAATTTCAAATTGAGAGATTGAATTTGAATTTCAATTTTTTGTCTTGGTATTATTTTATTTGACGTATATTGACTTCGTATAGGAAATTCTGATTTACATTTTTGGACCTGAGAGGTGTTATAATTTTTGAAATGTATTTTTAGGGGCGTATAAACTTAATTGTAAAACCGAGGAGGCCACAAAATAGAGAAGGTCTTGACTGACTGAAATCGAAAAGTACATTTTTACACGCGGGTATAAAAAAAATATGTAATTTATGCTCCATTTATGTCATTATAGCATAAAATGTTGCTAAATTGGAGCAGCATAATAATGATGATGGACAGCATAATATTAATGCTATTTTTGATAGTTATTAACTTATTATGCTGTATAGCATAGCATAATAAACTAATGTTGCTGACAAATTAGCTAACATAATTATTACGTATACATTTTTGTCCATGTAACCGCTGTAAATAATAGTAATAAAAAAATTGAAAGCAGGAAAATATATTTTACAAAACTGTCCTTTATGCGTTTCTCAAAAGTACAGTTGTAAATTACAAGAAAAATCTCTTATTTCTTCGATATAGGAAATCCACGTAAAGAAATACGTGAAACTATGTAATTATATAGTATATACTGATGTCTCTATATTATATATTAAATTGAAACATATAATTTTTAACTATATACAATACACGACAATATAGTAATTGTTTTTTAAAGGGTTGACCTGATCATTATGTTTATACGCATGCGCACGTTTAGTCATAATATAATACCGTACAGTACGTATATACATTAATTTATTTTTCATCTAAAATAATTCACAACAGAAGCAATATTATTCAGTAAAGACTATAAGTATGACCTAGGTAGCTATACGCTCGAAATATGTACAACTTGACACGCTCGCTTTGTAATTTTTCTTCATCAGGACGTGGAAAATTTTTAACTTTTTTTTTTTTTTTTTTTCAAAGTTGACTTGCTTGGCTGCCTGATGGCTCTAACTTTGAGAAAGAAAGAATAAGTTTTTCTGACCACGTAACTTCATGTATATACTTATCGCGCAGAAAATAATATAATATAAAAAGTCGTTGAACTTACAAAAAAAAAAAAAAAAAAAAAAAAAAAAGTTGTTATTTACTGGAAATAAAAACATTAACAATAATTTCAAATAATAATAATAACTGAATAAAAATAATATTAAGATGAATGATTTTTTTTAATTGAAAAATTGTAATATCGTTATTATAATATTATTATAAATATATTTAAGTATTTATATTTTTAAAGTATATTATTTAAGTGCAGTTTTAAATATGAATTAAAGGATAATTTTTTAAAATTGTATCTACGTACCTTACGGGTATTAATATTTCCTGTTTTTTTCATATTATATAAAATTAATAGTTTTCTGAGTGGTTCATCCTTTTTATGTTATTTTTGTAACAAAAAAAAGCAGTAATTATAAGAAAGAGAACTAACAAGTAGCCTCAAGCAACATGCTAAATATAAAAGACATATAGGAAAAATACGTTTTTAAATTATGGCATTTTAGTTTCCTTAATTATCTTATTTTAAAAGTCTACTCTATGTTGAAATAATAACTCTTTTAAAATCTTTGAATGGATAAAAAAAGAAGCTTAATTTAGTAAACAAATGTTTGTAGATTATAAAGGACAGAGATCAAAAAATAAAAATTATAAAAGAACTCTTTTTCATTGAAAATATGACAGTAACAAAAAAAATTCATTGAATATTCAAATTGTATGTAAAATGAAACAATAAACAAAACATTTTTTTTTTACCTTTCAATAAGCCGCGCATTAAAATGAAGTCTTGTAGTTTTACGAAATTAAGGTGAGGTAAGCAGACTTAAATGAAAAATATTCCAAGTTTTTTCTTTCCAATATATTATATATTTTTTTCTTTTTAAGTTATATCTCCTTTTCGAAGTTTAAAATTACGCTTATATATCAATATGACATGAATGAAAAAATGCATTCAAAAGTTCTACAAAGTTGTTAATGATGAATTATAATAATAAAATTAATAACTTACAAAACTACCGTTTTTATTTGAAAAAATATAATTTTTCATGTCATGACTGGACGTTTCACGCTGTTTAAATTAAAATATGACTATACACAAACAAATAGAATGAATAATAAAACAAACTAATGGATAATTAAGACAGTTATATGTACTTATTTAAAACTATTCAAAAATGTGTATATATATGTAATTAATAATAATAAATTATGATTATTTTTAATTTAAAAAATAACGTCATTTTTGGATGTTCTAAATAACATTTTAATTTTGTAATTTATTTTTTACCTACTTTGTTGCTGAATAATGTAATTAGACATTCTTTCATGAAAATTTTATACGTTAAAGTTAATTACTTAATTAAACGTAAGAGACAACTTTTAATGAAGACAATTGAATTTTGTACGAACAAAAATGTTAAGGTTTAAAGTTAAAACATACCTTAACAAAAAGATTATATAGGATTCACACATGAGTTAAATTATGTGAATAGATTTAAAATATTTTTTTAACATGATTACCGTCAAATGGTTAAAATTTCAAAATTTATTTACTCCATAACTATAGCTCATAAAAACGTAACTAAAAGATAGTAAAAAGATTAAGCTTTTTGTTTTTGTGTCATTTATCTGTGAGCAAAATTGAGAGAGTAAAAGATTTTCGAAATTTTTGCCAAAAATACCACAGGGGGACCACAGTAACCCCACTTGACAGTAAATATATAAATTAAATTTAAGTGACGTCATAACCAGTCTATAAACAGCTAATTATCGTGTTGTTCTACTAACATTACACAATATTATATTAATAGATAGAAAAAAAAAAGCAATAATAATTAATTTGACAAGTTATAAGGTCTATAAGTCATCTCAGGGCAATATGATTGAATTGAAGTCAAACTTATATAGTAAACAGCTGATGACCCGGTTGAACTTCTGCAGCTGCTCACTTTAATGTACACAAATCAACAATAAAGTAATTGCAATAATTAAAGTTGAGATTTACCGTTTTTTATAATTGAACATATAACACACTTTATATTATGTCTATGAGAATATTTACGTGTGTTTTCCCAAGTTTTATCTTTCTTGCAAAGAAAAAAATTATTTTAAATTACTATAAGGGTTAGTAGTTTGTCATTTTTTTTTTAAAAAACTTTAAATTCTTTTGTCTTGTTAATTTTTTATATACATATATATATTTCGTCAGTTATTGAGTTGTAATAATAATAATATGAACAAATTTTAATCAGATTTTGAAAAGTTTTAAAAGACTATAAATATATTTTTTTCGTTAAACAATAGAAATTGTGATTTATTTGAACCGCACCTACGTATTATATAAAAAAAAATACGTCAATATTGTTATGATTTTATCTTAAACGGATATCTTATAAAAAAAAAATTGAAACACAAATTTTTGTCAGAAACATTTATTATTATTGTTGTTGTTGTCGATTACACACGAAAAAAATAATTTACAACAATGACATAAGCTTTATTTTTATATTACTTTCTCCATTGTTGTTAAAAGTTTGTGACACATTGGCCGACTGTTCGTCGTGGGAATATTTTTTTTTACGTAGATAAATTATAAACGTTTGGTCAGTTGCATAAGTAGTATAATAAAAATGACCTTTAAGAGAATGTTCACCCTTTAGAGTTTTTTTTAAAGTCTTTAAAAAGTGAAGCTTTTGAAAGTGAATGAACGGAAATAAGTTCCTATTTTTAGTTGTTTTTTTTTTCTTCACGCAATAAAAGACTATAAATGTATAAGGACTCAAGAAATTTTGGTTATTTTTATATTATAGTTTCTGCGTAAGGTATATAAAATATGATTTCCCGAATCGGAAGGTGTGCGCAAAAGTTTATTATACTTTGCCTCTGGGGGTCAATTCATGTCCGAATCATATCCGCATGATGAAAATCGTGAGTGGACCCTGCCAAGATAGCAAAACTTATAGGTGCGCTCAACTTTTCAAAATTTATATGTATAATGTTTTTTTCTTCCTAAAAGTCTATAAATAATAGTTGTATAATATCAAATAAACATTAGAATTTCAAATTGCTATAATTTCATAGCATGTAATGTAATCTTCTTTATTATGATTGATTTTATTTATTATAAAATCCATTTTTTTTTTTTTTTTTTTTTTTTTTTTTTTTAGTATCATAATATAATACGTATGTTTAAAAAGGTGTGGGATGAAGTTTCATATTATTTATGATATAAATTGTGTCTAATTTTTGCTTTGTGCATTTTTATGCGGGTGTGTTTCGCGCTTCGATGCTCTTTGTCTGGCAAAGGGCGGGAATGCCAAGGCCAACTTAAGTCGAGATTCTGGTGCGCCTTTAGCACTTGAATCTTAAAGCAATGCTTCGCTAAGCTTTGCATTATTATTATAAAAAATATATATATAATATCGATTCAAAGCGTGAAAGTCACTCTTGAAAAGTACCACAACTCTTTTATTGTTAGTGGTAAAAATTATACATGGTCGTTATTTACGTACGTACGTATATAAACATTACAACAAAACAATTCAACTATTTTATTTATACGCCCTTGTAAAGGAATAAATAATAAATATTTTAAAAAATAAATATAGAAGATATATATATTTTTTAGCAATTTCTCAGACATGAGTTAAGAAAAGTATGAAATTTAAAATGTTATTTCTACATTAGAGGCAACTTTATCGAGGCATGAAAACTTGAAATATAAGACTTTTAGTGTCATGAATAAACTTATTTTGATATTGGCATCATAAAGGACGCTTTAGTTTCAGATTCAAATAGGCTTTATTGCAAAAAAATACAAAGTCCCTGAAAATTATGAGTATGCAATTTGCACTACATAGAGGACGACAAATTTGCCTACTCCACAGGATATAAAATAAAACATAAAATTATTAGCTGGTATCTCTATAAGGTATAGATTAAATATTAGATACTACCAAAATATAGACCTAAGATGCGAAATATGATGGATGATGTCATTTAACCCCGCCCCTTTCTAATCATGAGTTACAATGATCTGATCGTGATATATAACAAAGTCAATTGTATTCTACATAGGAATTGATCTCAATGTATACCATAAAAAAAATACAAGGAACTCATTACCATAATGAAGTACGTACCTTTACGTACCATCATGTTTATATTTGAAATACCAAAAGAAAAACATTTTGTGAAATCATTATTTACAGGCATCCTATATCTTAATTCCTTAATTATTGAAAAAAAAAATTACATAGTCTTATTGTTTATTTTAACAAGCTTTGATATAAATTTGTATATATAAAAAAAAAGTTTTAAAAAACACAAAAGCTTTTCAAGTAAAAAAAAAAACTCGTTTACATACGATATTATTGTCCAGTCATTAAAAATACCAGCAGAACGAGCGAGTTGGCACCATGTATCTTGGCACCTATATACTCTTCTCTTCAAAATACTTACATACATACATATACATATATAAGAGGGTTGGCATTATAGCAAAAGAAAGAAGGTGGGAAGATATTTTATTCCTGACGTGAGTGCAAGGTCGCACGGAGGACTGAACTGACTTTATATAGCGTGGAAAAGTAAGGTAGGGTCTACATACCATGCCAATATAACAAGGGACATTTTGTTTCATGAGGTACGATGCCCTCAAGTATAATAACTCAAGCGCACCGTATATATATATATATATATATATATATATTTTTTTTTTGGCATACAAATCCTTATGTTCAGGCGCCACGTTCATAATAATAATCAGTCTTCTCTCTCTCTCTCTCTACTAAAATTACAATAAGGAGACAACTAGAAATCAAAATTTTCACATATAATTTTTTACATGACCTTTTTTATCTTTAACAAATATACAAGAGAAGGTAATTTGACACTATAACGATATTCTATACAGATTAATAATAAAATAAATTTGCAATAATTCCGTATTAAAAAAAAAACATACACAAAGAAGATTTTCTTTATACTTAAAGAATTAGGTTGTTGATAATTGCAATCTCCAGTGAATTTTCACACATAACCATGAATTTATGATGTGAGAGTGAAAGTCAATTGTGTTTAAAGGATGCGTAGCTTTTTTAAATGACAAATTTACGCATATAATGTGATGTATGAAAAAAAAAATATATACACACTGAACTCTCACAATATATTTGTACTTTCACTGTCAAACTTTTGACAGTAACATCTTGTTTTTAAAAATATTTAAAATTTAATCAGGAACTTTTTTTTTTTTTTTTTTTTTTTGCAAAAAAAATAAAAAAATCACCAGTTAATTATTGTATAAACAGTTTTAGTTAATTTGCATATAAAAAGAAACTTAAAAATTGCGAATAAAAATGTTTAAAATATAGAAATTTGTTTACCACAATAGTTTAAATTTTGACATTAAAATTCCATAGTAAAATAAATAAGCTAAAAATCTCATATAATATATTATCCTCTTAAATAAAATTCTTAGACAAAATTAATTTTGATTTAATTGTTCTGTTCTATTAATTCTATCTCATATTTCATTTTTTTTATATATATAATGTATACGTGATTAAAATATGAATAGCTATTAAAATTAAAAATTATGTTATTTATTATGACAAGAATTAAATTTTTTTAATTGTTGCAAATTACTTCATACAACTCATTTTTTTTATATAACATCATAAAGAAAAATGTTATGAATTGAAAATGATTTTTCATTTAAAACCCACAAGAGTAGAACATAAAATTAATTAATTTTGAAAAGAAGAACAAGGTTCTCTCTCTCTCTCTCTCTCTCTCTCTCTTGTAACTAAAACATTTCATAAATAAGTTTATTTGACAGAAACAAAATACGTATAAGAAATACTCAATAAGAATTTCATACTAAAAAAATGATCACGAATTTAAAAAGCATGTTTTGCAATATTTTTATATTTAAATAAAATAAAAAAGGTGTGTCTTTTTCTGATGTTACTTGAATAAATCTCAACAAATAATTTGATTTAAAATTCATAACAACAATTTGAACAACAACAACAACTACTTTCACTACTGTTGTATAAAAATAAAGTTATTATTTTATATTATATTGAAAAACAATAACCATACAATAAAGTATTCAAAATTTATATTTTGAAATATTATTACTATATAATATACGTTATACATATGATACGAGTTTTTATATATTGTATTATATCGAAAGATTTATCAATCATTTTTCGCCCACTGAATTGAAAGTAGTATTAAAATAGTTAAAGGTTGATAGCTTGGAACAAATTGGCATTGAGCCCATATGGAAAACAAATTCTTTGCGTGTGACGCATTACAAAAAAAAACTAAGTTCACTTCAAATGACCTAGCAAAACATTAAAAAAAAAAAAAGCAGTACATATTATTTCACCTGGAAACTGAAGTGTGTAAGATCAAAAACTTATTCACATATAGGATTAATTATTAAAAGATTTTTACATACAGATTATTTATCATTTAATGATATATCTCTATATATATCTTTGATTGCATTTCACTAATGATTAAAAAAAAAAAAATTGGGTGGAGATTTTTAATATTTACAAAATAATCAATCAAAATAATATAAAAATTTAATGTAGGATATAATATTTAACATCATATATTTATTAATTATTATTTTTAATTTGAATAATACTTATGATATTCATTTTTTTTTTATTAATCATCAAAGCAAATGAGTTTATATCGATTTTATATCTTGAATTGATTTCAAAAATTGAGGTTACAGTATCGTTATTAAATTTTTTAATCGTACAGTATATTTTATATAATTTTTTTATTGAATCATCTTTTTTTTACAGTTTAATTTTAATATTCTAAAAATTTACTATAATAAAAATCAAGTCAATGATGTGGTTTGAGCACAATAAACTTACGTAGGACCTAATTAATATGACATACAGTATGTATATATTTCAAGTAAAGTTCTTTGTGATGTCTTATATATAAGTGAAGTAGCTTTATAGTATAACAACGACCACACCTTGTAGACACCGGCTTTGTCTGGCAGACCAAAGTCATGCAATTACTTGCAGCTTGCACTTGCATCTCTCCCCTCTCCTCCACCACATCAATTACATTCTATATGTACGTACGTAAAGTCTAAAGAAAGACTTTAGTATACAACAGACTGTAATGAAAATTGTTTTTAATAAATAATTATTTTATTATTATCATTATATATTTTACTATTGTTAACCTTAAATGGAAAACAAAATTAGTTTTTTTTTTTTAATTTAATGTTTAAAATTTAATATTTTGTAAGCCTTGGATGTATATATATATATATATATATATATATATATATATATATATATATATATATATATATATAATTAATAGTATCATTTTTAAAAATATAAGTATTTCTTTTTTCCAATATAAATATATTTATTTATAATTGAAAGTTTCCTTTTTTGGCACGTGGATTTTTGTTTTGTAAATGTGTTAAAACTTTTTGCTTGGAGAAATTAACAAGATAATTAGAAGCTGACTTTATGGCGTTGTTGCTGATAACCATCATAATTATTATTATATGGTAATTAACATGCATAATATTATAATTTTTAAATTATATTATAACATGAGGTAATTTAAATTATTTATAATGCAACTTTTTAAGTATTTATTATTATTTAGTTTAATTTTTTTTTCTTTTAGAAATTTTACTACAATTGCTAATTTTATTAATATTTATAATGTACTTTTACTTTTCTATAGTACATGCACTGTACCTTTAAATTATTTATCGTATTTTGATGGTAGAATTTTAACGTAATAAATATATATATATATTTTTTTTTGAGAGTTCGTTGAAACCATTGAACTTTTCTAATGTTTGAGTGTATAGAGAAAAAAAATCTAACACCTTTTACGATTTGATATATTTTTAATGAGATGATGTAGCCTAATAGTAAAATAATGAGAATTGAACTTTATTTGTTTTCAATGTTATATGAATGTAGTTTTTCTTTTTCTATAGATATATTCTTAGAAATATATATACAAGCAAAACTAAAGCGTTAAAAATTATCAGAGTATAAAACAGTGATGCAAAAAGTACAAAAATTGTTGCACTTTCTTTATTTTATTCTTTTCTTGTAATTTAATTCAATATAATATATATTTTTTTCTTTTCTTGCGTGTGTATTCCTATTCAGTAGGCGTGACGTCAGAAAACAACAAAAAGGGTAACGCGATCTTTGCGCATCACGCATTTATAACATACGTATAGTATAATGTGCACGCAAGCGGGAGATTTTATGTGACGTCACTGTATTTTAAATTAAATTTCTTGAACTGTTTTGAGTCTTGAGAGAGAGAGAGAGAGAGAGAGAGAGAGAGAGAGAGAGAGAGAGAGAGAGAGAGAGAGAGAGAGAGAGAGAGAGAGAGAGAGAGAGAGAGAGAGAGAGAGTCAAGACGTATATATACATAAAACTCTCATAAAAGCAAAACATATAAAAAAGATATTTAAACGCTTGTCATTCTCCACTATATTATAAAAAGAAACATCAGACAAGAAAACAAGGATAGAAAATAGAAATATAATGAGAAGAGATTATGATAAACTGCAACGTATCAAACAGAAAATTTAAAATGCTGATTTTATAAAACAAGGTATATATATATATATATATCTACCATATACCTGTCAAACAATGATATGTTCACTTAAATAATAAGGTTTATATAGTATATATATATAAAAATATAATATTAAATTATTTTCTTTATGTTTTATACTAAATGTGGAAGTTCCAGTATTTTAATATAAATAAAAGAAAAATGTTGATCAAGACTTTATATACATCTATATAAAATCCTATTACCGTTCAATGCACCAGAATAATTTTCATGCTTTATAGAACATATCATCATCTTTTGGTGCATAACATTATACAACTTCCTTTATTATTAAAACTTTTAAGACTTCAGATAATATATATTTATATATAAAAAAAAATTCTCTAGAAAAATCGGTAAAATTAATGAAATTGGTAGTAAAATTCATAGTAATCTCTCTCTCTCTCTCTCTCTCTCTTATATTATTATACTGATCTGATTTTTGTTATTATTTTTATACTACGAGTACTTGGTTTTTTGATAAATTGAATTTGATGTCTATAAAATATGTACAAAGTTTTGATATAACAAAAATTTTCAAGGTAACTTAGCACAAGTCTCCGCTAGTCAGACGTGTATAGCTTTAGGCGTATACCTACATAATGGAGCTTATAAACGAAGCAGTCTTCTCTCCGGCTACCTCCAGTTTGCGAATTAATTTAAGAAGAGAGAGAGAGAGAGAGAGAGAGAGAGAGAGAGAGAGAGAGAGAGAGAGAGAAATGACCGTAACAGTACGTAAAACCAAAAAGAAATATAACATAGAATTTTTATTACAATTAAAAATCATTACATACGAGATATTTTTAAAGTTTATAATTTTATATGTATATAAAAATAAAATTTAATGTTTTAAATGCGGAGAAATAATTTTTTTTATATATTATACTATGTCATTATTTTAATGTTTTAATATTATGTGTAAATTTTTAAATATAAAATTACAGTTATTTTTAATTTGATATGTGTGTAATATCATAAGGTCCATTAATTAATAGGTACAAAACTTTTTAAAGTTTTGATATTATAGAAAATTGTGGCATCATATTTTTATAATAATAATAAAAGAATTGCCTCCTTTTATATACTGTACAAGATGATATTGCAAGAAAAGAAAGCAATTTATATGCTTTTTAATGCATATTTATCCTATATGGTAAGAGACATTGAAATGTTATTATTATATAGAAACTAAAATTGAACATTTTCAACGAAATTTATTATTAAATGTGTTCTAGTTATTCAAACATGAACTTTATGATTTCAATAACAGATATAACAAGCAAGTATAGTTGTTGATTTTTAACTGTATTTCAAATAGACAGAATGAGAAAAATATTGATAACTTTTATATCTATATATTCATGCAACGTCAGTCAAATTTACTGTTACACTATTTGAGCAATATAAAATATTGTTTATATGTAACAGAAATACACTCATATATTACTCATATAGATAAATAAATAAACTTGTAAATCTGATATCCGCTGTCAAATTTTTGAATCATTCTTTACACTAAATAATATTTGACTTTGTGTATTTGAAACTCCTTATTATCTGCTCTACTAGTAATAAAAATAAACTTTATGCGGTTTCAGCCTCCTTTTTTTTTAATTTCAATAATTGTTCTCCAAGCAATTTTTTTTATCTTTATTTATAATTCATTCACCTTTATGATTTTTTTTTTATATATAACTATTCTGTCATGCACGGGTGAAAATATGTTTGTTAAAAATAATTATATTTTTACTAAAACTAACTTTAAAACACGCTTTAACAAAAGATAATTTATATTCTTTTGCTTCTGGATTTTTTTTTTAATTTAATAATTTTTGATGTGTACTTAAAACTTACGCTTGCAACAAGTTTTTTTTTTTTTTTTTTTTTTTTTTTTTTAATCTTAAAATTTTAAGAGGCTTGTTGGCGTCAGTTGGTCCAGTGGCGCACTCTCGCTCTTGTACAAGCAGCAGTAACTCTTGGAGATGATAACATCGACTGGAGCTGCTTGCTGGATGCTGCGAGTCTGGCGCCAAAGCTTATACAGTACATCTTATAAACTATAGTATATATAGTCTGCATGCGGTACATACATACACTTAATGTATGTACATACTTCGGATTGAATAATCTTATGATATTCTATTTAAAAAATATTGTATAAATCGAATGCTTCTTATCGGCGGTGACGTAGCACCAATCAGAGACACGCTAGAAAAAGGCGCGGAACCTCTAATTAAACATTTCGCATATGGGGAGATACACGATTTATTTATATAATTTTTAAGAAAACAACTGCATCGATTCCGGAAAAAAAAATACTAGAGGATACTAGGAGGGATACTATATATAGGCATTTTAGCGTGTTAATATATATATTTATATTATTGTTTTTAATTTTCATCGCTGGTAAAGAAGCAAAGTTAAGTTTTGCTTATTTACTTTATTTATTTTGCTCCAAAACCTTTTTCTCCATCAATTGATCATAATAAACTTTTATTATAATATACTATAATTCTTACACAAACGTTAGTTTTGTTATGAGAACAGAAAGGGTGCTATCATCTTGTGATGTCAGCTTGAGAACAAGTCATAAAATTACGCACTTAAAAATGCGTGTGTTCTCCCGGCGCCATCAACACTTCAAATGTGTTAGTTCTTATACAAAATGTTCTAAATACTTAAGTTTGAAGTTTATTTATGGTATGAAATCGTAAAAAAAGAGAGGCATTATGTAAATAGAATATCTTCTATAAATGCAGTTTTTCTCTCACTCTCTTTGTGAAACTGTTACACATAAATATGCATTTTGTTATTTTATGCGTGTTTATGCATAAAAATACCATGTTTCTATGAAATGCTTTAAAATTTGTTAAAAAACTATAAAATATTAACGATCTAATGAGAGAAAAGATTCGTTTAGAAATTTGCTTTATTTATAATTGCTTAAAGTACTTAAAAATATGAAATAAACATAAACTTCCCATGTCTCTCTCTCTCTCTCTCTCTCTCTCTCTCTCTCTCTCTCTCTCTCTCTCTCTCTCTCTCTCTCTCTCTCTCTCTCTCTCTCTCTCTCTCTCTCTCAAGTTTGATATCTAAACAATTTTCAAGTCTATATAATATAGATATGTCCTATTTGCCAGCATATGTACTGTACATATTATTGCCATTGTACCGTTTGTTTATGATGATTTGCAAAAATAATTTTGAGTTCATGCCAATTTATACTTAGCTGCTGCTGATGCAACTATATCACGGTCGTTCTATATTATAGTTCTTCAATAAATACCTTCGAAAAAAAAAATCACTTCAATTCACTTCACCAGAGAGGAATTCTCATTTGTTCGCAGGTCATGAAAAATCGTCCTCGTTCATAATATAAAACTCTCTCTGTGCTGTGAATATTATTATTCAGGAAGTTGGTAATTTATATAGTAATTGAGAAAAATATTTTGATAACAGCACGATATTCTTTTCTTTATAATACTATATCATGTAAATTACTTTGAAAGATGAAATTAGTTTTAATTATATTTCTATATAACAACTTTAAAGAAAAAAAAAAATACTCTCAATTTTTAATAAAAATTCTCTGATGTAATAAATAAACATAATAAAAAATTAATTAATTTTTTTTTTTACACTGAGCATGTAATAGCATTACGTATATATGTAAGAAAAAAAAAGTCATTAGACAGATTTTTACTTTTACATTAAAAAAAATATTTATAAACTTTTTTATTATTATTCTTTGTAATTTAATCCTGTATAAGAAGTTATTATATAGAAAGCATCATAATAATAATAATAAAAAAAAGTTATAAATAATTTACACTTCAATATTTTTATTTTATTCATTTACTTACTAGCCTTGAACATTACAATGCAAAAAAAGAAGTACAAAGATTAAAAAAAAAAAAAAAAAAAAAAAGAAGAATATAATTAGAGTATAACAGCTTCAGCAAAATGTTCTTTTTTTTTATTACACTGAAAAATTGCGGAACTTTTGATATTTAAACGTCTATGTAATATATATATATATATATATATATATATATATATATATATATATATATATATATATATATATTAAATATTATTTGTCGGTTTATTTTTACACCTGTTGATATTCACAAGTTGGAAATGATACATGTTTGTGAATTTATTAATTTTAAAAGATACTAATAACAAATGAAATTACTTGAGTATCGAAAAATTCTATAAAATCCACATTTTAGGCCATTTAGTCCTCTTAAAATTTGTCCATGATATCGCAGTGTTCATTAAAAGAAAGCTCCTGATGGTGTTTATAATATGAAATTTTTACTAATATTATATAAGTAAAAAAAACTTAATTTAAAATAATGTGTTGAATTATTGAAAAATTTCTTATTCAATGTAGCTTTTAAAAATGAGGCTTTTAAAAATGGCCTATTGAATGTATATTTGGCATATTAAGTGTAAATTTTTAGCAGTGTATCTTGAAACGTCCTTGCTATATTACTGCACTGCCACCAGGCACCTTCTAAATAGGGACGGGCCTATCCGGGCAATAAAACTGTCGTACCAGGTATAATCTAGTAGGCTGAAAGAAATTCAATTAACCCGTAATCAAATGGGCTATCGAGCCATGTTTAGGGCTTGCGGTCCCTAATTAGTTCAAAGATGACCCTTGATCTTATGTCATCAGCAAATCAGGCACATTCTCAAATTTTCAACCTCGAAAGTCCCATGATTTTATTCCACTCCGTTCAAAAGTTATAACATCAAGCCTACTATTTTTGCTTTCCAGCCTACTAGTTTCTTTAACACAGGGAACATAGCAGGTATATACTTCCACTCGCGTAAGTGTACACATTGATCTACCTTACTATACTATATCTATAAATTAGAAATGATTTTTTTTATCAATCTTCTTGTAACGTTCATACTATTATTATACATTGAACAAAAAAATTATTTATTGATTAATTAATTTAATTGGAAATTGGATAACATAATTGGTAATTAATCATTTATTATTTAAAAAAGGATCGAAATTTAAAATTAAAAAAAATATATATATTTATATATTATATATACATGTGATATTTATTTTACATCTTTATTAAAATTAATAACTATTTAGCATTGATAAGCGTTAATTAGCATTGTCTTAAATAAAATTCCTAAAACTTAGTTATTAATTATACTGTCGTTCTTATTTTTAAAATTGAAAGAATGCATAGTGTGCAGTCACAGAAAAAATCTTTCTCTACTATACTCTCTATACATCTCTCTCTCTCTCTCTCTCTCTCTCTCTCTCTCTCTCTCTCTCTCTCTCTCACACACACACATACACACACACACACTCACTCTCCCGTTTGGTCTTTTTGGTCATTTTATTAAATAATATTCCTAAAATTTAGTTATTAATTATACTAATTGTCACTCTTATTTTAAAATTTGGAAGTATATGTATGCAGTGTACAGTTACAGAAAAAAAATCTCTTCTATAATTATAATACTCTATAATACGCCTCTCTCTCTCTCTCTCTCTCTCTCTCTCTGTCTCTCTGTCTCTCTCTCTCTCACACTCACACTCACTCTCCTGTTTATTCTTTCTATTCAACATAAAGGTAGGGGTTGTAAATTTTATTGCACATCCCATATGTAGACACTATGTCGCCGCCAATATCTCTTTGTTCGCCGCCTTGGTATATACTTTGTATTGAAAAACAAGATTTTTTCAAGAAATGGGAATCCTACTTTAAAGTTATAAAATTTTAAAAACTTTAAAGCTTTACAGGTAGAGAACAAAAAATGATATAAAGATGAGATTTTCGAGGTAATCTTATTCACAATATGCATGATGAGCTTAATCACAGTATCAAAGTATGAAATTTGTAAAAATTAGGGATCTGGACCAACTAACTTTGGTCTAAATCTCATAAGGGTCCATATAAAATGCTTCGCGGTCAGCCTAGTCCCTTTTATACCTGAAAGTTTGTCCCCGGCCCGTATACAATTAAGATGGTCCTGACTGCCACTGTCGGTGACCCCCCTATAGCTTTGGTGCGATAGCTCTAGGCTTCCATCGACCTTGGTACAAAAAGGCGCCCCATGTCTTCTTAACTTCCGCAGTCTTATATGTATTAAAATTATTATAACTTAATATTTTATTCTCATATCAAAATAAAGACCAAACCTTCAAGAACCACCCACACTCCTTCATATTCACATTCACGGTCATCTGCTTAAAATATTTGCTATACAATATAGTTCATAATACAAATTCTTTCCTCATCCCTATGTGGTGTATGAAAAAGCGCAAGAATGCGGTTTGACGCCATACTGGAGTAATGAATAACATTACTCAGCATAAGAAAAACATAATTTTTGGCTATTTTAATGTAGATTTTTTTTTCTCGTACACTTGAAAACCTAATTCACCCTCAAAAACCTAACTCAAAATGCTCTCAAATATTACCACGTATTTTTCATATAGCAAAATGACTCATTTTCCCATACCAGCCTACGTGCTTACAAATGGTGTTGATTTTTATATGAATGCAATCACGCTATATAGGGTGTTTACGCATTACGTCATTCTGAGTGCTTTTCGATGCTCTTCTTAAGCAATGAATAGCATTGCTCAGCAAAGGACAAACGTAGTTTTTGGTTATTTTCTTTGGTAAATTAACTATTTTTTGGTCATTATTATTTTTCTTGCATGCTTGAGGTACTAATTCAATGCAATCAATATTAATATAATAAATGTATTTATTTTTCAGACACTGAGGTGGTAGCTGATACAAATCTTGGACCAGCATCCTTGCCTATCTTCAGCAATGTGGAGCCGTGCAACTTGATCCAAGGATCTCAACAACAAGGTAAATTATACTGTATGCAATTTCTCACATGTCAACAACTGACAAATTTATAATAATAAACTAAAGAGAGGAACCAATCTCATGTTCATCACCTTGAATGTATTGAGATTGTTATATTATTAAAAGGTATTGTTGTATATATTTAAAATCCCATAAGAAAAAAACAAATCTTTTGTTATATTATGGAATTTCAAGTTCATTTTTTAAAATTAAAATATTTGCATGCGTCACAAATGAAACCCGCATAATAGTAAAAATGTGTAGTATACCTACCACTATGACATGATTTTCCATTATATAAAAAAAGCTATTAGAATGTGTTTAAATATGTGTGAAAAACCGTTTTTGATTGAAATAAGTTGTCTATAAGTCAATGCTCTGTTTCATTTCTTTTGTTCTGCATACGAATAAAAATAAATACGTAATACTAGCTCATTCTCAGCACAATTTGTTCAAAACAACATAATTTATGCTATACTTTATAATAATTATGTTACAAAGCATACATATTATTATGTACAATATAATTATTTATGTCATTCTAATTTAGTATCATTTATGCTATTTAATGACGTAACTGCAGCATAAATTACGTGCATGCTATGTATTATTTGTGAATTAAAATTTCACTCCTTTCGAAAAAAATTACTAATAAAGATTAAAAATGCCGTGTAACTGTAAAAATTCAAAAAATGTAACAATTTTATGTTTTGTGTAAAAAAATGCAACAAAAAAAAATAGACAAAAAAATGTTGAGCCCAATTACATATAGTCACGTGACATGTATGGCCATGCACGAAACGTATTCACGATTACTAAGTCACGAAATTTAGAGCAGGGATGCATTGGTACTGTACGTATAGAGAATTAACTCATAAAAAAATATATTAAATATATTAAGGTCAAAAAATTCTGTATATTTTACATCGAGTATTACTTGACAAGTTTTAAAATGGAAAGTATTTTGAAGGTTATTAAATAATGTCACCAATTTTATATCATAAAGCTTCTATATTAAATTATTTGACATTTCTGTGCTTATACAAATACTTGTCACGATTAAAAAAAATTAATAATTTGCTGAAAATTTTTTTTAGTAGTTGTCAGATTTATTTTACTTTTTTTTTTCTTAAATAAGACATCAGATTTATTTTTAAAACAACTTCAAACTTTTATTCGCATTTTTTTTTCGTTCCTTATAAAAAATTATATTTTTATAAAAAGTATTTAACTTCTTTCCTTTTATATAAATTTTTTCTCATATTACTGATTTATATTGTTGTTAAATTTTGTATTCTAACCATAGCTATTAATAAAAAATACCGAGTAATTAATTTAATTTTTTTTAACTCTCACGATGTAATGTTTATTATGATAGTAGTTTTAAAAGGGCTCAAATTATAATATTTTTATTTTATTTTTAAGTTATGGTAGAAATCTGTGTAATTAATTTTTTTTTTAAACATTACATGCTAAAGAGGTGACTTTTACTAAAATGACACGAGAAATTCTTGATCAAATTTCGAGATTAAACTCCCGCTGCTTCATTTTAATTTACAGTAGAAGAAAATTATATCCAAATGTTGTTATTTATTACTTGAAAAAGAATTCATTGAAATGAATTTCAAAGAAAGTAAGAGAGAGAGAGAGAGAGAGAGAGAGAGAGAGAGAGAGAGAGAGAGAGAGAGAGAGAGAGAGAGAGAGAGAATTAATACAGATTTTTATAATATCATCAGCTTTCAGCACTATATAAGTGTAGTAAATAAGGCGTTCAGTCGCAAAATTGCTTTTAAATAATTTTTTTTTAATCTTTCTTTTTTAGAACTAAAAGGCAATATTATACAAATACTTTACTTGTTTTTTTTTTCTCTTCATTGTATAGATATATACAAAAGTTGTTCGATTTATAATACCTAATAACTTGAATTTTAATGTTATTAAACTCCAAAGGAGGTCTAAGAAAAAAAAAAAAAAGTTAACACTTTATAACAACGCAACTCCCTGTTTTAAATACGTACATACATACATTAATTTATTTGTATACGTTTATATATTTAATTCTTTAAATTGCTCTGAAAAGAAAAAAAAATATTCAGGCACTTTAAATAAGTTATGTTAATGAGAGACTTATTAATACAATTTTTACTACTAGTGAAATAAATTAAGAACGACATAAAAAATTAAACATACATTGGAGTTATACACACGATGGAAATAATAATAAAATTTGATTATTCGAGTAGAGAGTGGATAAAAACTCATAAAATACAGCTATACTGTATACAGATCAAATCTTCAACTCAGAAACTGTGCAATTTTGCGATATTATTATAGAAAGACCATCCTTTAAGATCGTGCAAACGATCAAGTATATTTGAATACAAATACGAATAAATATTTAGTTTTTTTTTTTTTTTTTTTTTATATACATAATATTTTAACTTTTGGTTGTAATGATAATAGTACACTGATAAATAAGTTTATTTGATTTAAAATAATAATATAAATTTTTTTTTTAATATTTATCAGTTATTTGAATTTTAATGGTAAGCTCTCCCACCTTTCTCAAAATGTAATCAATATTAAATTTATATTTTGACATTTTATTATTATTTTTTTTATCCATTAGAGATAAGAAGGGGGTAAACTCCAGGGTGTGATAAATATAATCCATCATTCAATGATTCGATAACGTATTGAGCTGCAATGTAATTGCGATAACATACAGTACCTTGCAAGTACGTTTTATTATTACAGCACCTGTTATCTTTTGGCTCTCTGAATTGTGTATGTGGTTAAATTTTTATATCGATAGAGCTTATTTCAAGGTTATGTGTCGTAAAAATGTTAAATATTTTATTATTGGTTTAGTCACGTCTCTTTTTTTTTTTTTTTTTTTTTTTTTTTCAAAAATTTATTTTTGCTTATATAGTCTATATGTTATTATAAAATTAACCAAAAATATTATAATAATTTTTAAAACTAAAATTATACCCGTAGATAGTTCATTAATACAAGTTATTTTTTGAAGCTTTTCTTAAAAATTGCTCTTATTTTTATAAACCGGATTTAAAACAAAAATTGCTAACGTCATTCATTTTTTTTATATATTTATAAAAAAGTTGAGAAAGAGAGAGAGAGAGAGAGAGAGAGAGAGAGAGAGAGAGAGAGAGAGAGAGAGAGAGAGAGAGAGAGAGAAGTTTAATTTTCTATTTAAAAATTATTAAAAGCCTGTTTATGTCTACGAAAATTTTAGGTTGTAAAAGATTGAAGTCAATAAACGCCTAAATTAAATGACAGCTCTTTTATTAAAGAATCGTTTTACCTTAATGAAAAATCGTTTATTATTATTATTATTTTTTTTTACTAATAACACGATATATAATGAAGTAAGGTTTTTAAAATAAAATAATAAAAAAGTCTATCATTAGAACGTTAATTTACGTTAAGTTTAATAGTGCTAAATTAATTGCTGCGGCTGATGTTCACAAGGTGATGTCATGCAAAAAGCACCTGATGACGTCATTTTAAACAGAAAATATGCAACAAAATCTCAGCTGTTTTTTCAACAGATTACAATAATGCACGTAATAAGTCGTAATATACTTAAGTTAAATGCCAGTGGGAAAAAAAAATGTGAGGAAACAAATTAAAAATGCATTAATCAAAAAAATAAAATTATAAAAAGAAAAGGTCCTTGTCAGCACTTAATTTAAAAAAATAGGAAGAAAAATGCATGGTGCATCATCACTCCTTATTATTATTATTTTTAAAGTTCATATTATATGAGTTTATGACAGTTATATAGAAAAATGTAAGTTACTAAATGCGGATCTTACTCCTTTTTATTATTATTATTCTCAATAGCTATATATCAACTTAGGTGGCATATATCTCAAGTTACTACTGTGTATTTCCATAAGTTATAACTGACGTAATTTATATATGTATATGCGAATCCATATATTGAATATACAGCTACTTAAACAGAGAAAGAGAGAGAGAGAGAGAGAGAGAGAGAGAGAGAGAGAGAGAAATCACGTGACCAGAAGAGAGTAAACATCCTATACGTATTATTAAATTAATAATTATTATTGTTGGTTCATTTTATTTAAATAATTAATTGAAAATATAAAGATTAAAGTTTATATTGATGAGATTGATGGTTAATCTGTTTGTTGACATGTAAATGGATAAAGATTAAATTGACTTTTTATCATATATGTACGCGACACAGAGAGAGAGAATGGAAGGGGGGGTAGGGATTAGGTCATCAAGTTTATATTGTGACTAAGCAAGGAGCAAGGTTTTAAAGCGTCATTCAGTCTAGCTTTACTTTACATTGCAACACGCGACTATTCAGTTGCATATAATCTTTCATGCATTCAAGTTGTCTCTTGCTATATAATGTAAAAAAAAGTGCATGTAATTTTGAACTTAACTGGTGGATTTGTATAAAGATTATGGCTGGTAAGTTAAAAGAATTGCTATTTTTATGGTTTAATTTTATAATGGATATAAAAATTATATATATAAAAAAATGTGACATTTTAAAGTCTTTTTTTTTTATCTTACGTAAATATAAAGAAATTCCAATCAAGTTATTCATTGTGCTAAAAAGTACTCTATGATTTATGTTTTATTTTTTTAATTATAAAAGCTTTTCTTGCTTTCACTTCATTAATTATTAATATTTATATATATACAATTACTCTTAATTTTTAATTTTAAAATTAACTTATTATTGTTTCCAATGTCTTAATTATATAGAAATAAAATGTAAATATATAAGTATCAAAATTTCACTTTATGTGTGAAACCAAGTGAGTATAATTTATTTTAATATTTTTCTTAATGTTATTTGTACATCGATGTATAGGTTTGATAAACTTTATTTTTTAGTTCATTATATATTATCTAATATGTCGTCGTTTTGTGTCTCATATATGCGATATGAATTCGCAGAAATAAATGACGTTATTGACGTCACAGTGATAAGCACCCACCCACCCTCACTCTCTTTCTCTCTCAATCGCAGGGTAAATATTGATGCCATATAACAGGTGTATACTTTTGCGCACGATAAGCTTGCTTAGATAAGAGATATGGTTAGGCACATTGCATATAGCCAAAAAAAAAAAAAAAAAAAAAAAAAAATCTTGCATATCGTGAGAAATATTTTTTCTTTAAAGTTTTTATATTAAATTGTAAACTTTTGTTGTTCCAGATCACGAAGAGACAGAAATGGAAGGTTTGTTGTCTCTGCAACACCCTATATCCTTTGTCAGCAAGCACCAAAATGGAGGTGGTGGAGTGTGTACCATTGAAGATTCAACCTCACCACCACCCAGCTTTTCACGTCTTCCACCAGATGGACACGAGTTTCCCCCTAACTATATCGAGCCTTGCCCTGAAAAACTGGCGTCATTATTAAACGCGTCAGCGAACACTACAGATCGTCGTTCTCCAAAATGGAGACAAGACGAAAAAAGTCAAAAAAGTGTACGTGATAAAATTGCCTTATTTTCAACTGAAAAATCAAGTGAACCAATTTGTCCTGAAATTATAAATACGACAACAACTGCAATTCATAGTAGATTCCGCAGTACTGAAGATGTAAGTTTGCGTCATAACGGTGGAGTGATTAATAGTTGTAATATTGTGATGGAACGTGCTGTCAGTACGATAGATTTAAGTCCTCAAGAACCTATGTCTCCTGTAACAAATATTCCTGCACCGAGGTATAGTACATTGCCTCGTAAGCCAACCGTGGCTCCTATTGCACCAGTTAATACAGGAATTGGAAGAACAATGAGTTTCTCTGGAGTTACGCCCTCCTTGCACACGCGCTCTCAAAGTCTGATTGACGTCGCTGGACAACGCAAGCCCACATCTTCGATCTCCGCACTTCTTGAGCAGAGAAGACGCGGATTTTCAAAACTACGAGGTCTCGTAATTCCCGAGCGAGCTGAAATTCCCTCGCCAGCGACCGTGGTAGACTTGCCTGAAATTCGAAGCCGCGACATCCCCTTGTTGAAACCCGCAGTGAGACCAACTTCACTTCTCGAACCAACCACTGTCAACAATAGAACTTTAAGTAACAATAAAACCACTAGCCTTCTACCCGCTCTACCAACCATGCCGAAATATTCACCAGCATTTAAAAGAAAATCTTTCACTGTATTTGGTGATAAACAAGAAAATCAAGAAATTACTACATCTAAAATTAATCAACCTATTAAACCTATTGAAACATATAATAAGAGTTTTAATCAATATTATTCAAAATCAAACGGAAATACAAATGGAATTAGTTTTGTAACTTCAATTCAAGAACCAAAATCGTTGGAGAGTTTATCATCTCCAAGATCTGATATAAGTTTTGATGAATTACCTTCTTCTGTTGGCACGACTGGTGCTTCTGAGGACGGTGACTCTGACTCTGCTGTGAGTTCAGGACGTTCGAGTCCACCTGACACTCGCTCAGGGGACCTTGATGGCGATGAGCCTGGCAGAAATTCTCTGCGACGAACTTTGTCCTCAGAGACCGCTTCTTCTACTGCGTCTACCGCATCATCAACTCTCACCTCCGGTTCGGACGGTTGTGGACGCCGTGTTCTTAAAGCACAGAGCGTGGAAGCAGTGAACCGCAAGAATGTACTCGCATCTGCAAGGAACAGTAACGGTCGCCCAGTCGGTCTCGGCTCTCCTCTCATTCAAAGACGTTTTGAAGACGATGATGACAGCTCTGGACATTATGAAATGCACGCAACAGAGGAAACTTATTACTCCTCCAATACTGATGGAGAAAATGAGCAGACAACAAAAACAACTTACGTAGTTCATACTGTAGTGAACGGTATGAATAATGAGAATATTAATGATGATCGTGAAATAAAAGTTGCTTACGTGGATGAAATATGTGAAGTTGAATTTATGCCTACGTCAGAAAGCGCACCTGTTTCTCCTCCCATGGTAACTCCACGTAAAGTAATGCCAGAAATTATCTCGCCTCCTGCTATATCTCCACGTAAAACTTTACCTGACACCCCAGCACCGGCTCTAAGGGTCACTGAACTGCGGGCTAAGTTGAGTGCCGAGCCTCCCAGCTCTCTACCCATCATCCCTCCTGAGACCATCGTTGTTGCACCCGTGGCTCCTTCTCGTCCTCCCCCTGCTGTCCCTCCAAGGGCAAGTCCTGTGGAGCCCACTGAAGCACAACCCTTGTCTCCACCCCCAGTGATCCCTGCACCTCAATTGCCTGAACCTCTAGTTGCCGCCCCTCCAGTTGTTTCACCTCCAATGTCCCCTCCACCAGTCCCAGCAGTCAAGCCTCAAGATACTGTGGATGCTCCTGTCGAGAAACCTAAAGAGCGCTGGTCAACTCTCGAACGTAAATATGAATCGACCCGTACCTCTGTCACTTCTCCACGATCATCACGTCAAGAGGAGACAAAGACATTCAAAGATATCGCTGAACGTTGGCAGCTCATGTCAGTGGATGCTCCTCCTAAGGCTCCCACACCCATGGTGGCACCACGCACCACCCCCGAGAAACCAGGACGCCGCTCTGCCAGCGTGACAGATATTCGTCGTGCGTTTGAACGCTCTCCCCAGGCAGCAGCTCTAACGGTGACCGTGCCAAACCACGCACGAGTATCATCTTTGGACTCCAGTGCCAGCGAGGAGACAAACAGTGGACCCTCAGCCCCAGCCTCGGCGCTGCTTAGCTCTGCAAACAGCATGGAACAACTTGGTTCCATCAGCTCACTCGCCTCCTCCACTAGCATCATTTCACAGCAGGTAAGCACTCCAACGTACTAATTAGAAAGTCACCACGTAAATTTAAATGTATAATTTTGCTTCTAATATTCTATTTTTAAAATTAAACTTGCTCTTCTATTTTTACATTAGAGAGATAAAAAATAAAATCTAAAACTGTTCTAAAAGAATTACATGAAAATCAGGGTCGGCCTGGCCAGGTCCGCTAGTCCGCGATTGCGGACCGGGCCCCCCCTGGCGCGGGCCCTTGCCGTGCCCACAACACTCCAATTAAAAAAAAAAAAAAAAAAAAAAAAAAACGAAGAAGGAAAAAAAAAAAAAAAAAAAGGAGAAGAAGAAAATTAAAAGGACAATTTCAGACTGATAAATTTTCTTTTTCTTTCAAAAGACGATAAGAAATTACATCCAATCTTAAAATTCTGTCCGCTTTTAATTTTTTAAAAAATTGCAATACTAGTGAACTCTATAGTCTAGACTTTAGAGGTCAGTTAGCAATGGAGGTTATCGGTTTAAAAAATTAGTAAAAATTTTCTATGGCTTAAAACACGTAAAAGTATGTCTAGTATTTCTCATTTAAATTTCTCCGAAATCGGAGGAGTAGTTTTCTCAAAAATAGCAAAAAACGTGTTTTCCCCCATAAGCATAATGTTAAATTAGGGGACCCTTAGCTTTCCCCGCATCACCCCGCGCGCTAAACCGATAACCTCCATTGTTTTGCTATTGTTATTGTTCACCTCCTTCATATAATTTGTCCCCCTTTATATTGGTAAAAATAATTTTAAAAAATTTGCTTTTTTGATTGAACGGCGGGGAAGAAATGTGACTTGGTGCGGCAAGTGTGTCGGTGTGACAATACTAATTTAATTAGTAAAGATTAATTTATAATTAAATTATCGCTCCTAAATGTTTTCTAAACCAGAATATAAACACAATACTGGTGCACTGAAACGTACTCAGTCCGCTATATAGAAAAGAATTGGATAAGTGTGGATATGATCCTAAATAAAGAAAGCTGTCGTTCTCCGCGTTTAAATAAAATAGTTGATTTTATTCAATTGTATTTTTTAATTTAAGTTTTTTTCTTAACGCCATATTTTTCTCCATTATCTTAGCTCATTTAAAAACATTATAATGATTTTATTTATAGTGTGCATGTCATAAAAATCTCATACAAAAGTGAAGTATTTTAAGTAAATTCCTAATTAAAAGGGGGCGTGGCCTCAAAAATTTTTCGCCTGCGGCGCATTTTTTGGCGGCTTCGCCCCCAAACCCCCCTTTGTTCACTGGCCCTTTTGTAATTTCGCGGACCGGGCCTTTTCCTCTCAGGCCGACCCTGTGAAAATTCAATATATTTTCTCTCTCGTGCGCTCTAATTGACATGAAACAATAAAAATAGTTAAGAATGAGATATTAAATATTGACTTGCGTATTACAGGAGCTGCAAGGACTCCTGGACGAGGCTGCACAGGAGGAAGGCGCACAAGGTGAGATGCTGGTGCTCGTGCTGCACCGAGATTCCCTCTCATCCAGCGTGGGTATCACACTCGCAGGAGGCGCAGACTACGAGGCACGAGATATCACCGTAAGTCTTTCGTCAATCGAACACTATAATACCCCATCTAATATTTCATGTTATTTGATATAATATATCAATGTAATTTTTGCTATACAGGTGCACAAGGTTTTGGCTGGCAGTCCCGCAGATCGAGATGGTCGAGTTCAGAAAGGCGACCGAATTCTCAGCATTAATGGCCGAAGCATGAAAAATCTAACACATCGTGAAGCACTGACAATTTTGAAGGTAATAATTATATACGAGTATAAATATTAAATATTTTAAAGACCCTCAAGTAATTACATCAAAAACGTAAAATTCATGAGGTATCGGACCATTATTCCTAAATATTCCGTTCTGATTAATCCTTCTTTACCCTCTCAAACTGAGGTTAAAAACTGCAAAGAAGGCAACTATTATGAATTCATGACGTTATAAAATCTGGGTCTACAATAGAAATTGTGGCGCGGGTTGTCTACTTTACAAGCTTTCTCCCCAATTTGTAAGCGTACAGAAAGAATAAGTGACATTTCATGTGTGTGTATATAGTCCCAATATATGAGATATCTCAGGATTTACATTTTTTTTTAATGCAAAAAAAAAAAAAAAAAAAAAAAAAAGGTACAATAAAAGTTGTCGACTGAATTAATTATTTTATAACTTGTATTACCCAGGCTCCACGTCCCGAGGCAGTCCTGGTGATCGCACGAGGTCGCAGTGAGGCAGTCCTCGAAGAAGCTTCATCTCCCGCACCCACCACACGTGCGGTCAGCGCAATCGCCTCGCCAGAGCAACAAGCAGAGCCACAACCAACACGAGGTGAGATATATTTTGTTTATTGTCAGCACACACAATATATTATGTAATACTATGTGCACTCGGTATTATGTAAATATTTTCTATACCGCAATGAGACATGTATATTAAACTAAGGGTTTATTTTTCAGTGGTTTCATCAGCTCCTGTATTGGTAAATATGACCAAGGATGGTGCAGGACTTGGCTTCAGTCTTGAGGGAGGACGAGACTCGCCCCTTGGTGATAGACCTCTTACCATCAAGAAAATTTTCACTGGTAAGAACGCACTCTCGCTATAGAATTCTTTTCAGTTATTTTATTTTTTATTATTATGATCATTATTTTTGTATTATGCAATATATTTACTAACTTATAAATCATTTTCACATGTTCAATAAATACAATGAATGTCACTGCATGCAATCTCTATTTAAAAACACAAAATTTAAACGCAAATTTTTTTTATTATTATTATTATTTTTTTTTTTAGTGCAAAATTTGCTTTGTGTGAACAAGCCCATAATATATAGTAATCTTTTTCCGCAGTTTAAAATTCACAATGATTTCATGAATAATGAATGATATTTTATATCAATTTAAACACTATATCTTTATAAATACATATTGAAAGAATTTAATAACACACATTTTTAAAACTATTTATTAATAAAGAAGCACCTGTTTTGAGACGGACTTAAAGCAATTTCGATCAGTTCCGCGTCCGTTTCAACGTACTGCACATGCGTATTATGGTATAGAAATCGAAGCAGATGTGATCGAAATCGCTTAAAATCGGTCTCAAAACAGTTGCTTCTTTATTAGTCAATATAATATGAAACTTATAACATTAAACCAATATGCTAATGAGAATTGTTTATTATTTCAGGAGGCGCTGCAGAAAAGACTGGTCAACTGTCCGCTGGTGACCAACTGCTGGCCGTGAATGGCACCGACGTGTCCGGCATGTCACGTATTGAAGCATGGAACCTAATGAAGAGACTACCCCTCGGTCCAGTCACCCTACTGGTCAGGTCTCAAGCCTAAACCAACTTTACAGTGTGCAATAAATATATAATATATATATATACATAAAAATTTAAAAAAAAAAAAAAAAAAAAAAACTCTACATTATGAAAGAGTGCCAAAAACAAGACTGTTCTTTAACAAACAAACATATAATTAAACGAGCTTTTTATGTGTGTGCCTGTATAAAAGTGCCTAAGGATGAAATATACATATATATCTGATGAAACTATTTAAAAAAAAAAGTATCAGATTAACATTTTTACGTATTTTTCTCATAATATTTGTTAACATCTGTGCCAAAATATGTGCTTTTTATCCCCCTTTTACTTTATGTCACAGAAAAAAAAAAAATAATAACGTCTTTTATAAATATATATATTTTTTCTTCTGAAAAAAAAAATCAAGATTTATTATAATATAACTTTATCCTATTATTATTGAGTATGTGGTGTCGTGTTAGTAGGATTTTTATATCAAGTTAATAAATTTCATTTACAACTCTGTGGATGATAAATTATAATATATAAATTTGTTGAAAATATAAGTAGATCTCTAATTTGTTTTTAAATTTACATAAATTATGTTTGATTTTGTAAATATAACTAAATTATTAAAAAAAAAAAAAAAATGTTGATAATTTTATAAAATAAAAATTCCGCAGAGATGTGAGATAAATAATAACATAGATTTCATTTTTTTTTTTTTTTTTTTTTTTTTTTTAATAAAGAAAATAAAAATCATTTTGCAAAGGTTTCAGTGGGTTATAAGGTAATTTATATTTCTTAGATTTCCATAATCACCTAAAAAAAATCATATTATTATATACGATCATTTCCTTATTTAATTTTTTTTTTAATGGTGCTCTTTGCAAATAAGAATATTTTTGTGAAAATTAAATAACAACTCTCTATCTTGTAAATTTCGTCTTCAATTTATATACCATTATAGAATAATAACTAAAAAAAAAAAAAAATAATAAAAAAACGTGATTTATTTGAGAATTTAATAAAATTTAAAACCAAGAAAAGAAAACAATGGCCTAAAAAAAAATGTGTCTTCTGGTAATAAAATGTATATTTGTTAAAAAATTTGTGTTATGCAAAATTTAAATTGTATGTATATTATTATTTGTAATTATTTTGAACATATAAAAATGTATTTCAAAAATACTATAATGCACGTATATAAATAACATGAAAATGAATATAAAATTAACACCTGTGATACATACAGAAAATTAGGTAATTAAATATGGCCAGAAGCAATTAATAATTTTGTTTTGTACCAACAAATAAAGGTCCTTGTTATAATATGTAAATTAAAAGTAAAGGAGTTTTTAAATAACATCTTGTTACATTGTTAAATTGAATCATATTATTATTTTTATTAAATTGTTTACTAAAAAAATACAAAATATTCTACACTAAATTTTATATGTTTATCCCTACTTGCCCCTCTCCCCCCAATCTACTTTGCAAGGATTATAATTTAAATAATATTTTTTATAAAATATATAATTAATAAGAAAAAAAATGCTTATGTTAAAAAAAAAATACTTGCAAAAAAATGTGCAGCATGTATACCTTTAAAAAAAATGTTATTGTATTACTCTGTAGTCCTTAATTAATATGTATTTTCATCAATAAAGAGAAATTATAATAAAAATACACATCAATATATTATTTAGTATCTCATGAGTACCTAATTTTTACATATATTATGGATTATTAGAAAGAAAAACAACAATATTTTCAAAGTTAACCAACTTAAAAAGTGCCTCCTATAATATAATTTTTGATACTTCTGATATTATATTCTATTTATGTGCAGTACAGACTCTGTCATATAAAATTTTACTCTATTGTCTTGGAGTATAGGCAAAGAATAAAACTTCTAAGCAGAATATGTAACTCTGTACAAAAGTTTCCAAATGGGCAGGGTCGGACTAGCACTTAAGGGGCCAAGTCCATGAAAGGGGTGTAACACCCTCTAAGGGGGCCACAAAAGGGGGCGTAACACTCTGGTTACGCCCCTTTTAGGGTCTTAGGGGCCTTGCAAACAAGGAGGGCCACGTCCGCTTTTGCGGACTTACTCTTATGGCCAGTCCGAGCCTGTGAATGGGAATGCGGAGCCTGCTATGGTTTCTCATAAAGAGAGCATAGAGTGGTTGCGAGTTGTTTACACAAATTGTTCCCAAACATTTGTACAGATCTGGACAAAAGTTCCTGAATGATTTGTATATTATGCAACTTGCAACCACACTATGTTATCTTTATGTGAAAAAGCAGCGGCCGCCGCTGCCTCGTTCGGGAACTTTTGTCTAAAGGGGTACATTAAACCAGAAGTTCACACTAACATATTTTTACAGTTGGCAGTTCAAAGATAATTTGCTTTTATCAGTAATCACTAAATACTAAAGATGGAAAAGAAGAAGACAAATAATTATATAAAAGCTAATAATAAAAGTGTCAAAATTTAAATCAATGCACTTTCAAATTTAAGCCGTAACATCTATTTCATAGCATAGTTCTATTAGTAAGTAGCATTTTTGTTTATAAAATACATATTTATCAGATTTGCAGTGCATTGATACTAGTAATATTAGTATACATTCAAGAGGACTGCCTGCATTCATCACTTCTTTGGTTTAAAATTTATGTAAAATTATCATAAAATAGATTGACACCTTACAATTCAGATAAAAATAATAAATAAATAAAATAAATTATAATTTAGCTAGCTAAACATACAATAAAAATAACATAAGAAAATGCTAGAAATAGAGGAATGGAATAAAGTGTTAGTACGTACTCGTATTGTATAAAAATTGACAGTTTGTGCCAGAATAATAAAATATTATTTTATAAACAGAAGAATAAAATTTATATTATTCAAAATATTTAAAACTTGAATTGAAAATGAAGATTATGTTTAAAATTGCTAAACTATATAAAATGTCATTTTCAATATGTTTGAATATGTAATCAAAGAAAGGATAGAAGAAACCAACAAGCATCTTACCACGATGAGGTCCGTAGCTTGGTGAAAGTCTTGATGGCACAGGTGTCACAAATAGTTACAAGTTTGCTAAGACAAAAAAAAAAGAGGACAAAAGAGAGTTAACATAAAGATAACAGTGTGGTTGCAAGTTGCATATCGCTGGCCGCGCGTCTAAATGGTGAAAATGCAATTTTCATGAACCGCGCGAGTGGTGAATATACACCTTTCACGGCCGCCGCGAGTGGCGAATAAGCTATGCTCACAGCACATGACATTCGCCACTCGCGGTGGCCGTGAAAGGTGTATATTCACCACTCGCGCGGTTCATGAAAATTGCTTTTTCCCCATTTAGACGTGCGGCCAGCGATATACAAATCATTCAAGAACTGTTCTCCAGATCTGTACAGCTCTGGACAAATGTTTGGGAACGATTTGTGTATACAACTCGCAACCACTCTACGTTATCTTTATGAGAAATCGTAGCAGACACCGCATCCCCACTCAGAAACTTTTGTGCAGAGTTATTTTGCTCATGCAATGTCTTGGTAAACTTGTAAATGTTGGTGTAACCTGTGCCATCAAGAAGTTCACCAAGCTATGGACCTCATCGTGTTTATAGGCACTTGTTGGTTTCTCATGTCATTGCTTTGATTACAAATTAAAAGAAGATGATAGAGGAAACCAGCAAAGACCCATACTATACTGAAGAAGTGTGCTCAATCTAGCTAGCACAGACATTACAAAGAATACATTATCTATCATTTGGCACAAGACTACAAGAAGACTACAAGAGATGTGCCGTTGTTTGTCTTCACAGATTTATCTAGTTTGCTTTTGCTAAGTCTTTTGATGATTTTTTATTTATTTATTATCTCTGTGCTGACAAGAATTGTCTCTAACCAAGACAATATAGTAAGGAGTTTTCTAGTTTCCCCTAGTCTTTCCTTTTGATTTATTATACCTAGATGAGATGTTTTCTTGTTCTGAATTATCCCACTTACAATGTGAACATGAAAATGAGTTCTATATGATACTACAGGATAAACCCAATAGCGTGTGATTTAATTGAGATGAGGAAGACTGGTGAACTGTCACGAGATACATCTGAATGGGCATGGCCCCAGGACTGGTCGGAGTTGTGAATAGACCTGTCAAGCCTAAACAACTCTCCTAACAATTTACCTGTGACACTGCGCAGGCATCAACATCAACATGCTGAAAACACAAGAGTGCATCCAGTGCTTCTGAAAAAGCTGCATTATCGATGCTTACCCGTCGAAGTGAACGTACTATACTTTACAAATTTTGTGAAAAATGACCGTTCTACACTTTACAAATTCCAAGTTCTCCCATCTAGTTCTCATGTTAAAACGCGTAGAAGCGCCAAACGCAGATCGTTCATTTTTAGCAAAATTTGTTAAGTGTAGTTTGTTCACGTCGACGGGTAGACATCAATATACCCTTAAAAAAAAAAAAAAAAAAATTGTGATCTTTGCATATTAAACTAGCTTACTACTGCGCCACAGGTTTGGATTAAATGTTAACTTTAAAAATAACTATACCCTATAATTTATAAATCCATCTGTCTTTTCTAATAAATGTAAATAAATAGTGACAAAATAATGACAATATTAAAAAGACAGGAGAAGGGGAGCAGAAAGAGTGACTAATGCAACCAGCGTGTATGACATTGATAACCTGGTTAAATACAGCGGATCTAATGTACACCATAAAAAAAATACAAAACATTGATAACCGTACATATAACCACACTGCATAAATACTACTGCATAAATATAGATAAATTTATATAAATATATTATCAATTTAAATTTCTTAAAAAGTACTGGTATGTACTAAAAGAATTTATATATAATTTTTTAGTATTTTGGAGATACTACTGGCACTCAAGGGGCCTTGTTGGTGAAAGGGGTGTAACACCCTCTCTAGGGGCCACAAAAGGGGGCATAACACCCTGGTTATGCCCCTTTTTGGGCCTTAAGGGTCTCCAAACAGGGGGGGGGGGGGGGGGGAGCCACGTCCGCTATCGCGGACTTGCTCTTATGGCCAGTTCGAGCCTGAACCCTAGTAAGGCCCTTGCTGGTTTTCTCAAAAATTTCAAAGTTCTCCTATCCTTTTTTTTTTTTTTTAATAGTTTTTATTAGAATTTTCTGAATTTTGCTAAAAAAATTAAATTGATAAAATTGATAATACAGTGTTGTATTACATTAATTTTATAAAATTTTAAAATGTGCATATTTAATACTGTATTAAAATGAGAAAAAAATAAAACTAATTTGTACATTTTAACATATCGAGAGCTACGCGGCAATTCGGAACTTGTGCAGCCTCCGCGCGCGCAAGATTGAAACATATGGATTCTCCGCGCACCTACTTTTTGGCACATATGCAGCCTCCGCGGCCGCTAATATTGAAACATGTGTAATCTCCGCGGACGCTACGAATGAAACATATGTACATTCCGCGCGTACGAAAAGTGACACATCTGAAGAATGATATTTTGGCACATCTGAAGAAAGCTATACCTACCGATATGAATTGCATTTACAGATAAAATTTACATGGAGGATGATATAATATCATCCGATAACAAATTTTAAATTGTATTTAAAAAAAATTAATAGGTTAATAATAATAAAAAAAAGCTAATTAAAAATTAAATTATAAATAGACAGATAATTAATAAATAAATGATCATATCAATAAATGAAGCAATAGATAAATAAATTTATTTATAAATAGGTAAATGAATCAATGAATGAATAAATAAATAAAAAATAAAAAAAATAAAAAATAAAAAACAAGTAATGAAAAGTAAATGCATATGTTCAAAAGAAATAAAATCATACTTTTAACAGTAAAATTTGAAATGTTTTCCTCATCAAAATATTATAACACCTTCTCTACTAAAAACTTAAAGAATTTAAATTATCACCTAAAATAACACATAAAGAAACCTACCTTAAAATTTTAAGACTCTTCTTTAATTTTTTTAATAAAAAATAATCTTATCAACAAACCAACACTACAATAAAATTACACACTTCACAAATGCTCTGCTTTTTTTTTTATTCACTGCAATTATTATAATTTAAATTAAATAATTTAATTTTTTGAAAAAATCAATCATAAAATTTAATTTATACGGAATAACTAAAAATACAACTACGCTCTCCACAAAGCAGAATGAAAACTGAAACATTTACCGGCAATAGTCAACTAGACAGGATGTTTACAATTTTGACCTTTGAAGTGTATGTATGATAAGAAAATACTCTAGCTGATCATTCATAAGTTGACTTGAGGTAGGGTAGCTTAAAAATTCATAAAATGAATCACAGGAAAATTCTATTATAAAAAAAAAATCAGAGCTTTGAAAAGTATTTTCCATTTAAAATAAATAAAAACTTTGTTTTAAAAACATTATTAGCATATTAATTTTAAAAAAAGTAATGGTACATAATATATTTTTATTGTAAAATTATCTATTATATCTTATTTAAATTTTATTTACATCATTAAATCATTAAAGCGTTAAGTTTTGCATCAGAGAAATTAAAAAACTTGTGCTTAAAATTTGTAATCATAAAACTCTGCAAATTATTCAGTTGTGTCACTTTTCGTACGCGCGGAATGTACATATGTTTCATTCGCAGCGTCCGCGGAGATTACACATGTTTCAATATTTGCGGCCGCGGAGGCTGCATATGTGCCAAAAAGTAGGTGCGCGGAGAATCCATATGTTTCATTCTTGCGCGCGCGGAGGCTGCACAAGTTCCAAATTGCCGCGTAGCCCTCGATATAAAAATACAATAAAATAGAACTAATATTAGGTATACTGTACACTATAATGAATACAATATTTATATATGGATGTATTTCATCTCATTTCAGTCGACACGAAAGAAGGTGCATTTTAAGAAAGTTTCACTTGACACTGGACTTTATCAAAATTACAATTAATTATCTCCATCTGAACTACTTTCAAATAAATTTTCACGTCTACGTTTTAAAGACACTTTCTTAAGTTTTTCCTGTGTAGCTACGACTTGTTCTGATGTACTTTCTTCAGAGCTCAAGTCACCTATGTCATCTGAAGTCTCATTTTCTGAAGAACTTTCTTCTTTTACTTCGGTTCTTTTTCCTTGTGATTTCTTAGTATTACCATGGGACTGTTTAGATGATTCACTTGTATCAGAAGTAAATAAATCTTCTATTTCATCTTCAGAATCTTTACTAGAAGTGTTTTTACAAGACGACCTCTTAGCTTTAGACTTTGCTGCACCACCTCGAGACTGTTTTGAGGATTTGCTGGCACCAGAAGTAGATCCCATTTCTTCACTGGAATCCTCAAATGGGTCTTTCTCAGACTCGTTACTTGAAGTATTTTTATGAGGCGACCTCTTAGCCTTGGACTTTGATGTACTACCTCGAGACTGCTTTGATGACTTACTGGTATCAGGAGTAGATTCAATTTCTTCACTGGAATCCTCAATTGGCTCTTTCTCAGACTCGTTACTTGAAGTATTTTTATGAGGCGACCTCTTAGCCTTGGACTTTGATGTACTACCTCGAGACTGCTTTGATGACTTACTGGTATCAGGAGTAGATTCAATTTCATCACTGGAATCCTCAATTGGCTCTTTCTCAGACTCGTTACTAGAAGTATTTTTACGAGGTGAACTCTTAGCCTTAGACTTTGTACTATCTCGAGACTGCTTTGAGGATTTGCTGGTATTGGGAGTGGATTCAATTCCTTCACTCATTTCCTGGTCAATTTCTTGAACAATTACTTCAGCAGACACAATTTTTTTAGATTTCTGAGACTTATTTTGAACTACAGATTTTTTAGATGACTTGCTGGTATTAGGAGTAGAATCAGTATTTTCACTGGTATCCTGTTCCATTTCTTCTTCAGAGGACTCTATTATATTCCTTGTAGACTTTCTTTTATCTGTGTTCTTCCCAGAAGATTTTGGTTTGCCCTTATTAGGAGATGACATTTCTTCACTGGATTCCTCTACTACCCCCTCAGCTTCTTTATCAAGAGATTTCTTAGATTTACTCTGAACTGATGTGTTAGGGGAAGAACTAGAATTACCAGGAGTTGCTTTAACTTCCTTGTCGGATGCTTGTTTCTGCTCAGGACCTGCAGGTGTCTTACCTGGTGCTGTAGAGGAAGCTGCCTTGTCGGGAGAGTTTTCAGGGGTTTGTTCAGGTGTCTGTGACTCCAGTGATGGGGGTTCAGGTGAATCAGGCGTGGGAACTCTAGCATTTGCTTGCTCATGCTCTTCAAGCTGACGAATGTCAAAGGCAACTTCTGCAGCCAGTTGACGATCTCCAGCCAATATATCTTGGATCTGAAACATTAATTTTTGGCATGCCCAAGTTTAGAATTACTTAATGTGTAATCTTAACAATTTTTAATTGTGCTTTTTAATATTGATATTATGGGCTTGGTTTTTCTCAGCCTTCACAATGGGAAGGCCAGTGCACACTTCCAACACTGCAGGTTCTAGCCAACCACTATCTGACTCAAGCTATCCCACTTTCTTATATCGTATGGCAATCTGCATATCTGACAGCAGCTGACTTCAAACAAGCCAGGTTTCATATCCTAACCTGTGCAAGTGACAGGTTGGAAGGCACAAGTCTTTTTGCTTGGAACAACACATTCCTGCATCATACAGTTTCTTGAGATGATATAGATAGTGAGTTACAATTATTTTAACACTAATTATTAAATTACATATTTAGCCACTAATGAAACCAGCTTGTTGACCATTAAAGTATTGCAAGTTGTATAAAAAAAAAAAAATCTCAATATGGCTTATATTTTATTTTCCATTTGTAGAATATTTTCACATACAATTATTATTTAAATAAATAAAAAAATATTGCCTTACCTCTGATTTGAAATCTCTCATCAAATCTCGCAGATAAGCCATCAAATCTTCAGCCAGTGGTGACTTCAGTTTCTGCAGTTTGATTTTCAAAGAACGGATTACAGGAACAATGTTCTCCATTACATTACGTTTCACCACCTAGAATATTATATATTTATTATTTGTACAGACTTACAAAGATGACTTGGTTGTTGATTACACACAGATTTTCCAAAGTTTGAAATATTCAGGTTACCCCTCCTTAAGATAAGTGCATATAAGAGGCGGGAAGTGGGTGCAAGTTAAAAATATCCACAAAGGGTCTTGTAAGAACATAAACAATGGACTTACAAGTTTAAAATTATCTGTACAATATTTTGTTTCAGTGTGTCCTTACATTTCAAATTTCATAGTTCTAGCTTCAAAAATAAGCTGGGAAGTTGAATTGTCTCTAAAGAAACTTCTTTTGACTAGTTGAAATATTTGTTTCAATAAATTTTGATTCTATGCAAAGACTAATGCTTGTTGTAACTTCTTGTTACTATGAACTGTCTGAATAAATAAAATATTGCCGTGGTGCTGATATAATGTCTCATGGCCACTTGAACTTGAAAACAAAAAATCATCAACCCCATATTTTAGATTTTCCCATTTCAGGTCATTTGTAGCAACAAAAAAAAAAAAAAAAAAAAAAAAAGTCAAACTGACATTGGACATTATAGCAGCACCAGGACAATACATTATAATCTTACTTCCAAAATTTACAAAATAATTGAAAGCAGTTGTATGTTTCCTAAAGACAGGATACTAGTAACCAGACATGGCCAGCGCTCTTTAAAAATGAGCACGCTCGCGCTCCGCGCTCGCGATCACGTAATTGATCGCGCTCGCGCTTCGCGCTCGCAAACTCTCATATGAGCGTGCTCACGCTCACGATCGTGAAGTTTTTGAGTGCGCTCTAATGTCGCTCATGCAAGTCTTTAAAAAGTGGGTGTGTCTATATAGCTAGACCTATTTGTGGTGATTAGTAAGTGTTCGAATTGTCGTATACTGCAATTGTAACTAGTAGAAGGTGCATTAGAGGTTTAATCTGTAATATTTTGATAGTTCATAAAATGAACCACTGAATTAACTTCATTTTTAGTTCCTCATTTTCTATTCTTCAAAGCAAAAAATGAGTGACGCTCAAGTCGCTCCGCTCACAGTATTTTGATCGCACTCGCGCTCACGCTCGCGACTTTAATTATTGAGCGACGCTCCCGCTCCGCTCTAAATTTTTGAGCGCGCTCACGCGAGCGTCGCTCAAACAAGACGCTCATGCCCATGTCTGCTAGTAACTCTCAGGCTAACGTCATTCTTGGTGTTAGCACAAATAAGACTATTGAAGAACTTACCGCTGTGACTACAGCTTTACGTGCAGTGACCATGAGGTTTGTAGTGGCCTCTTCAGAATCAGGCACGTCTATTTCATCTGAGGGTTTGGCGTGCATTGAACGTAACCTGATGTCGTCACTGGAGAGCACTGCCAGCGTGTCACCCAGTAATGCTTTGCCAGCACCCTCCAAGACAAGCTTGTCATCGACAAAACCACCTGGAAACAGACAAAAAAATCACGCTTAAGAACACATACCGTACACATCTGTTAGTTGTAATAGGAAAAAAAATAATTTTACATTCAAAATTATTACATGGTAAAAACTTCATTCTAACGTAATTTAAATAGTTATTCTGAGCTTAAATAAAAATACAAAGAATGAGAACAAGATTTTTTTTTTTTTTTTTTTTTTTTTTAAATATTGATATCCCAACACATGCATACATATAATGCAAGATTTTGTCCAATGTTTAAGTCTATATTTCACACTGGGTCATACAATTACTAGTATTAGTATATTCTAGTTTTATGGATTAATGTGAATTAAAGTTAATAGTAAAAATGGGTTTGTATATTGGTATATTGGTACTGTAGGTATGGCAAAAAAAAAAAAAAAAAAAAAAAAAAAAAAAAAAAAGCATGACTAATTACAAATTATAAAATTAAAAATTTAGTTTTTAAGATATGTCTACACATTTTTTATAGGAGGCAGAAAAATAATAACCAAGTCAACAAATTAGCCAATTTCTGAAAGAAAATAGCCCAAAACTGTTGTTGTGAGCAATATGCGTAACTTGTATTTTGTCAGGCGAAGCAAAATGTGTAACAAAAAGCGAGAAACACATATTGCTTAGCGTGACAACAAATGACTTGCATATTTTGCTTCGCCTGACAAAATACGAGTTACACATATTTCTTGCAACAACATCAATTTGTCCTATCCTGAGCAATGCTATTCATTGTAAGATTTGTTGAAAAAATCCCATACAATTTTTAGTACGACAGCTTTCCAATAACATTATCTTCATAGTTTCTCTCTGAGTCTGTAAGGACTGATGAAGGCATAACACGCTCCATATCTCTCTTGGAGTCGATTGCCGAAATATTTCCAATGTGTTAGTTATTTTATATCTGTGCTAGCAAGATTTTCACCGAACTATGGGACTCTCTTCACTATGGTAAGGCCCTTGCTGGTTTTCTCCTATCCTTTTCTTTCAATTTATCATTATCTTAAAAAGGTTATAAAATTGCCCATTGCAATTTGTATTGTATGTGCTGTAGGGTACAGCACAATTTTAAAATTTACAGGTATGCAATTAAATAATAATAAAAAAAAATCACTCACCTAGAATTTCCATACACAGTCTGTGCATAGTTTGGAACCTCTGATCATCATCCATCTGCTCCAACATAAAGCCATACATCTTCATTCTCTCAGGTTTATTGTCCTTGCCTGTGATACCAAGCAGTCGGATAGTTTCTATAGACAATCTCATACTAGAGTAGTTCTCATGATTTAAATATTCATTGAAGAAGAATAAAGCTCCCATGAAGCTCGCGAACATTGCATTTGGTTTCTTCTTTGGTAAGTTTTGAGTCAAATAGAAGTTTGCAATTTCTCTTAAGGTGGGTTCGGGATCACATTGCATGCGTAATAGGAAGTAGAATAGACCATGGCGTAGCTTGACATAATCTTCTTGTAGCAGCTGTACCATTAATAACAGTGCATGTTGACGCAGGTTGGTGTCACGATCTCGTAGACATGATGCCATTCGAGGGATAAGAGGATCTACCAGAACTGCATATCTATAACAACACAATGCATTGTTAACATACACATATTATAATTGTGAGGTATTAATGGGAAAACTCGTAATCAAATGTGCAAAATCCCCCCAATAAGCGATGTGTTGTATCGTCAAGATGTTATATTTTTGCACAAGTGTATTCAGGGGGATGTAGATATGCCAATATTCTCTGACGCTAGAATCTCCATACGTACTAAACCTAGTAAGTTGCGAGGGGGGGGATAGTACTGAGTATGTTGTTCCACGTATTTCAGCAGCATATTACAATACTTCTTTCTTTCCCCGTAGTGTTAATTTATATAATAAGTTGGAAACTAGCGTCAGAAACATGTCATCTTCTAAGTTTAAAACTTGTGTTTAGTCATGTCTATGTTTTTAAACACTAATTTTATGTATCTTACTTTTCTTCATATATTATTCTATTTATCGTCTATTGGGATATCAAATTTTGTATGGGCTTTGCCTTTTTTGATCTCCTGTTGAGCAACCTCTTTGACAATGTGCAATGTTTGTATTGTGATATTTTGCTCAATAGAATCATTATTATTATTATTATTATTATAATTTGATCTTTTATTTTCATACAAAATAATAATTAGTTTAAGGAAAAAAAATTGCGTTTAGGATCAATATTAATAAAGAAAAGGCTAGAGTTACCAACAAGGGCCTTACCACAGTAGAAGTTCTATGGAGAGGTCAAAGTCTTACGTAGCACAGTTTTTTGTTATAAAATAAGCATTTCATAACTGACGTGAGAGCTTTCGTCATTTATGTTAATGACATTACCAATCAAGACTAGACACTGATCAGTGATGTGCTTAAGTAATTTTCTCCTTTGATTGACAAACATGTGACGTTAAAATTTGATAGGGAGAATGTCATTAACATGTCATTAACATATGACGACAGCTCTCAGTTATGAAATGAACCTTATTTTATAGCAAAAAACTGTGCCACGCGAGACTTTGAACTCTCCATAGAACTCTGCATTTCTCCTCATTATGGCTGTGTAAGCAGGGGCGTATCCAGGGGGGGGGGGGTCTGGACCCCCCCCCCCCATCAGGTCTGAAAAAGCATAGGAAAAGGGGGTGGTTTCCCCCCTTTCCTATGCTCAATATAGGCTGGACCCCTGCCGTCGCAAAATCCTGGATACGCCCCTGTGTGTAAAGATGGACTTTTTTTACTATCCTTTTCTTTTTATGAAGAAACAACAAAGAAGTTTGATTAATTACTGATAAAACACATTATTTATCAAAATTGAAGCAAGCATATTTATCCTACCACTAATTTTAACTAGTAGATTGCTATTAAATTTCTTACCTGCCGCACTGATCTGCCAGAGCAGAGAGGATGTTGCTTCTGAGCACACAATTCTTGCACTGATCCAAGAGAACACCAAAGGAAGGCAACAGCTCGTGAGCAATTGACTCTTCTTGAATAGCCATCTTACCCAGAGTGACTACTGCAATACACTGAACTGTCACTGATGGTTTGAAACACAACATCTTGGGACGGAGCTTCAGTTTTTGTGTACCTGGCAAATAAAGAACAAGTAAATTTAGTCATCTACTCTGGTATGGCACATTACCACACACTTTGATACGTCTCGAGGCTTCAATAAGTGGCACATATACTTTCCATAATCCCCACAAGTGAAGCATCTGCACATTTCACCACTGATGAAGCATGCGCATATAATTTAATTTAGGCTCGTGGCATATGTATCAATATTTCAAATCATCAACTATCTACTTCAGTAAAGAAATCAAAAAGTCAGTGAAGCATTATTTATAAATTGCTCATCAATCTCAATTTTAATTAATAAAATTAAGATAAAATCAGTGCATTTATGTAATTTCAAAGTTACTATAATAAGAAGTGTTTGTATTTCAGGCTATACATGTATGTAAATTAAATGTCTTTAACTATTTTAATGGAAGACCTTACAACAACAACAACAACAACAACAACAAAAACAAAAACAACAACAACAACAACAACAAGCAGATAATCTTTATGGTACTTTCTTGCTTTTTTCACTTACTGTATTTCAATAATTTCAATTTTTAAAGAGTTAAAATATTGATTAAAAATTTTATGTTACTAGTTACTGGCTTTTATTATTTTTTATTATTAGCCTATTATTATTTTTTTTTTTACAAAACTTTAGCAAAAACATAAACTTGAATCACAAATGTGTCAACTATTAAATTTAATGCAATCTATTTTATTTTCATTTAAAAGAGCAAATATTGCACCAATTTAAGGAAAAAACCATCGCGGTTAGGATCAATGATAAAGAAAAGGATAGAAAAACCAGCAAGGGCCTTACCACAGTAGAAGTTCTATGGAGAGGTCGAGGTCTTGCATGGCACAGTATAATGTTGTAAAAGTTTCTTTATAACTGAGAGCTTTCGTCATATGATAATGACATTATCAATCATTATCAGTTATCATAATCATAATAATCATTATCAATCTCTTTTGATTGATAATGTCATTATCATATGACGAAAGCTCTCAGTTATAAAGAAACTTTTATAACATTATACTGTGCCATGCAAGACCTCGACCTCTCCATAGAACTTCTACTGTGGTAAGGCCCTTGCTGGTTTTTCTATCCTTTTCTTTATCATTGATCAAATATTGCACCATACAAACAAGCCATTAACCTACATCAAAGAATTGCAACATAAACTGACCTGTAACCTTGAGCCCAGCCATGAGGATACTATGCAGTACCCTGACCAGATGACCACTGACATGCAAGTTGGCAATCCTCATCACATCTCCAATCAAGCACATCTGTCTCAGGACTGTTTGCTCACTTGGCTTCTTAGTAGATTTGTGTAGGCAGTCATCCATTGCTGTTTCCATTTCCTGAAAGTTAATATAATAAATATAGTATTAAAATTCAGTTTCCAACAATTAATTAAAGAAACAATAAATTCAGGGGAAAGAAACCACCATGTTTGGGTACAATGAATTAAAAGGAAAGGATGGAGAAACGCATTAAGGACCATATCATAGCCAAGAAATGTCCTATAATGAGGAAGAACAAGATTTTTGTATTGCATTTATTCTCAATCGAAATTGATGTGTGATTTTCTAATATTTTAATTTATTTTTGAAAATCATCATATAAGTCACAGTTTGTCATGCATGCAAATACAATACTGTAGTGATGTCCAAAAACTAATTAAAAATAATAATACTGTAGGCTTAATAATAATAAAAAAAAAACTAAATGTACACAACAAAATTACCACATTTTTTTTTTTCTTCCTTAAATTGATTTTCAAAATAAGGCAATGAAATGAAGTTAAAAGTTTTCTCAGATTACTTCATGTAATCTAGGTTTGAAACCATATCTCTCTAATAAAAATGCCGAGCAGATGACTCTGATTTGCTTACTCACTTGGTACATTGATTTACACCACAAAGCAATATTGTCAAGAGCTTCTTTATCACTTGGTGCCTCTTCTATCTCGACTGCAGCTGCAAGGTCTATAGCCACACCAATCAGTTCTAGAGGCAGAGTAAGCTGACGTAGCTGAACTAAGAGCTGGTCTTTCAGGGTGTTTCTTTGATAAGGAGAGAGGTGGTTCACGCTCAGCAACATCACTCGCATCACTCGGTGCAGCACGGCCAGCTCAGCCTATATACACATCACATCAGATTGTTCAGTTACATCTTACCACACATTTCAAACATAAAACACCAATTTATAGACACTACCTCAGTACATATAAAAATGAGGGAAAAAAACATGATAAGTTATAGGTAAAGGACAAAACCAGTCTAAGGCCATGCATAAGTCCGACGCCGTTTTATAATGTTGTGCCTTTGAGGTAGTGTGAGAACATGAGACAATAGGTATTTTATTGACACAGAATACCCCTATCCTTTTAAAGTGTAGGTATTAAATAAAAATATATATAGCACTCGTCTACGCTAACTATAACACAATTAACCATACAAATTAGAGAATCTTCAAGTTTTATTAATTTTCAATGCAACATACTCTAATCTCTCTCCTAATATTTTCTATTAAATTTTTTATTTTAAAGAAATTTAAACTTGTGACTTTTAGATATGACAGAAAAAAATATTGAAATTTAACATTTAGGCATTATGGGAATATATTTTAGATGTGGTCATCTAAACCTCAAAAATTTTACATCTTTGAAGTTATTATATCCCCAAATATTACTGAATATTAGTGCGTTTATAATTTTTAATTGAACCACCATAGCATCTCATAATCATCTATAACAGTATCACAATTTACTGTACTTGAAAAGTGTAGGTCTTTTAAAAGACATGAAGACACATTTTTATTTCAACAAAGCAAGTTCTGAACATTGCTTTTTTTGTATACTGTATAATAAGGTTCCTTTCAATTCAAAAAAAGTTGTTTTTTCATCTTACACTAAGAATTAATTAAGCATCATGATGCCATAATGCCTTTCAGTGTAGGCCAGGATTAAACCTTTACAGTATGGGCTTTAATGTATGATCCGAGGCTTACCAGACCTCCGGCTCAACCCGTTATCACACTCTTCTGATCTCAACTACCAGATCTGTGCAACCCCAACCACTCATTCTCAGAAAACCAAGAGTTGACAGCACTTGTGTTAGCAAGCAGTGGACAAACTACCTGCACAGCCAAGCTGTCAGTCTTTTTACAGTTTTACCCATCCAAGTACTGACCACGCTCGATGTTGCTCAACTTTGGTGATCCAACGGGAACCGGTTCAGACAACGCAATAAGGCTAAATCTTACAAATTTAATAAATTGGTACCATACAAACTAACCTTAGCAGCAGTGGCAATTCTCTGTTGATAATAAGCATAAACAAATGTTGGTGAAGTCAGAGGTTTATTCTCTGCTAGCACAGATAACATCAGCCAAGCTTCATCATTGTGGTCAGTGTCCACGTGAGATTGCAGAGTAGGCACCAGAGATAAACTGCAAATTGAAGGGGGGGGGGGGATCAAGCACAAGAAAAATAAATTGCATGAAGGAAATCATATTTAATAATATTTTATTTTAATCTATTCCTGTGAAATCAAAACTATTAAGGAAGCATTAGCCAAGAAAGCTATCTAAGCAGCTTTATAAAGTTTGTCTCAAAAATTCTGAATGAAACCATCATCTTTATACTTTTCATTGATTCATTTATCTACTTGTTTCATTTAATAAAAATAATAAATTGCAAATTTTAACTTAGGTATGTTTTCACTGTAAAGCAACTTTTACTTTCTTACAAATTCTATTTTCCATTCATCACTATTGAAATGGTAGAAACTGAAATTAAGAGAGAAACTTACGGCAATTTCTTGTCTACATTCCAATCATAAACTGCTTTAGACAAAAAGTCGTTCATATTGTTGAGTGGAATCATTTTCAACATCACCCATGGCAGTTCATGAGTTTCTTGATATGCATGACCATTGGGCTGCATCTTTTCAATCAGAACTGAGTGCAACATCTAAATAAAAACATTAAACATTATTGTAATTACATTGTATCACTTTTTTCTATGAATTAGTCTGATGGTCTGTTCACATAGTACAATATTTTCAAAATTCCATGAATACAATACATTATTTATCATTATCTGCAATCGGGAAGTTCAGTGGTTACAACATGGCTTCTTCAATGTTAGATAATGAGAAGAGCTGTTCATAAACTTACATATGATGACCCAAAGCTCTTCCGTAGCCCCGCAAACTCGTGATCATCCTGCGAGATATGCAACCCGTCTTGAATCTTTAACGTCATAGTTACGGCTTTACAAGAGAAAATATTGGAGTGGGTTGCATATATCACAAGATGAGCGCAAGTTTGAGGGGTTACCATGGGGCTACAGAGGGTCTTTGTGGCATCATATGTGAGTCAATGAACAGTTCTTCTCATTATCTAGCATTGAAAAAGCCATGTTGTAACCCCTGAACTTCCTCTTTAAGGAGGTGAATCAAGATGAATCCTTTTCAGTAAAATGGTTTTGAGCTGTGGCTTACCAGACCACAGGCCTAACACTGCACTCTCCTGAGCTCTACCAGACCTGTATGGTGCTGACGACCTTACAATGACTGAACTTGTTACTATGAACAAGAATTAGTCCAACTGCCGTACACCACACTGGTAACGCACACACTTAAACATGCTGAGGCATCGCCGTTCAACACCACACACCTACTAGCTGGTCAACAAGGCCAGCCAGCATGAGCTTGGTATTAAACACCAATCCTCCTTATGCTAGACAAGCATGCCAGTACGCCACAGACACAGGCTTATCACAATTATTTACTCATTTCTAATAGAGATATCATACATTGAAAGGTGAACAAAAAACTTGTCTATTACAGTACAAATTTTGTCTGTATCCTAACATACCTGTAAATCAAAGTTGATTTGACTGGAGTCATTGATTTCTAATTCATTTACCATTCACAAAATGATGCGGGCGGACTGTGACATCACAGCTCACCTGGTTCATGCGCACGTGAAACAAGTGAGCATCACTGTCCGCAGTCTACATGCATCATTTTGTGAATGGAAAATAAATTAGGAATATATGACTCTGGCCAAATAAACATTGATATTTAGGGATATTAGTTAAGTTTTTTTGTGTTTTACGCCTTTAAATTGAGTGCGCACCACGTGAATATGTGTAATCTGATTGCATGATAATGCAAAAAATATCAAATGTCATATTGTAGAATATAATACATAATATATTCAAATAAAACCTGTCCCAATCTAATATATAGGTTTAAGAACAAAAATTATTATTATAAAGTAAGGAAAAATACTTACATCTCGTACCATCTCCTGGACCTTGATCTCTGGGTCATGGATATTAGTGAGAACCGAGTGTAACCATGTTTCTGCCAAGTTTGGTACCTCATAATGTCCATACTGAAGAAGCAATTCTGTCATAGACTGCAGCATTTGCTTACGAATCATCATTGCTGGGTCTCTGCAGTGCTGGCTCAGTAACTATCACAAACATCAACATTTCATGTTTGAATTGAAGACAACATGTTTAAGAGAGATTACTTATATTGACAGAAACTAATGTAAAGAGAGGAAAATAATCATAGGTTTATTTGCCATAATGAATTTGAAATTATAGATACTGTATATTATGCATGCACTAGTATCAGGCAAGCACTAGTAGACAACTACACCTTTGGATAAAAGCTTCCAAACAATTTGTATAGGCAACTTGCAACCACACTATGCTATATTTAAGAGAAAATGCAGCAGCCATCGCAGCCCAGTTCAGAAACTTTTGTCCAAAGGTGTACATCATATTAAAGCCCTTTTCAACTGACTTTTTTTTATCACTTTTTTATCGACTGATAATTACCATACCTTATTATCAATGAATTAGTCACCAACAAGTTGATTTTGTATTTATTTTCCTTTTGCGGTTATATCACGTATCTGACGTCACAATGTACCGCTGCCAATCACAGTCACCACTCTGGCCACGTGATAAATTTAAGCCCCTCCCTCAAGTTCTTTACCCCTATCACGGCCCCATCGGTACATTGTGACGTCAGATACGTGATATAACCGCAAAAAGTAAAATAAACAAAAATAAATACAAAATCAACGTGATGGTGACTAATTCATGGATAATAAGGTATGGTAATTATCAGTCTAGTATTCTAAATGATAAAAAAGTAAGTTGACAAGGGCTTTAATGTAATTGAACATTTGGTACGTCTCTGATTAACTTGAACTGTAATACTTTATCAAATTTAACTTTTTATTTATTCATTTTACATATTATATTCCTATAGTTTTAAATTCAATATTGGGAGGAGAAGAAGAGGCAGGAATGACACAGGAATGATCACAGTCTGAGGTAGTCAATTTGTGTTTGAAACAGAAGAAAGCACATAGTAATGTACTTGGTGTAAGAGGAAATGTATGATGGATATATTAAGGGTCTAGGTGCCATAAGGGATGTATTCCAGTATAGAACACTAGATAATATCATGAAGTTATTATTATTATTATGTACAGTATATGATATGTATGCATGTAACTTTTGCAATATCAAAATGCAAAACAAGTTGGGTAAAAAATCTATATCATCACCAGTACTGCATGGACTGGTACAGTCCCCAAAAACAGTTAAAATGTAAGAATTAACAATGATAAAAGGAAACGTTTAAAACATGCCAGTAAAATATTTAGATTTTTCACTGACCTCCAACATGTCTTCTGAGAGCCAGTATTTATTGAGACTGGCGATATTTACAAGTGCTTGGAGGGCAGGCCTCCTCACTAGTACTCTCTCATCTGCTGCCTTTCGTATGACCACTTGTACAATCACGTGAGCTCCTGGCAATGGATCCAGCTCTGCTTTGTCCAGCACTCGCACAAACTTGTCATGAGGAAGGAACTGACGTTCATTTTCTGCTGAACCTTGAACCTGTCCAGGCTGATAGGGCTCAACAAATACTTCATGCAGCATCTGAGATAGTTAAATTTGTCATTAGAATAAGAGTCTTAAAGTAAAACAATAATAAATCACACAAGAAAAAAAAAAAAAAATTGAGAACTGATTGATTTATGTGGGGAATAAGCTTGTCATAGTTATATTTTTCAGCATTTTTTTACGTCTAATTTTGCACAAAATGTTTCAGCTTATAAAGGAGGAAGAGTGTTAAGATGCTGAAGAGAGTGAGCTTGTAAAATGTAAAAGGTAATATTTTAGAGTATTGTTAATTAAAAAAAAAAAAAAAAAAAGAGACCCTGCTTTTGTACAGCTACTTTGATGAAATGGTCCTTATTTGTGCCTCTTGTTCTTTTACGAAAATCAAGATTGGATATTAATGTGGGGAAAAAAAAAAAAAAAAAAAAAAAAAAGAAGTAATTAGCACGCAATTTTAGTGAGATACTAGTGACATAGCCTACAAGATATAACCAATGTAAAGGAAAGATACTCACCTCAATTATGTATTTATTTTTTGTACAGGCAAAGTCCGCCAGCATGCTAAGTGCTTTACTTCTAACAGTAGGGGCAATGTCTTCACACCTATACAGAATCAAGCCTAACATATGTTTATGCTTGAACGCATGGTGACCTCTCATGTCAATGGATGTATTTGCAGCTTGCTCTTGTTTGTTGCTAGTTTCCTCCTGATTGCCTGGCTCTAGTGGTGCTGCTACTTGTTGGTCTTCTCCTTGGACATGATCTTCCTGTGACACAACATTCTCACCCTCTGGTTCGGCCTCCTCAGGTGGCTCAGCTTCCTAAAAAAACAATAAAAATGATCATTTATTAGTAACTATGTTAAGTAAAAGTTAAGTTACAAATAAGGAGATGCTGGTAGTTCAGACATTTCATACCTTGTCTTTGAAAATTCATGATTTTACATCAAACTAATGCAAAAAGTATTCCAGTTCTAAAATGATCAAAAATTCAATACTCAAGATTGAATGTTTAAAAAAAATGAACTCTCTACCAGTGCATGTTTACTCACTACCTGTGCATGGGTACTTTTTACTACTACTGAAATACTGAAATGGATGGCAAATCTATTTACCGTATCAGCAAGCTCACTCTCTTCAACATCTTCACACTCTTCCTCCTTCATAAGCTGAGAAACGAGCTCTAGAGCCACCAATCTATTGCCAGGTTTCTCTGCATGTGCCATGAAGAATACCCAACGCATGAGTTTGGTACGTAACTGAATTGGCAACTGTCTCATCAACAAAACAGCAATTTGTCCTGCTCTTTGTCGCATCTCAACTCTATCTGTAGATCTTGTAATAAGATGTTGTACCAAAATAATGATTCCTTTATGTGATGGTTCTCCAATATTCTTAGCAGTAGAAGCAATAAATCTAACAATATTATCACGAATCATAGTAAGTTCTCTAGGTAATAAATTAAGAACTGAATTTTCTGGAGTGGTAAGAAGTATCGTCAAAATATGTTTCATTAGCATTACGACTGTTTCTGAAATAGAACCATGTATCGGTTGACATATTACTTGAAGTCCTTGGAATGCATTTACTGCTATTGAAGTAGTACTACTGTTACGCATTGGAGTGTATGCGTTGATACTAGAGCTGTGTTCCAAGCAAGTTAATTCTAAAAGTTGCTGAATTGTATGTTCAATAGCATCAGTCTTGTTTTTTAATGAGAATTTTTGTAACATGAAGAGTAGGTCTTGTAAGACTTCTGCGATACCCAACCAGAAACCTCGTTTCTCATGATCTGACAATTCATACGCTGCTTCCTCTCCCTCTTCACCATCGTCTTCAATTTCAACCTGTCTGCCTCTACCCTTTTTCTTCTTCTTAGATGCCGCTGGAGATATTTTAATGGCAAGTTTCAGAGTATTGAGACTGTGAGTGAACATGATAGAATGGTACATGTTATTTGTTAAACTGCCTGGTAGTGACAGTAATGCAAAATAGCAACTTGTTGCTTCTAATGCAAGACGTCTAGAATCACTATCTTCAAAGTGGTTTGTTCCATTTGAAATCAAGTAACAAAATATCGGAAGTATTTTCTTATATGTTACATCATTTTCTTCTAATCCACTCCACAAAGCATGTAATCCTGTGTCATTATCATCTTCATCTACAGTTGATGTACTCGGAAGTGATCCTCTCTGTGGTGTAGTTTTCAGTGCATGTTTGATGCTACGAGTTATGTGAGAAAGAAGAGAGCTATATGTGTCAGGTTCAAAATATTCTTCAAATTCATCAGGGAGACTATCTATTGTCATCAACTCTGAGTCCCATACATTGTTTAACCATTCTTCATCAATGTTTGGTGGAATCAACTTTACCAGATTTTCTAAAATAGAATCCATACTTGTTTTTTGAATAGACTTTAATGTTGTATTTTACAGAGTTCTTCTTGACTTTAATTGTAGTTGTTTACAATTACAAAGGCATGGGTGAACATGAAACCACCATGAGAATGCAATTAAAATAACTTGAATCATGTCTCACAAGTAATTGGATTTTTTTAAAATTATAAATAGATATTAAAAACTAAAGTTAAATTATAAAATACACTGAATATATGAAAAACACAGTAAAAATGATCAGATTTAGCCGACACAACGACACAAACACATCCAGCTGGGAAAAAAATTAACGCGCCTTACCAATTTCTTCGCTCAATTTATTTAGTTTCACTTCGTACCGCAACGTGCACAACATGTTGTGATAATTTTTGCAGCAACACGGCTGCAACAATTTTGTTTATATATTTTTATTAAAAGTGCTTTAAAATCACATAACCATGGCGGAATTTGTACAATTCCGTTTCGAAGAGATGATGCCGGAGTTGGAGCAGATGGAGAAGCTCAAATTATTTGAGAAGCATGAAATTAGGTAACGAAACTACCCAGCCCTTTCCTCCGCTCTCGTCCTCGACGTCCCCCATGCTTGATTTTTTTTTTTCCTGCATATTTTAAGAGCTACCTCCTATATTTCTCTTTTAATATGTAGTTCAATAAAAGCTCATTCATTAAAGTATAACAATAAATGTATACGGTAGCAATATGTATTTATTTACCATTGAACATTTATTAAATATAAAACAAGAAAATCACAAAATCGAATTATGTACACATACATAGCTACTAGCTAGAAAGGACCATAAATTAAAGATTATAATACAAAGTGTGATGGGAACAAGTACTGATGTGGGAACTGGGAAAGTACTCGTTTCTTAGTAGAACTGCCCATGATTAGAATGGGCTTGATGGAGATGTTGTTAAAATAATAAGTAGAAAGTTATTTAGAAATAAATTAGGAGAAATACATACTAATAATAAATTTTATGAAATCTTGTTTTAAGGATAAGTGAGCCACCGTACTTAACAGCACATTTGCCGCTATTATAGAGACATTTATTATTATTATTATTATTACATTATCCCTGTTCCCCCTAACTCACCATCACTAGGCTAGACCCTCTCGTTGCCAAATCCTGTGGCTACAGTATACTGTTTATTTGTATGATAGTGACATAAATATATATCTTTATGTATTATAACACAGCTGTTTTTTTAAAATATATTTGTAGGGGGATAACTGCTCAACGCAAAGAACATGAATATAAAATCCAAAAGAGAACAAAATGTAAAGATGACTACCTAAGATATATTCAGTATGAGATGGATTTACTGAAATTAATTAGAGTGAAACGAGAAGTGAGTTGAAATTTTGCTGCAGTACGTACATACATGAATTTTTGAATCAATATTTCTAATTTATATTCTTTCTTTTTTTTTTAGAGAATGGGAATCAGTACCAAGAAGAATGAATGTGATGTTGTCATTGCAAACAGAATAAATAAACTCTTCTCTCAAGCATTGTTAAAGTTTCAAGAAGATGTTAAACTTTGGCTCTCATTTATCAAATTCTGTAAACAAGAGGTAAAGTTTATTTTAATTTTCATGAAATAAAATAATAGTAATGCACTTGGGGACAATACTTATTGAGTTTGTTATTTCAGAAACTGTTCAGTTCTGCCAGTCGTATGCTTGAACGTATGCTGAGAGTTCATCATGATAAGCCTAGCATGTGGAAATTAGCTGCCAACTGGGAATATGAAGATTGTGGATCTATTGATAGAGGACGACAATTTCTTTTGCAAGGACTTCGTCACCATCCTGATTCAAGCATGTTATATCTAGAGGTATATAAATAAATAAATTTTGTTGATCAAGGATAACATACTGTATCAATGTTGTTGCAAACAATATGTGTATCTTGTTATTTGTCATGCGTAGCAAAATGTATACAGTATCTCGTTTTTTGAGCAATATGTGTAAGTCGAACTTCATCTACGTAACGTTCAAAAACGACTTACACATTTTGCTTTGCATGACAAAAAACGAGATACACATATTGCTACAAGTGACAAATAACAAAATAGACATTTTGCTAAAAGTGACAAAAAAACGAGGTATGGTAAATGTACTAGTTATCGGCAGCTTAAGGGTCTTAAGGTTGAAATTCCTATAGTATTGTTGAGAAAAGCAGCCAAACCGACACTGCCGCAGTTATCGGCACCCCCCATTTTCGGCAGTTTATCTCGGCCCCCTTTAGTGATAAAATAGTTTGTAGGTAGTGGTATGGAAACTAGACGAAATTCTAAGATAGGTTGGCTCTAGTTAGAATCTCGTAAACTTAATACTTTCGCCGTAAAAAGAGCCTGCCGATAACTAGTACAATTACCATACACATATTGTTCACAACAACATCAATGTAATAAATTTGCAAGGGGAAAAAAACAAAACACTAACACATTGGATAACTTTAATCACTAAACTCCCAAGAGAAATGGAGTGTATTTTGCCCTTTGCCTTTGTCAGTCTTCAAAGACTCTGAGAAACTATGAAACTAGATGCTCAATATTAATAAGTTTCATACCGATGTTGAGTTGATATAATACTTAAATATGTTTCAGGCATTCCGTCTTGAGTTAATGAATGCTGCAGCTTTGCGTAAAAAGGCGGCAGAAGAAGCAGAAGCACAGAAAGAAGCAGCAAATACCTCGACAGATCCTGTTGGCCAAAGTCCTGTAAAAAATCCAACACAAACTTCTCCAGCAACCAACACTCAAGGTTTGCTAAGTTTGACATTTCTATTGCATGCAGAGCAACAGCAATAATACTTTATCTACTGTTTATTATTTATTTACTAACCTTTTTATTTTTGTCATCAGCAATCTCCTATTCTTTGTCCTAAGTTTTTTTTTTTTTATTTAAAAATAAAGGGAAAAAAAGACATGGAGCTCTCTGTTGTGTATCATTATTAGCAGTTGTTTTATTTTCTGACATGTTTTAGTTACAGGTTCCCAAACTACTGGAACCACTCCAGATAAGCCAGGGAAGCCAGAAGATCAAGTATCTGAGGGAAGACTTGCAGAAGTGATTTATGATACTGCAATGAAGAAAGTTCATGATGTTCAGTTCCTTATCAAAGTTTTATCTATAACTACAAACTTTGATTTTACACTGAGACTTCAAGAGCGTATTGTCAAGTATGTTTTTATATTATTTAAATACTTCACGAGGTGGTAGATTAAATAATAATAATATGTTATGCAGGGGTAGAAGTGATTTGACTGTTAAGCCTGGACATTAAGGGGAAAAAAGGGGAAGTTCCATAAGTCTAATGTTGATTAAAATTCTTTTGCCGAGACAAGTCCCGCCTCACTTCTACCCTTGATTTTATGTTAACATTATATAAATAGTGTTATATCTTAAGGAGTTCTGTTTCAGTGATTTGTTGAACTTGCATCCCAATGATGAACTGACCTGGGACATCATGGCAAGAAGAGAACTTGAGGGGCTCTCGTATGCTACCTTAAGCAGTGCTGGTCCAGATGCAATCATTCCACCTAGAGAAGCAAACAGGCAGCCATCAAGAGAGCAAATCAAGTGAGTCAATAAACAAGAAATCTACAACTTTTCTCTCACAGGCTAAATCGTTCTGTCTAAAAATCATAACTTGCCTGGTCATGGAGCGATTTTTTTTTTTTTTTTTTATATATATATATTTTTTTTTACACATCTTTATTTCTTGTTGTTTCCTGAATAAAGCTGAATTTTTTTTCCCTGAATTTTAAGTGAACATCTTTTAATTTACAGCTTAAAGTTAATTAAAGTGTATTTCTAACTACAGTACATACTAACTAATAAAAACTTGTAATGTTTCAGATTATGCTGTGAAGTGTACGATGCTGGAGTGAAGCAGGTCAAATCTGACAAGATGTGGAGCATGTACTTGGATGCCCTTGTTGAGATCAACCAAGACGCAGAGCATCTCCCAAGATACAAACGCAACTTATTGTTGTCTGCACTTCAAGGAGCTCACAATGCAAATTGCTTGCCAGAAAAATATTACTTGCAATGGGTAAGTAGTTCAACGTTATAGGTTACTTACATATGATGTAACTGAAATTATTGATTGTATATAATTATGCAGATTGAGATGCTACAGTCTATGCACAAAGACAAGAAAATTGCCTCTGTTCTCCGAGCAGCCACAGAGAGACTAAACAGTGTAGATTTGTGGACAGCTAGGATACGACTCTACATTGCACAAGGAGATGACAAACAGGTACATACCTTCATATTTTACCCAAATCTTCATTGTGTCAACATTTCATAAAAATAACTATTGTTACAACACTCAATTTTTGTTTCTTCCTGTATATAGTTACAGAAAGTGTACTAAAAATATTAGTTCTATTTGTTTTATAAGTCATGTAGTACAGTACTAAGATTTTTAATTCAGAAGCTAAATTTTATAATCATTCATTGAATTTCCATTTTCATACATAATTATTAGTTAGCAAGTTACATACCAGTATATTTTTATTGCAGCAGCAATGTAAACCTCATTTAGATCACATTATTTTTTGGCTACGGTGTGTGACCATTAAATAATAATATTAATAAAATAAAAAAGGCCAATAAAATTTTGTTTGAACTTAACACCCAGTTTTGAACATTTTTGAAGATGTCATACAGTACATTTATTTGTTGTAACTTTGCACTGCAAATTGTTAAATGGCATTGTTTTAAATGGAAATAATTATTTTGCCGCACAGTGTTTTACAACAATAAACAAATATGTCATTGCACCTTTTACATCCACAAAATATGAATATGTGAATGCGCTTTCAAAAGCTTTCAAGATAGGCATAAAATTTGTACAATGTCATTTTTTAAAAACAATTTACAATCACATTGGTTCACACAGAATTATACATCCATTCTGATCACTACTTTGTATTTCCGTATCCCTAGGGGGGGAAAAAATCAAATCAAATCTTTATTTTTGTGATTTGCAGTGCCAACAAGTGTTTGAACAAGCAATATTAAAATTGGGAGACACAATGCACAGTGTTTCTCTATGGAAACTCATGCTTCAATATTATCAAGTTCGTAGTCCTGCCAAAGTAGAAATGATCTTCAAGAATGGACTACACAGAGGGTCTGAGATATCATCCATGCTGAAACCTATGTATCTCGAGTGGATTGTTTTATCTAAAGGTTTGTTTTGAATCAATTTATGCTTACTATGCTTTAGTATTTATTTATTGTCATAAAGAAATGCTTGTTTTAATTTTTTTTTTTTAATTTTTATGCCTTTTTGTTATAAATATAACAAAAAGGCATAAATAAGAATGTTAAGAATGGTAAAATAATAAAAAATAAATAAATAACAGCTAGATTTACAAAATATTTCAATAGCTTTTCTCAAATAAGAGTAAAATAGGTTGGGTAATAATATTTTGGGTATCTATACGACCCAAAAGTTAAATGTACTTTTAAAGAGTACTGAATTTGAGTATATGAAAGGAAGAAGGCACAACAAGCTATTTTGGTTATGTAGGTGTTCAAATCTATGTGTTATTCTATCATTTTTTTTTTAACAAATACTCAAAATCTTTGCTGGGTGAATAAAATCAAATAAAGTTTAGTTTATATTTTTTCTTTTTATAACATAAACTACAATACTTGTCCAATATGTGGGGAAAGAAAACGTTTTCCCCTAACTTAATAATTTGTTCAAGTTTTTTGCTTCAAATGTCAAAATTTCCCTTTGTTAATTAATCATGCTTAAAATATATTTCAGATTAATAAATTATTTTATACATTTCTTTTACAGGTATTGCTGCTGCTAGAAAAACATACGATAAGATTTCCATCCTCCCTCCTCATTGCTTAGAAATCCACTCTAAGATGGCACAACTCGAGAGTTTGCAGCCTGAACTGAACGTAAAGTTTGCAAGGAAGTGCTGTGAACTAGCTTGTGACCAGTTTGGCAGGACCAATGCAGGTAATTGTACAACCACACTTCTTCATGAAGTAGGAGAAAGTAACCTTACTGGCTTAGTTAAATAAAAGAATAGCAGAAACTAGCAGTTGCCATACTATAGTGAAATGATATAAGGGTGTATCCACATGACATCATATTTAATGTACTTGGAGGCCATACTGGAGTAATGAATAACATTGCTCAACTTCTTCTTCTTTTTTTTTCTTTTTCTTTCTTTCTTTCTTTCTTTCTTTCTTTCTTTCTTTCTTTTCTTTCTTTTTTTTTTTTTTTTTTTTTTTTTTTTTTTTTTTTTTTTTTTTTTTTTTGAAAATTGGTTAATGTTTTGATGTTGTTACATACTTGAGATACTAATTCAACCTATTAACAGCATTCAATGCTCTCAAAAATATTGCTTATTATTTTTAAAGTAGCAAAATGAGTTACTTTCCCATGCGGACCATGTTATTGAGTTATCCAACATGGTATCGTCTTCAACATGAATGCATACACCCTATAGTTAAGCTTTCAGGAAGTAAAAACCATTTCGGTTGACATATATTATCAAAGGAAAGAAGAGTAAAACCAACAAGCGCCTTACCAGGATGAAGTCCATAGCTAGGTAAAGATCTTGATGGCACAATTAACACAACTCTGCACATTACACTACACTGTAAGAAACTGAAGAAGGCTGCCACCCTCAAAATGCCTTAATTCATGTAAAAAATATTTGTGTTAAATGTGTCATCAAAATCTTCACCTGTCTACCGACTTCATCGTGGTAAGGTGCTTGCTGGTTTTCCTTTTCTTCCTTTGATAATATGATGCTATGTAGTTAAGTGAAAAAAAAATGCTAGCACAGAGATAATAAATAACACAGTCATGCACGACTCCAAGAGAAAAAAAGTACATTATGTTGTCACATTAGAGCTCAAACCGTGTATCTTCAAAAGCAGCAAAGTCGAAACTCTTATCTTTTTGTATAATGTTTTGAACCTTGTTGCTTTTGTAGATACACGGTTTTTGGTCTCTAACCCAACGATGTGTGTAAATGCTTCCCATCAGTCCTTCATGAGAAAGAAAGGGTGGGGGAGTGGATCTCATGTGTGTTTACACAATTTAAAAAAAAAAAAAAAAAGTTCGCTGTATTTATTTGTGTAGTATCAATATACTGGTGTATCATAATGAGAATAGAAAATAGTTTAACAATTAAAGCACATTACAAGGATATTTGTATCACACAACAGTTTAAATTGACTTTTTTTTTTTTTTTTTTTTTTTTTAATTTACATTATTTTGACATAATAAATAAAACTATTCCTGTGTTTAATGTATGTCAATAGTTAGGTACATATTTCTTATCAGTACTGATTTTTATTTTTTCAGATGTCTGGATGGAGTATGTAAAATTTGAAATGAAGAAAGGAAGCTCCATGAACTTGACTTCAATTCATTCCAGAGCTATGAAGACTCTGGACCCTTCTCAAGCAGATATTTTTGTTAGTGAGTATAATCTACTCAAGACCACCATGGCTTCATCTTCTACTTCGTAAATATGTAGTTGAAGAATGAGAAAGTACTGTATACGAGAAGTTAACCCCTATGTTTGAATATACCAATAGAAAGAGCAAACGTAGTAGATAAACTTAGTATAGGCAATTACCTGGAAATTTGATGTTTTATTTAATAAAAGTAGAAATAAAAATTTTCAAATCTCAACCCTTTTTGCCCACCATGGTATCATTTATTTACATGTGAATTTCAATCGCCTTCTGGATTTCATACGACTGCTACAAATAAAAAAAAAAAAAAAAAAAAAATAGCGGCCAAGCTGCCCCATTTACCAATCTGGTCGTCAGAAATCCAGAAGACTAATCGAAATTTGGATGTAAGCAAATGACGTCATGGTTGGCAAAGGGTTGAGATTTGAAATTTTTTATTACTACTTTTATTAAATAAAAGATATATTTTCCAGGTAATTGCCTGTACTAATTGTAAGTTCATCTACTACTTTTGCTATTTTTAATGGTATATGCAAACATAGGGGTTAACTTCTTGTAGACTTCCTTATTTGTATATTTTTGGTTAAAAAAAATACAGATGTGTTTTTCAGTGTCTCAGTAATTATAAAATGTAAAATAAATGGTTGAATTAAGCAAGTGATTGACCAATAAAGAAGCAACAACTGTTTTAGGGCCAACTTTAAACAATTTTGCTCACACCCACCTTCATTTCAATGTACATTTGCAGTGAGTTGAAATGAATGAGGATGTGAGCAAAATTGCTCAAAGTCAGCCTCAAAGCAACTGCTTCTTTATTATTCAATATTCATGTGTTCAAATAACAGTACAACATTGTTCCGCTATATTTGACCTTTTTTTTTTTTTTTTTTTTTTTTTTTTTTTGCTGCAATTGACCTCAATGTCCCTTACATGTCCTCCAACTCAGGGCATGTTTTGTTGTCCATGCAACAATTGTGTGCCATCGCACGCGACACCTGAACTACAATGTTAAGCTTATGAAGCTTTGTAGTTCCAGATGTCACTATTATTGGCGCATCGTCGTTTCTATTGGACTACGCGCTAGCATAGGGAGTTGAAAGAAATGTGAGGGACATTGAATTGACCTAAAAAAAAATTAGGGTCAATCCGCACTTTTTTTTCCCCTCTAGTTCAAGTGAACATTGGCCAATTAGTGGTACAACGTCGAGTAGTTATGTAAAATTTATAAATAATCCATTTTATTGTATACATAATGTGCTTGTTTGATGTTGTAGAACCTCTTCAATGTGTAAATAATTACTGAATAAATTTGAAAATATATCCAAAATATGTTTATCTTTATCCTCTCCTCTTAATCTTATTATTATTATTATTCATTTTTAACAGAAAATTTTCATTGAACTCATAATTCAGCCAGTTTTTTTTTTTTTTTTTTTCCCTTCTTTTTTTTTTTTCTTCCAGGTTTTAATTAGTAATGTGAAAAGCTATAAGCAGTACTGGTGGAGCATGGTATAATAATATAGTCTATCCAACAAACTAAAAAGCATAGGTACAAAAATTTAGTTTTACATGCCATGGTTGCAAAACATGCAACCATGGTTTGCAAAATTTGCATTTCATGATAAAATTTAAGAATGACGATGCGCTTTTAACTTTTAATCCTAATACATTTCTGCTAGAATTTAGTCTTTAATTTTTACATTTTTTAATTATTGAAACTACCTCTTTATCTAATTTTTATGTATTGATGGCTAGTGACACCGTGCAAAACTATACTTTTTGAATGAGATACCATAGCTCGATCGCAAGCAAAAAGGGTACCTACCTGCTTGAGTGAGATGATATACACCAATACAATACACCTAATTATACATTATCTTTTGTCTAGCCTCCTCTATGCTATTCCTTTTTTAGGGTATTATTGTCAATCCAATCAAAATGACAGATATTTTAGTTTGTTGGTTAGACTATAATCACAAAAAATTAAAACGTTGGCAATTTCCTATCCTTCAGCTCTATATATATTTTTTATTATTATTATTATTATTTTAAAACTTATCAAGATTGGAATACTTTCAGTGATGCCCATATGGGCAAAGGAACACAATCACGATTTTTAAGCTTATTGACTAATAAAGGAACAACTGTTTTGAAGCCGACTATAAGCAATTTCGTTCATATCCGCTTCCGTTCCGTCTTACTGCGCATGCGTAGTAAGGAGAAACGGAAGCGGATATGACCAAAATTGCTTATTGTCAGCCTCAAAACAGTTGTTCCTTTACTAGTCAATACAATTTTTTTGAGTAATTTTCATTACCCATCAGTCATCAGTATCACCACCACAATTACGCTTGTGTGCACAGTATATTATACAGTAGTCCATCTCCTATAGCGGGAATGTCAGATCGAATGTGCGCCATAATTCCGACTGGGTGAAGGTGGCAGAACTAGAAGCCGTAATTTGAAGTAATGTTACGCGTGGTTCTGACAACTTCACCCAGTCGGAATTATGGCGCACATTCGATCTGACATTCCCGCTATAGGAGATGGACTACTGTATAATATACTGTGGCTTGTGTGTAATAAAAAATTCACAAAGCAGATTTTTTTTTTTTTTTTTTTGAACTCTCCCGCTGTAAGTGATGCAAACAACTCAAATCAAGGATGCTGTTCGTAAACCCTGTTCTCTGCTCCTAAAATGACGATCAACTTTGGTTATTCAAATGGAATGCGCATTTTTTGGTGCAAGAAAACAGGGTTTACGAACAACACTAAGGACTTGCTCAAATACAAAACTCATAAAAATGAAATTTAAAGCACTACATCAGTATATTATTACACATCTTATTTATAGTTTTTAATAATTATAGCTATTTAAAAATTTGAATATATTTAAAAAAGAAATACTACAATTAAGTAGTAATTTTGAGCACAAAGTTTCCGCCATGTGGGAAACGAATCAGCCAATCAGAGACGAAGACGCCGTTTTCTGTCAAAAAGGCGCCGAAGTGTGTTGTTGATAACCGTCCTCTTGACGTCTTCTACATTTTTCTTTGCTAATGGACAGAAAATAATAGGTAAATATCAATGAATTATAAAATGTATGTTAGTAGTAATCTGCAGTTTCTGTTTTTCGTAAATAAGAAAAATTAGGACACCTTATTACGATAATTCGAGTCTGCATTTATTCCCTCGTTTTTTCCTTGATCATGTTTTTGTATGTGGGCTAGGCTAATTTACATGTGAATGCATTCCATTCGTTTTTCAACAAGTTTTTCGTTGGTGTATTTTCTAGGTTAATTATTAATTAGATAGTATTTACGCACCTGTATACAATTCGTGTTGAAAATTAGTAGATTAAATGTAATAAATAAATAACAAATCTACTGAATTACATACATATAAACAACAAAAATACCGGGAGTTCGTATTTGTACATATGTATGTACAGTATGCATAAAAATAATTGCATACGTACCGTATACATTTTTGTTACATTTACATCATAGTTAAAAACTAGAGTAAGTACAAACATGTATGATATGGTATACATAAATATACATATATGTACACACAATTGTGACACATTACATACATACATTGAATATTTTACATTTTAAATTGAGCATTTTTCTCATAATAATACCATATTGAAAATTTAGCCAAAATACTATCCATTTTTGGCATGTTAAGGCATGTACGTCATCGATTACATACATACAACCATGCATTTGTGTGCATGTATGTATGTATGTGTATGCATATAATATGAAGTCCCTAGAAAATACTTAAATACTTTCCATATCATGCGTATAAAGTGTATGCATATGTTGAGTGAGGTTTTAAACGGTTTCGGCCAGAGTATGTTTACTTGGTATTTTCTAGGAAATTTGATGTACATAATATTTAGTATGTACTGGTTATACTTGCACCCCATAATGTACACTGGTTCCAAATAAATTGGACCGTTTATTTGCGTTAAAAGGTTTTCCCAGATATTTAACATTTGGAGAGATGAATGCTTCAGTCAGATTTATTTGGGACCAGTTTTATTATTTTTATTTCATATAATGTTGTATTGATGAGAGTGACATGAGGCTATCAAACATGCCCCTAAATAAACAGCTCCAGCAATAAAAATTTTCAAAGTAGCCACGCGTGGCCATTAGGTTTATGTTTAGCAAATTTAAAGCACTATAGCGACCAAAATAATTGCAACATGTATGCTAATTTTTTCCTAACATACACAATAAATGAATTCATTTTAATGATTTGACAAACAAACAAAAAATTAATCGTGCGCAAACATGTTAGAAAACAGCTTACGAATGTGTGTTCCTAACGTAAGGTGGCCGAAAAGTAGCATAAGTGGCCGAAAACTAAGCATTTACAAAATCGAACTTTAAACTGTCCTTGTAATTAATTGAATGTTAAAACCAACGATTTTTTTTATATGATTATGTTAGTAAGGTATTACTTTAACCAGCTGAATGGATGATTTGAACAGAAATATATTATTTAGTTGTAAATATGGTGATAATATCAAACAAGATCCTTAAGTGGCCGAAAAGTGGCATGTCTACCATACATAAAGTACATACACACAGTAGATGATACAGTAGTCCATCTCCTATACTGGGAATGTCAGATCAAAAAACGCGCCATAATTCCGACTGGGTGAAGCGGGCTGAACTAAAAGTACAGTAACTGAAGTAACGTTACGCGTGTAGTTCAGCCCAATTCACCCAGTCGGAATTATGGCGCGCATTGATCTGACATTCTCAGTATAGGAGATGGACTACTGTATCATCTACTGTGGTACACTACCGGTCGCGTTAAAGTTTCCTCATATATTTAACATTTGGAGACATGAACGCTGCGGTCAGATTTATCTGGGGGGAGTGTACATACATACATATATGATAAATGTATATAAAAATGCACTAGAACTTTCCAAGTATTATTTGTTCATTGTTGAGAGAGGTCTTTGATTGCCATTTAAATGCATAATGTTATTTTAGTGATTTTTTTCAACAAAATAGAGAAATAATTTGGTGAGAGCGCTTGTTATCTTCTAGGGACTTGGAGTACCAATATGATATCATATCATCATATATGTACCAAATGTGATTTTTTTTATGCGACCTTGAATCTTACCTGTTCTTTTCGTAGAGCTCATATATAGTCGTATGGCAAAAAAACTCTACTACGAGGTCTTTATTTGGAAGAACTGATATAATTATATTACATACATATCAATGTTGTGAAAAAAAAAATGTCCATCTCGTTTTTTTTATCTCGCAAAGCAAATTGTGTATCTTGTATTTTACCACATCAAGCAAAATGTCTATCTCATTTTATGTCACGGTTAGAAAAATGTGTAAGTTGTTTCCAAACGAAGTTGGCGCTCGACTTACACATATTGCTTCCCGTGACAAAAATCAAGATAAACATTTTGCTTCACGTGAAGAAGAAGAAAAAAAAAAAAAAAAAAAAAAAAAAAAAAAAGATACACATATTGTTTGCAACAACATAGATATTGTCTCTATTGCATCAAAAAAGTTTTTCTGAAGTTATCACGAATCCGATGCATAGTGCATCTGCCACAGTAAACTCTATACAGATGCACCACGCATTGGGTTCATGATAACTTCAGAAGAACCGTTTCAATGCAATAGAGATGATATGCATGTTTATATGTACTCCCCCCAAATAAATATGATTGGTTGCGTTAAAGTTTCCCCCATATATTTAACATTTGGAGACATGTACGCTGTGGTCAGATTTATTTGGGAGGAGTGTACATATAATATGGTAACTATATATACTATGTTGTCTATTGAATATAAATAATAACATATTTTTATTTTATTTTTTCCATTTGCAGAACCGTCTAACAATGGAAGCTGAGCAGATTGATAAGAGTAAAGAAAATATTCAGCCCCTGAGACATGGAAGGGCTTCAAGCCAGCTGAGTGAAGCTCTTCTTGCTCAAGCAAATATTAATTTAGAGATCCAGCATGCAATTCAACAGAAAATTCAGTACGTAAAATTAATTTGTATAGTAACACACATATTCAAGTGCATTTAAATGTCATTATTATTATTATTTTTTATTTTAGAGATTACGAGTTAGCATTGAGAACTTATGAAGGTGATGACCCACTGGAACCATGGTATGAGTACATCAGTTGGGTTGAACAATACTTCCCAACACATGGTAAAGAAGGCAATTTTCCCAAGCTTCTACAGAAGTGTTTGGCACTCTTTAAAAACTCAGACGTGTATAAACAAGATCCTCGTTATGTAAGCCTCTGGATTAAATATGTAAGTTTCCTCTTGAAGTTAATTACAAGCTAGTAGTTTGACTACGCACAAGATTTGTTAATTTGTTTTTTTTTTTTTAGCTTGAAATGCAACCTGAATCTCCTAGTGAAATGTACCAAATGGTTTACAACCATGGAATTGGAGTGAAAGTTGCTCAGTTCTACCATAGCTGGGCAATGGAAATGATCAAGTTGGATGATATGAAACGTGCAGATCAAGTGTATCGCATGGGTATTGATGAAGGAGCGGAGCCCCTTGATGAATTGGAGCAAGCTCAAAAGTAAGATCTCTTACACATAAAAAGTTCATTTCTTATACTCAAGTTCAACAGCTTATATTGCACAGGCTCCTCCCTAAACATCTCCCCTCTTTAAATGCAAGTGCAGCAGATGCACTCTGACCTGGCATTCCTAGTAATAGCACAGCCTATATGCTAGATGCATAAGGGTGTCCGTGCAATAACGATGGTATGTGACTATAGATGGTGGGAGTTAAAACAAGTAAATGTGGGAGGAGCCTGTGCAACAAAAGTTATTGATCTTCAGTATAGTTGTAAATAATTGTATTGGTCAATTTATTATTTTATTTCTTCTTAGGAACTTCCAATTCATGGTGATGCGTCGTAACATGGGACCTGGTGGTGATGCTTCTGGTGCTGCATATGAGGAATCTATGCATCGTCCAGTCCTCAGTCATTTGGAATCAAGTGGTCCCAGAAATACAGTTCCTCAAGAGAGAGGATTACCTCTACATCAAGCCAACAGAGGATCTTTGCAATTTTCTCAACCTCCAGCACCACGTAAAGCTCAAACAACGTTTTCTGTTTTCAAGGTACAGTACAATATATTACTGTTAATATGTAAAATTTACAAATGTCTTCAAATATTGCAAATATATAAATGAGAGGGGGGGGGGGGGGGGGAAATGGAAAGGAAAAAAAAAAAAAGAAGAAATAATAGACAATAGATAGAGCGATTAAAACACATCGAATTGAAACATAAAGATTCTCTAAAATTTTTATACTGTATGCAATTGAGACACGAAGTTAAGATCAAATTCATATTCTAGAACATTTTATTCCTAATACTATTTTTCAATTCAACAAGCTCTAATCTCTACCTGCTCTATTATTTTTTTTAACAAATTAATACAAACGTTAACATAAATATAAGAAGAAGAAAAACCATTTTGGTTTAAAATGCAACATTTTCTTTGATTGCTTAATAAAAACGTTAAATAACTTATTAATGTGTCCAACATTTGTTGCATTAATTATTGTTACCTACTATGAATTGCTTGTGTCAATACAAAATATTTCTAATGGTTTCATGATTATGCCCTTTTGTAGGATGAAAATAATCCTATGAATGAGTTAAAAGCCCTGCCAACAAAGCAGCAACTGAAGTCCTTCCCATCCAGCCAGGTGTTACAAGCAGAAAATACAGTAGAGCCAGCTCGGTGGACAGAATGTGCTAGCCATAGACCTTCAACAGTTGCACCCCAACTTTCAACACCATTTAAAGGTTAGTGTCATAATATAAAGCTTATATATTGTTACAGTAAATTTCATACCGTGATTAATGTGTATGTTATTTCAGTGCATGAAGATGTAACTGCCCCTACTCCCAGTTCTGCAAGAAAAGCAGTTCCTAGTTCTGTTCTCCATGTGAGAAAAGCTTCAGAACAGCCAGAATGGAGTGTGCCGCTAGCTATTTTTGAACCTCCTGATGCCTCTCATCAGCCCATGTACTGCAAAGATAAAGTATGTGCTGTTGAATTATTTATCTTGCTCATAATTTAATTAGGTTGTAATGTTCACAACTAAATTGTAAATACTTAACGTAGAACGTGACCGACTTGGACCAGAAATCGTTACAAGAAGAACTATATTTTCACAATAATTTTTTGTACATTATTTATTTCCAACAAAACAAACACTATGATTTTCAAATAAAATCGAGTGAATTTAAAATATTTATTTTGGTTCCGAAAAAAGTTTTAATAACATTTTTAATTTTAAAAAAGTTTCTGATTTGACTAAAATTTGCCCCTAAAGTTTGAATTCCCACATTTACATGTTATCTTAAGTGGAATAACTTAAATATTTGACCGTGTTTTCACATGCTTGACGTAATTAAACTTTTAAGTACCGTGTCTTCTTTACTTTGTGTTAATACTATTATTCACAACCGTCTAGTTAGCGAGATATCAGTCGGTCACCTACCCCCTTAAATGTTTCATATAATAGGATAATATTATATCTTATGCAGGTGTATGCTGGAGGTACAGAATTCAGCTTAGAAGAATTACGTGCCCAACGTTTTTACAAGCAACAAAAAGAAAAAGCCAATCAAATCAAAGCTGCTCAACAAGAGGTCAAATCAATAACTTTAGATGAATCTCGAGTACCTGCATTAGGAAGCCAGGAAAAAGTAGAACTACCTGACTCAAATGATTTCCGACCCAATCAAAAAATCATGTTTTCTAAGGTACTGAATGAAAGCTTTTTGCAGTGTCTTAAAGTAATACTTATTCTTAACCTTTTATTTTTCAGTTGTATTTATCTGAGCCTGAAGTAAGCATGGAAGAATACAGAGCTCAAACCTATTTGAAACGTCGTAAAGAATGGGAAAATAAGAAGAAGTCAAAAGAGGCTAAGGAAGCAGTAAGTCTGCCACAGAAGTCCTGCTCAGAAGAAGCCTTGACATATGAGGTTAGTGGAAATTTACAACATTACATGAAAATCAGATACATTCCTCATGCTCAATGTAATATGTATTGTTTTCTCTGTGGCTCAGGTGAAACCCAACTGCAAGTTGTGTTTTACTCATGATACTTTGGTCAATGGAGTGGAGTATTGCTTTGAAGAGCTGAGGGCTCATTGCTATCAGAATAAACCACCCAAAAGACAAAAAGTCGAGCAAGCAATGCCAGTAGAGCCAGAGCCAGCTTGGGAAGTGCCAATTGCTATTTTTGAACCACCAAACCCAAATGTCCAGTTCATGTACCCTAAACACAAAGTTTATGTACAAAATACTGAGTACAGTCTTGAAGAATTAAAAGCAATGCAATATGTTTCTAAACTTCACTCCCAGAATCAAATGGGTAAGTTATATAGGGTGGTTTCATTCATGTTAAAGTTGATGTCATAAGTGAGTACTAAATAACATTGGCTGGTATAGGAAAATGACACATTTTGCCAGTTTAAAAATACTTCGCGATTTTTTGGAGAGCATTGATGCTGTTAACAGGTTGAATTATTACCTCAAGTATGCAAGAAAAATAATAATACCCAAAAAAATAGCTAATTTCCAAAGAAAATAGCCAAAAACCATGTATGTCCTATACTGAGCAATGTTATTCATTACTCAAGCTGAGCATCGAAAAGCATGCAGAATGACGACATGCGCACACACCCTATTGATGCAATATATATGATATATTTTCTGGATGTGTTAACATGATAGTTGTTAATGTTTTAGCACATGATAAGACAGGATTCTCGGCCACAAGCAGTGCAAACTCGTCACGTGTCACTACTCCATCCAGCACTCCAGGCCATCTCTCTATGCTGGGACAGTCTATGACTGTGAACACCAAGGAAGCTATGGCAGCAATGAAGGATCTTTGGTGTTCCCGAGTTGAGTCTCCAAATCTAGGTAAAATCCTTACCAGTATAGAGTTTTATCATTTTTGTTTGGTAAACTTAATTATTGTACTTACTGCATCTTATGTTTTTAAATAGTAACATGATATTATTTTTATTTTGTTATAGTTAAAAGTTCTCCCAAGGCTACTCCATTCTCTATCTTCCAAGATTCCAAGACACAAAGTGAACCTTTCTCTATTTTTTCTACTGCTGTAGTACCCATTGACAATGGCTCTCACCTCTTAAGTGAAATGCAACCTTCAGCTTTGTCAGGTAAAAATTATTTTGTTATTTTTATCATTTTGAAATGTGACTTGTTAGGGTTCCAAAACACCTGCGGGTTGGTATAATTGGTTGTTTTTGAAAAACTATGATTTTATTTACTATCATTATTGGCTTTTCAATTGTACGATAAAAAAATATTTTGTAATATACAGTATATCAATGCTTTCGCGTCAAAATAGAGTATCTGCACTTTCCACCAGCGCGGCGAGTGGAACATCTGCACTTTCTGCACTTGCCGCTCTGGTGGAAAGTGTAGATACTCTATTTTGACGCGGAAGCATCGATATAATGTGTGTAATAGTAATCCTGCACTTCATTTATGTAACAAAATTGATTCTGTACTTGCTGTACTAAAGAAGACTGGGTTAGACTTTTATTTTTTATTTATTTTTATTTTTTCCTCCCTCACATCTCTGTCAATACTATCTCAAATTTTTGTTCCTAAAAATTTCAAATCTATCTGTTCTTCAATCAATTTTTTTAAATAACAATAAGAAAGTGTATTTCTTTCTTCTAAGAAGGAAATGAAGAAGAAGGGGGAAAAAAACAACTTATTTTAAGAATTTGTGTATATTTTGAAAAGTACAATGAAGAATGGTGTAAAATGACACCTAAATATTTTTTTTACCTGCTTAACTTATTCATTTATTTTATTTTTAGGACCAAGGCGAGGTCTTCAACTGACAAGTGAAGTAAAAGATGTAATTAAACACAATGAACCACTTGAGTTTCAAGTTTATAAAGAGGAGCCTGCAGATAAGAACTGGGCACTAGTCCCTTCTACTGTGAACAAGTCAGAACCAGAGACTACTCCTTTTAGTTTTGACATTTTCCAGCCTACCTCAACTGTAAAAGAGACAAGAAAATCAATACTCCAACAACACGATGAAGTTGATAGTGTGGCTAAACCTGCTGCTAGAAAGCCATTCAGTTTGTTGAGTACTTTTGATATTTACCAAGAACCAGCACCAATTGAGGAGGTCCCTGAAAAAGAAATAAAAAAGGAACCTATTTTTGACAACGAAAGTAAACCTGTATCTCAGTTTACTAACTTTCAGATATTCTCAGAACCTGAGCCAACTGATGTCTTGAAACGACAAACTTTAGATGTGCAAACGTCGTGGGGGTCACGAGTGAAGCAGGAGGTGAAGGAAGAGTATCAAGATACAGTTGCTGCTTCACATTGGTCCGTCTTCCAAGAGCATGCTCAAGAGGAACCTTCCTTGCCTAAACCTATCAAGTATGAAATTCCTTATGTCCCTCCCCCTCCTGATGATATTGACAATTATACTGATGATGATCAGGATGTTCCTAACAAAGAAAATCTCTCTCCTAGTAATTACGAGCCTCCTACTGAGTCTAGATCACTGGCTGGTATCTTGGTGGAGTCAAAAGATATTCCTTTCATTCCTTTAGAAGAACAAGAAAGAATGATGCAAGAAGTGGTAAGACTAAACTTTCGTAATGGCTAGAAAATTGTTAGTATATTTGGTGTGGAGGTCTATATAAGCAGTCACTTGTTCTCAAATAATAACATTGTTAAAGGAAGGGGAAAAATGTATTTCTGCTTGTTGAATAAATCATCTTACTGCTTTTAAGAGTTCCAATTTTTATTATTATGAGCTTTTTATACATTCTTTGTAGTATTGCAATGCTATATTATTATTAATATCAATTAATCAATACCCTATGCATATCAATTCATTTAAAAACAAAATAAGAGGCCCATTACAATTATTTACATCTTATATCATTTAAAGCCCTTGTCAACTTACTTTTTTATCATTTAGAATCAGGCCCGCGGACAAAAGGCCCTACCTGTGCGCCGCTCGCCGATATGCTTTACCTGTGCGCACAGCCAGGGCCTTTTGTCCGCGGACCTTCTGACAGACATTCATATCAAATACAATGTTGTTATTTATTTTTTCCTGATTTAAATAAGCTCTTTACTAAACTTTTATTTTTTTCCCCCGTTCTATTTTCTGCACACATTATGTCTTATTATAGATTTATTATAGGCCTATTATACTGTGTAAAAGGTTTGCCTCATCAATAAGTTGTGTGTATTACTAAAGAGTTTCCAATATAAAAATGGGGGATTATAAGAAGTTCAGCCTAATGCAGTGAAGAAAAATGTGCTAATACAAGTATTTTAACAGGAGGATGAGACAGAACTTGGAGTGCGTCCAATTCCTGCATTTGTTGAGGATGTAACAGGTCTGACCTGCCACTTCAAGCAGAGCATCTTCTCTTCATCCACACCTTACACTGCACCTCCACAGTCACTGCTTGGCAGACTCACTGAGCCAGAAAATACAGAGAAGTAAGTTTTGTAGTCTGTGTAGTGATCAATTGTTTGTTCGCGAGATGTCATTATTATCCTTGTTGTGCTATTGATAAATTTTAAAGAAAAGGATAGGAGAAACTAGCAAGGGCCTTACCATAGTAAAGAAGGTCCCATAGTTTGGTTAAAATTTTGCTAGCACAGAGATAAAAAAAAAAAAAAAAAAAAAAAAAGGAAATATTTCGTCAATAACTCCAAGAGAGATGGAGTGTGTTATGCCTTCATCAGTCCTTACAGACTCAGAGAGAAACTATGAATCTTATCTTTGAATTTTATCTCTGTGCTAACAAGATTTTCACCAAACTATGGCACTCTATTCACTATGGTAAGGCCCTTGTTGGTTTCTCCTATCCTTTTCTTTAAAATTTATCATCCCTTACCGTGATGGTTTATTTTCCTTAATATGTCATTGTCATGTTATTAATTATACATTGTTTTTCTTATTTGTGTTTGTTACAGTGTTGGTGGTAGTCCTGTAACTCCAAGTGTCCCCTGCGACAAAATTAGTACTGATGTGCAGGATGATGATGCAGAAGAAGAAGAAGATAAAGAAGAAGTATTTGAACCTGCCTGGGCCATTCAAAATGAGGTAGAGACTGCTGCAGTCATGCAGGCAAGATGGGAACAACAAGGTTTAGGGTACTGTGCTCCACGTAATCTCAGCCCAATCCTAGAAATGACAGGAGAGTCTAGAGGCAGTCGAAGTGGTAGTAGCAGTGGTAGCAGTTACGCTACTACTATGGTAAGTTTTGTACAGCTAGTCTCAAGCAAAATATTTCTTAAAGTATATGAGAGACTTGTATATTAATTTCATGCAAATGTTACTTCAGCATGGTTTCAGTAAGACACCAGGTCAGTTTAGTATTGGTGGGGACTCGCGTCTGACATTCAGTAAAACTCCTGGACAGTTCAGTTGTCTTGGAGACAAGACTCCTCATCACTTGAGTGCTCTGGGGGACTCTCACATGTCTGCAAGAGGACCAATGAGGTTGCATTTGGTGGAGATGGAGGAGGACCTGGATGAGGGTGTTTTTCCTCCACTCAACACGAGCCCATCCAAACCAGAGCAGCAAATCATGACACCAGACAAGATTGTGCCTGAGGTGCAGGATACTCAACAACCAGACATCATAAGGTACTGTTTAACCCTATAAAAACATGTTTTTTTCCCAAGCAAGAAAAAATCATAAAATAATTAACAAATTAAATTTCTTTCAGTGTTCCTACTGTCGTCGAAGAACTCACTTCTGAAGTAGCTCTGCTCAATCTCACCGACATTGACCCCTTCTGTGTTGAACTTCAAGCCAAACTGTTGGCCAAATTAAACCTTCCTCTTAAATTTAGGAAAGGATTTGTGGAGTATGATTTCCCTCTTCCCATTGCTCGTGTTGCCCAGAGTATGCCTCTTGGTAAGTTTGCATTGTTAGTTTGTTACCTTGACATGTGTATTTAAACTTTTATATTTCAGGTAACAAGCCTGCCAAGTTAAGACGTAGCTTAGGTGAAGGTGCTTATGCCAAAGTGTACAAGGCACAAGTTGGTGATCAACAGAAAGTTCTCAAGCTTGCAGTTGGCGACAAAACATGTTGGGATTTCTATATTAGTTCTGAAATTCAACGTAGAATCTCTGACCCTACTCTGGTAAGTTTGATGAAATTTTAAGTACAGTAATAGAAATTATTTATTGACCCAGGCAGTTCATAGCAACATAAATGTTACAACAAGCATTGGTCTTGTCAAGAATTAAAAAATTCAGTTCTTTATTTTGTATTTCCTATATAAATATAACAGTTACCATGTATGTATATCATTCTAGGGCTCCCAGTTCTGTGAAATCACAGCTACTTACTTGCATTCCAATGGAACCATCTATGAGATGGACTTCCATTCCAATATCACCATGCTAGATGTTGTCAATTACTATAAGAAACAGGTATGTCTAGATGAAAGTTTTATCATTTATTATTATTTACTTATTTATTTTTAGCAAGTTTTAGTTTCACACTATGTCCTATTTTGTTTCTAGAGCCTGGGAGTTCCCATGGATTTAGTGATCTACTTCAGTGCTGAGATTCTGTATCTCATAAGAGCTCTTCACACATGTAATATTGTGCATGCTGATATTAAGCCAGATAATTTCCTTCTCAAGTCCAGGTAAACACAAAATTCCCAATCAATTAGAAAAACAGCTGTAAATTTCTTTGTCAAGATACACGTTCAATATTTTAACTACTGTTTATATATTTTTTTTCTAGTCCAAACTCTGACTTTGCTGCTAGACTACAACTGATTGACTTTGGAAGATGCATTGATATGAAGCTTTTCCAACAAGGCACCACATTCTCAACAGTTTTCAAGACAGAGTCTCGTTGTGTTGAGATGAGAAATAACAAACCATGGACTTATCAAGTAAGTAATTAAATCATACAGCTTTGTTGTTGCAATTATTATTATTATTATTATGAGTTCTTTTCTTTCTTCTTCTGAAACACCAACACCGGATTCCAACACCGGATTTTGCACATCCCTGTGACAGATGTAACTATCATGTAGGAAATGTGCCTACTGTTGTAAAATTAAAAATATAATTCCAGTGATTTTTTTATTATTATTTTTAAATAGATGGCAGACACATTAGTGAAGATAATATAGAAGTTACAGGCATTTGTATTGCCACTCATTTCAGAATAACTTTAAAACAACTTCTATAATGCTAAATAATAATAATAATGGAGTAATAATACTTCAACTAAACATCTAGTTGTTTCAGAAATCAGAATGTACTATTTTTTTTAATGTAAATTCCTAATTGTGGAATAAATTAACCAAACATATTTATGTATTTACCGTCTTATTTTTAGTTGGATCTATATGCTGCTGCTGCTACCATTCATGTGCTCCTGTATGGCAAATACATGAATCTTATGGAAAACAAGGGCAAATGGATACCAACTTGTAAGCCAAAGAGGTGAGTAAAAAAATATGTGTAAATTTAGATTACCCATCTACCTACTTACATGTTAACCTGTTAATGAGCATTTCTCTCAATGTAAAGGATGTCTGGCGTCATAAAAAAAAAAATATATATATATATATAAAATTTTCATTGTAAACCAAAGAAAGCTATTTTTAAATAACTATACTCAAAGAGTTGCATCTCAAAACTGTGATAAATAACCCAAAAATTAGATAATTAATTAATATAGATTTCCAGACATCAGCAACATTGGAATATATATTTTGAAAGAAATAATAAAAAGTAAGGGAAATTTATTTTAGAAATAGGGTAATTCTCCCTCTATCAGATCTATAATGATTGCACACTAAAGTAACGAGTTACCTCAGTCAGTCTTCAGGTAAAACTTTGAATTGTTTTAATATTTCTGAGTGGATACTTGCATTGCAACAAGTATACATATTTTATATATATATATATTTTTTTTTAGCCCCTCTAAATCTTGGTAGTTGATCGAAATAAAGAATAACAATGCAAGTACCAGCGGTACTTTCATTGTTCTTTTTTTCTAACCTTTTCTCAGTGGTCACTTCTCAGGTGACGACAGGACAATCAGAAAAAGTCACTAGATCTAGCATAGAATATAGGGAATGCTATTGCCATTGTGCACTTTCTTTGTAAAGTAGGCTCTACGTCAGGAGAATTTTGTTAATAATTAGAAAATATTTAATTATGATAAATTGAGAGAAAAGGATAGGAGAAAACCAGCAAGGGCCTTACCATAGTGAAGAGAGTCCCATAGTTCGGTGAAAATCTTGCTAGCACAGATATAAAATAACTAACACATTGGAAATATTTCGGCAATCGACTCCAAGAGAGATACGGAGCGTGTTATGCCTTCATCAGTCCTTACAGACTCAGAGAGAAACTATGTATCATGATCATTCATAGTTTCTCTCTGAGTCTGTAAGGACTGATGAAGGCATAACACGCTCCATATCTCTCTTGGAGTCGATTGCCGAAATATTTCCAATGTGTTAGTTATTTTATATCTGTGCTAGCAAGATTTTCACAGAACTATGGGACTCTCTTCACTATGGTAAGGCCCTTGCTGGTTTTCTCCTATCCTTTTCTTTCAATTTATCATACCTAACCGCGATGGTTTATTTTCCTTAATATACATAAAATATTTAATTATTTAATATAATAATAGGCTATATATAATTATTATATATATAATATAATTATTTAATACATATTTAATATTTATTATTTTTAGTGGTATAAGTCTAATTTGGTTACAGTAATCTATTAATAGGCAAAAATTGCATTTTTAGGCCAGACATTCTTCAAGAAGCAAATTAATTCATATATTTGTGTTGGTTTATTTTTCCTTAATATCTGTATGTGTAATATATTTCAGGTTCTGGGACCATGCCCAACTGCTGCAAGATATGTTTGAAACATTGCTGAATATTGAGTCTTGTGATCAGTTGCCAGACTTGACTCCTCTCATCAACAGTTTGCAAAATACTACAGTGAAGGCTACGTTCAACATAAACAAGGAACTTCATCACGTGCAAGAGGCGCTCAAGGAATGAGCAAGCAATTTTAATGTTTAAGATTATTCAGTTATGATAAATGATAACTATAATGTAACTTAATGAAAAATATTGTGAAGTAAATGCAAATAAATAAAACAATAACACCTTTATTTTTAATATTTTATGTAACTTATTAAATGTATGTGCTAATGTGTGTCTTCATTATAATATTAATTTTTCTATAATAAACGATATAATTGTGATTTGTACACTGTTGTTTCTTTTTAAGTAAATACAATGCTTTAAAAGTCTCATGTAAAAACTAAATAAATGACAGATTTGTCATTGCTTTTAAATTAATGGTTGAGGAAATTGAGTTGTCTGTCAATGTCGACACGTCTTTTGCATTCCATTGCACAATAATTTTGAATAGAATTTTGATTTTCGCGGGAATCAATTGCGCGCTTCCGCCATCTTTAAAGTTTTTACGATCGAATAATTTTCACCATTGTAAATGACTGCCGGTGTAGAGTGCGAATATTTTACTTATTTCAGCGTTGTTCAGTCGAATATTTTGGTGAGTTAACTGTTACAAGCATTCATAGTTTGCAAACGAAATAGTAGTATCTAGTTTGAATCAATTTATTTGGCTTCACGGTGTAAAATCATATCAATCCGCAGTACCATTTTTGAGGATTTTTTTCTGACCCATGTTAGGCCTCTTTGTTACCACCCTTTTGTTATTGCTGTTTGTTTTCTCAAAGTCGCATATATATTATGCATTTAAAACTATATTTGAAAGTCGCTAACTAATTAATATTTATATATATTGCATCAACGTTAAATAAGCGCAACTAATGTCATTCGATGACATTGCAACACCATTGCATTTTTTTACCTGCATCATCATATGAATGTATTAAGGCACATGATAGGATAGGCCATTATTGTAAACACCAAACCCATCATGCAACATTAATAACAAATATTGTCGCTCTCTCTCTCATGCTAAATAGTTTGATAGTTGATAACCGTCTGTGTAGTAAATAATATGTTTTATTGCAAAATTAATTATGCATTTATAATACAATATGACATGAATGCGGCGTGCATATCTTTATTGTATGTATGTGTGTATATGTATACATACATAAGTTATGTACACTTCTCCTGAATAAATCTGACCGCTTGCGTTAAAGTTTTCCCTTATATTGAACATTTGGAGAGATTAACGCTTCAGTCAGATTTATTCGGTAGGATAGTGTATGTACAGCTCTGGCCAAAAGTTCCCGAACGATTTGCATAGGCAACCCACAACCACCCTATGCTATCTTTATGAGAAAACGCAGCGGCCGCCGCTGCCCCGTTCGGGAACGTTTGGCCAGAGCTGTACATATATGGAAACCTACTCCATATAATATACATAGTGTCCTCATCACTCTTATAATAGTCCCGAGCCTGCATAGAAATATATTGCAATAACACATAAGTATGTGTAATTATGAAGTATGTATTTGTACCTCTGGACAAAATTTTCCGAATGATTTGTATAGGCAACCCGCAACCACACTATATGGTATTGTTATGAAAAAACGCAAGGGCTGTCTCATATCTGTTCAGAAACCATTGCCCAGAGATGTACAGCTCTGGCCAAAAGTTAAAGAACGGGTCAGAGGTGGCCGCTGCGTTTTCTCATAAAGATAACATAGTGTGGTTGCGAGTTGCTTATGCAAATTATTCTCAAACTTTTGGCCAAAGCTGTAATTGTAACATGTTTATGCATACTGTAATACATAATATACATATCATAGTATTTATACCTATACTTACCTCCATGTGATGTGAACTCTTCTCAGTAAACACAGTTCTGTGGAGAAACCACTTGTCTAGTGCATTTTTGAAACTTCCAAATTTATACCTACTTACCCGACAAAAGTGTTGTTTATTGACCAGCACTTTAAATGTATATTCTGCAAAAAAAAAAAAAAAAAAAAAAAAAAAAAATGGTGTGTATTGTACCTTATGTACCTACTTTATTAATGGCAGACGTATTTATTTTATTTAACATTTCCAAGTGCATATATCGATGCCTCCGAGTCAAAAGCGAGCATCTACACTTTCCAGATTTCCGACCAAACGACTATCTACACTTTCCGAGTAGCGCTGTAACCCGACTAGCGGCCATAAGCTTAACATTGCAGATGCTCGGCGGCGGAAAGTGTAGATAGTCGTTTTGTCGGAAATCTTGAAATTGTAGATGCTCGCTTTTGACGCGGAGGCATCGATATATATATTTTTTACTATTAACTAACACTGAACTGAAAGTACATTTCCTGTAGTTAGTCCTCTACCATGTCTCACATACTTACCCTATTTAGTCACATCCATTTATGAGGAGATAATGATGTAAAATAATATAAAAAAACAAAAACTTAGTAGCTAAGAGATATGGAAAACAGTAGCTTTCGGCACTATATTCCAAGGGAAGCAGAGTATGAGTGTGTGCCTTTGTCATCCTTTAGAAACTTATAAAAAATTGTTTGCTCTATATTTTCTTTAATTTTATCATATGCTATGATCACCATTGCTGATTTGATTATACATTTTAAATGGACTTCAGCATACACAATGGCTTAAATTTAGTCATTTTACTAAGCAATGATAAAGCTAAAATTTAAAATAATGTACCCATGATGTTTAATATGATTTTTATTTTTTTGATGCAGGAGGCGAATAGATAATAAGTCAGCCTAGGTTAACTGGTTCGGAGCTTGCTACAGGCTGGTAAGTAAGCAAAATCTATTGATTATTTTTTAATTAAAATGAATTAATTTTAAGCTTATAATATTGTGGTGCTGTAAGTACCGGTAAGATGTTTAAAGGAATAAAATACTTTGAACAAAAACATGTCTAGTATCCTAACATACCTAAATATCAACGTTGATTTGGCCGGAGTCATTGATTTCTAATTTATTTTACATTTACAAAGCAAAATGTCAGATGCATGTTTATGACGTTACAGCTTACTAGTCCACGCGCGCGGAAACAGGTAAGCTGTGACGTCATAAACATGCAGCTGACATTTTGTGAATGTAAAATAAATTAGAAATAAATGACTCCGGCCAAATCAACGTTGATATTTAGGTATGTTAGGATACTAGACATATTTTTTGTTCAAAGTGTTCTATGCATTTAATCAAAGTTTGGAGACAAAAATTAGGCACTTTTTATGCAATAAGTAAATTATTTTGTGTCATGTCATATAGCGTTCAGTATGTTAATAGAAAATAATTTTGTTTTCAGATTACAGCAAGGTAAAGATGGACATGTAAGACTGGAGTCTTACACAGGCAGGTTGTGATGCAGTTACAAATTCATATCCCTTGTTGATTTACCAATCATGGACATTCAAACAGCACATAAATTAGTGCTTAGCACTTTAGAAAGAGCAGCTAGCCAAAATGCAGACATTCTAAAACCAGCAGAAAGCAAATTAAAAGAATGGGAAACTGAACCAGGATTTTATTCTATATTATTAAATATATTTTCAAACCATTCCATTGATGTAAATGTCAGATGGTTGGCTGTTCTTTACTTCAAAAATGGAGTAGATCGCTACTGGAGAAAATCTGCACCCAATGCAATTACTGAAGCAGAAAAGACCACACTTAGACAAGGACTTTTATCTAATTTCCAAGAGCCTATCAATCAGGTAGCTACTCAAATATCAGTTCTTATTTCTAAGATTGCAAGATTTGATTGTCCTCGTGATTGGCCTGAGTTGGTGACCACATTGTTAGCTGCCGTCAAGAGTGACGATGCTCTGGTTCAACATCGTGCTCTGCTAACTCTGCATCATGTCATCAAGACTCTCTCTTCAAAGAGATTGGCAGGAGATCGTAGACTGTTTCAAGAACTTACATCAAATGTCTACAGCTTCATCTTGAACTTATGGAATAGTCACGTGGAAGCATTTTTACATGCTACTCAAAGTAGCCAAGAACCTGGCCCTATTCTAGAAAAAGCTCTCCTTTCCTTGAGAATATTACGTAAACTTACAGTTCATGGATTCAAGAAACCACATGAGTCTCAAGATGTTGTATTGTTTGTTTCTGTCATATTTGAGAGAGCTAAAACAATGTTGGAGTTCAGGAAAGCTATGCATAATCGTAATTTCCTAATGGAACTCTGTGAGAAATTTATTATTCATCTTACAAAAGTTTTGATGGATATACTTGAACATCATCCATTCTCATACATCAATTTCATCAAACCTACACTTGAGTTCACCATATATTATATATTCACACCAGCTGGAGATAACATGCTATTTGAGAGATTTATTATTCAGTGTCTCAATTTGATTAAAGGTGTTCTCTTATGTGTGGAATATAAACCAGCTAAAATTCGAGAAGAAACAAAAGACATGGCTACTTTACAAGCACATCAAATCAAAACAGACTTTTTTGTACCATCTACGTTGACTGAGATGTGTCGTAAGCTGGTTACTCATTACTTCCTCCTTACTCCAGATGACTTGCAACTGTGGGATGCAGATCCTGAAAGTTTTGCAACTGATGAAGGTGGAGAATCTTGGAAGTATAGCTTACGTCCTTGTACAGAAACCCTCTTTCTATCAGTTTTCCACGAATTCAGAACTATGCTTTCCCCAATCCTTCTTGAGATGATTAGAGATAATCATCAACTTGTAGAACCATCAGATCTACCTGGAATTTTACGTAAAGATGCTGTATACAATGCAGTTGGTCTGGCAGCATATGATTTATATGACGATGTTGATTTTGATGCATGGTTCACTTCTACCTTGATTGAAGAACTGAGAGTTAAAGATCCAAACTATAGAGTGATAAGAAGAAGAGTTGTGTGGCTACTAGGTCAGTGGAGTGCAGTAAAATTCTCTACAGAGCTCAGGCCTCTCCTGTATGCTTCAATTTTACCACTACTTCAAGCTGATGAAGATATGGCTGTAAGAATAGCAGCCTCAAGTACTCTCAAACTTGCCATTGATGATTTTGAGTTCAATACTGAACAGTTCCTTGAATACTTAGAACCTGCATTTAGATTGCTCTTCTGTCTGCTAAAAGAAGCTAACGAGTGTGACACCAAAATGCATGTTTTATATGTTTTGTCCTTTATTGTGGAAAGAGTTGGAACTGCCATCAGACCACATGCAGGCTCTCTAATACAATATCTTCCATTGTTGTGGCAAGAATCGGCAGAGCATAACATGCTACGGTGTGCCATTGTCTCCACTTTGGTACATTTGGTTCATGCTCTAGGAGCTGATAGTGGAGCCCTAGGTTCCTTCCTTCTTCCTGTTATTGCCCTAAGTACAGATGTACATCAGGACTGCCATGTATATCTACTGGAAGATGGACTTGAATTGTGGCTTGCAGTACTAGAAAATTCATCTGGACTCACAGCAGAACTTCTTCAACTGTTCCAAAACATGCCTCCTTTACTTGAGTTTACCTCCGAAAATTTGCGCACATGTTTCTACATTATTCAAGCATACATGTTACTGGCACCTGAAGAATTCTTAAAAGCGTATGGAAGTACTGTGATAGCAGCATGCAATGATATGTTATCAGATATGAGATCTGAAGGTATAGTTATGACTATGAGACTGGTAGAAATGTGTTTGAGAGCTGTACCTGGTCATGCTGCTGCTGAACTTATTCAACCAATGTTACCAAGAGTTTTAGAAGCAGTGCATACAGGAGAAGAATACCCTATGGTTATGTCCATGTATCTCTCTATTGTAGCACGTATTCTTCTTACATCAAGGGAAGCATTTGGACAATCACTGAGTCGTGTTGCAGTGAGTGCAAGTTCAACACAGGAAATGGTATTAGGTAAAATATTGGATGTTTGGTTGGATAAAATGTCTTTGGTAACTCAACCTGAAAGACGTAAGCTCCTTGGACTTGCACTTGCATCAATGCTTACCACACAATCAACAGCTGTCTTAGAGAGATTCTGTGGTATCTTACTCAATGTGGCAGAAGTACTGAATGATATCATGAAGACAGATAATTGTGGTGCGCAGCTAGACTCACTTATGATTACATCAGACCAAGTTGCCGTACCTGGTCAAGGAGGTGGAGATGAAACAGGTGCAGATTACGAGACAGAACATGATCAGAGAAGAAGACAACTTGCTGTATCAGATCCAGTACACACTGTAATTCTACGAGATTTTTTCCAAGCTCAAGTAATTGAATTGCAAAATCAAGTGGGTGCTCCTCAGTTTGAGCAACTTCTACAAACAGTGGATTGTGAAACAATGGATCAAGTAAGAGAGTATATTCGTATTTAAGTAAAGACTGTTTTTTTCTCTTGAAGTAAATCTACCCTTTTTTTTCCACCCCTAGGTATAAATTTATATCTATCTGGTGCTTTTCAGTCCAAAATTGCATAATAATGTAATAAAATTTATATTAACATTAAAGCTCATGGCAGTCGCAATTCTATAAGTATGTTTTTAAAACAAAGTGATGGTAAAGTTAAGGGATTGCCTTAAAAAGACTGCTGGATTGTGATTCGATGAACTGTGGTCAATATCTTAATATTAATTATCATTTTATTGTTGTACTATAAGATTGAGAGAGAAAGTAAACTCAGTGCCATGCTATTTTTTTGTAAAGTACGCCTAAAAAAATTTAGTGGTAAATAATATTGTGGTATTTCTGATTACATTTCATATTCTTACCTACTTTGGAATCTAATTTTTTTTTAGTAATTCTCTTCTTTTTAAATGCTTTTATTTATTTTATTTTTGTTTTCCCAGTCAAAATGTAATCAAAAATAACCTAAATTAAACATTAATTACTTGTAAATTGGTAGAAGGTTTCTTATTCCTTTGTATAGGCCTTTATATAGTATCTCTCATCTGCAAGTAATGTTAAAATAATAATAATATGGTAATCATGTCACTTGCAAAAACACAATTTTGTGCAAAATATATTTGGCATCACTGGTAAATTTGGTGGTACTATTATAGTTATCATAACGAACGTTTTAAAAAAAATTGTTTGGTTTGATGTACACCTCTGGACAAAAGTTTCCAAATGATTTATATAGGCAACCCGCAACCACACTATTTATGAGAAAACACAGCGGCGGCCGCTGCCCCATTTGGGAACTTTTGTCCAGAGCTGTACCAATGCAGAAGATTCCAATTAAATAACTGGAGGGGAAAAAAAATGAAAGAATGGAAAAAAGAAAACTAGAATAGACTAAAGTCTATGAATGTAATTAGTTAGGAAAGGTTAAAACCATTTCGGTTTGAATTGATAATCAAAGAAAAGGATAGGGGAAACCAACAAGCGCCTTACCACGATGAGGTCCGCAGCTCGGTGAAAATCTTGATGGCACAGGTTACACACATATTTACAATTTTACTAAGACGTTTCGAGGGCAACAGCCCTCTTCTTCAGTTGCACTCTAAGCAACTACACTCTAAGCAACTGAAGAAGAGGGCTGTTGCCCTCGAAACGTCTTAGTAAAATTGTAAATATGTGTGTAACCTGTGCCATCAAGATTTTCACCGAGCTGCGGACCTCATCGTGGTAAGGCGCTTGTTGGTTTCCCCTATCCTTTTCTTTGATTATAAAGTCTATGAATGTTAGAGATGTAGTGCATATTTTTAAAACAGGCCCATTGTGTAGCAGCAGATAATATAAAAATTAAAAAGATTCTAAATTGTCTTATTGACTAATACAAGAACAACTGTCTTGAGGCCGACTGTAAGCAATTTCGCTCACGTCCGCTTCCGTTTTGACATACTGTGCATGCGTAGTAAGTAGAAACGTAATCAGATGTGACGGAAATCGCTTAAAGGCGGCTTCAAAACCATTGTTCCTTTATTAGTCAATACACATACAACAATAGTGCCACCAGATCTGATATGATGTTATACTGTAAATTGTTTATATATAATGTAGTTGTTAGTTATTATAAAAAAATAGTTATAACTTATAAGTCAAGAAATAAAACTACAAAAGTGTCCTATAGGTACTCAATTTACGTTTTTTGTACTTTTAAAATGTGTTACCTTTATTTCTTTTCATTCCAGTATATCGTTTGATGGTTCATTTTTTTATTATTATTATAATTACAATGTCAATATCACTGTATTCATAAATTATTAAAAATTCTAGCAATTATTATAATTAATTGTTGTGCAAAAAAGACAAATGCACATAGTAATTTTAAGTTTATAATCTTTTAAAGCATTTTTTTTGTTATATCTTGAAAAATGTGTTCTTTTTCTTATTTTTCCTGATGGCCTTGATTTGGAAAAAAAAAAAAGTTTATTAATTTTAAGAAAAAATTTGCACGCTTTAATTCAACTTGTAAATAGGTTTTAATACTACTACTACTACTATGTTCTGTTTCAAGAAACTGTTTGATTAAATAAAGCCATAAAATTTTACTTTTGTTTTAACTTTTGTGTGCATATACCTTAAGTATGAATCTTATTACAAAGTAAGCATAAATCTACAAATTTAAATAGACAAATAAAATCCATAATGAAGTCTTAACATATACATTTATTGTTTTGGACAACAACTTGCATATTTCATTAGATTTTTGTAATATATATAAAGATTATAGGTAGGAGACACATAGACAGAATTGGGAAAGTACAGTAGTCGAGTTGCATCTGACAGGGACCCTTTCATGAAAGAATAATTTCTAACCCAGACCAAAACAACTCAATTGAGCTTATGAATAGAACGCGCTATTTTTTTTCTCCCTGTAATTTAAATTTTTGTAAATATTTTAAAATTTGATCATGAAGTTATGAATGATGGATGGGTTGTTATGCATGATTGATACCCAATGGATAGATGTTAATATATTTTTTTATTATTATACCCTATGCACATTTTTGGGAGCAACTGAAGCAGGGTTTACGGACATCGTTAAGGATCATTACAATCTTGAGAGGTGTTGCAATTTTTTTTTTTTAGATACAATTAAAAAAATATAAAGAACGCTTTCTAACAAATTTTATTTTTCAGTCTCGACTTCATTGACAATTACCATTAACTTATATATCATAATAAATAAATACACTGTATTCTTTTAACTAGTTAATAATTCTTCATTTAAACATAAGCTCTAATCAGACCTTAGTTTTAGACTAAAGAAAAATATTGTAAAATATACAAAAATAAATATTAATATCACTAAAATTAGTGTATTACATGCAGTTATAATATATCAGTGAAATTTTAACAACACAAAAAGCAGCATAATATAATTAAATTAAATAAGTTAAAAATAATAAATAACAATTAACAGAAAAACACAGATTAGGAAAAAAAAAAAAATGGGAGATAGTAATGAGCAGGGACTTAGACTGACATGGATGTTGTGGTAGAGAAATAATTTAGTCTAATAAATATTAATCCATGTTTTTCTACTTGTCCCCGTCAGTCTCAGCTCATTATTAGGGACCGGATTTTCAGTTGCAAATGCCTGCTTGCGCCTGCAAGTTTGCTTGCTCCTCGTACCGCACAACAATTTACTAAATATTTATAAATTTTGGTACGTAGGTAAATTACAGGTAGATAGGAAATATTTTACAAATTGATAATAAGTTGTGTAGCAGGAAAAGTACCTGCTGTTTTTGCAGGCGCAAGCAGACATTTGCAACTGAAAATCCGGTCCCTACTCATTACTATCTCCCATTTCCTAATTTTTTCTAATCTATCTTTGTATTTTTTTTATTAAATCTTTTAAGTGTAGTACATTAATAATGTAAGAGTTTTGTTACAAGTTTTGTTGGTTTGTTAAATAATGCATAAGAGAAAAAGGAAAACATGACTTTACATAATATCTGGATATTCAAGAAAATCATGAAGTGTTGATGGAAGTTCAAGCTGCTTATAACTTTTTGGAAAATTTGATCTCATTTGTTGTTGGATGGCAATGCGACTCATACATTTGAGACTAAGTGGTGAATTACGTAGAACTAAGAATTCTTTAACAAACATACATTCATCCTCAGTACCGTGAAGCAACTGACTTCTAACGTTCCACAAATTGAGACCAAATTTATGTAGTACCCTTAACAATTGTAACTTTGTTTTAATATCAAATCTAATATTTTGAATAAAATAAGCATAAAATGAGTGATCCAGTACACCATAGAATTGAGGTTCTAATGGTGCATTATATAATAGTAAAAGTTTCAAGCTTGTTACATCACCAAAATTTAGAGCTGTATAAATATCGGTATATGTATTGCCTGGATATAAATATAAATTGATTTTACCTCCATAATCAAGAAGTAATTTTAAAACAGTATGTTTTATATCTTTAATTTCTTTTAATATTATTATATTAGTTATATTAGAGGAATCGTCTTGACCAGTAGATTTTACAGGAATATTTGGATCAGCACCATACATCAAGAATAATTCAATAAGTTCTTCATAATTTGCACCAATAAGAAATGTTAAAATAGGTGCTTCAGTACCACTACCTTGAAAGGTCTTCACAAAATTTGGATCACTTCCATTTTGTAATAATAATTCAATTAACTTTTTACAAATATCTTTTGAGTTTTTTGAGTAAGCAATTACTGCATGACTTAAAACAGAATGTCCGCCAGATTGTGCATTAGTATTTGCACCATTTGCGATAAGAAATTTGACACATTTGTTGTGTCCTTTTCTTACAGCAGAAATCAATGGAGTAGAGCCAGTTTCATCTTGTTTCTGCTCCAGGATATCAGGATTTTGTTGTAACAGCTCTTTCATTTTGTTTACATCTTCCTCTGTGTTGTTGCAGTCATCAGCATGAAGTACGTTAGATGACAAACTGTTTCCCAGTTCCTCAAGTGATGAAGAAGGTTGTTCATGGACATTGACTGGGTGCTTTTCAGCTTTTGATGCAGCTTCTTCATCAGGAGAGGAAGAAGGACTTGTTTTATCCATTATGGACGAGGCTGGTGTTGCAGATCCGGAATTCTGAAACAATAAAGTTACAATTATTTATATATATTGTGCATACATTTGGATTGTAAGTTTTTAGTGTTAATTTAATTATGAAGACACTAAATTTTAATAAAAATTATTTAAGCTTATATCATCCAGCAGGGTTACCAACTGTCCTCTTTTTAAGAGGACATCCTCTTTTTCGGGCTTTTGTCCTCTGTCCTCTCAAGTACCAAAAAGGACAAGGACTGTCCTCTTTTTGGCCTTCAAAAAGAGGACAACAAAAAGTTAATTTAGTAGAAAAAATTTAAGGAAAATTCAAAAAATTTCTTTCGCCTGCGGCGAGCAAAACTTTGCGCAACTTCTCTAAAATGCATTTAATTTATTTTATTTAAAAAAAAAAGTTAGTTAGAAAATATAAGCACACCTAAAGACCAACAATATACTAATTAAGTGCTAGCAAATGATTTGATGTTCCTGTCACAATTTTAATGTTTACTTTTTTTATGGGGGAAATGAAACGAACAGAAATTTAACAAAAAATATACTTATTAAATGAAAAAACTAGCTGCGATAGTAAAATTGATTGAAAAACAGGAAACCGTCTGAGAAATATTGACTTGGGGGTTATTTTGTACCATATTTTATACCATATGTATGGCATATCATTTTGATGCCATTTTCTAAAATTCCTGGATAATTTTTTTTTCAAGTTCCATCTCTAGATTTATCTGTTCAGGGTGCAGGACACACGGGATGATTAAAAAAAATTGCATCTCTTTTCTAATAAAAATAGCACGTAATTATTTTGTGGCCCAGGTAGTTTAAACTAAAAAATTAAAGTTTCTTCATAAATAGCTTTATAGGTATTGCCAAAAACACAATGATCAGGGTCGGACTGGCAATGAAGGGGCCTCGTCCACAAAAGGGGTGTAACATTCTCTTTAGGGGCCACAAAGGGGGCGTAACATCCTAGTTACGCCCCTTTTTGTGCCTTAGGGGCCTCCAAACAAGGGGGGCCACGTCCGCAATTGCGGACTTGCTCTTATGGCCAGTCCGAGCCTGACAATGATTGAAACATAAAATAAAAAAAGAAAATTTTAGAAATAAACATTATTTTATGATAATTAGATCCTGAGAAAAAAATCTGATATATAGTATTGCTCAATTTTTAATTCTCTCTCTACATATCTTTTTTTTTTCCTTCAAATGTTTATAAATTTAAATATTTTTAAATATTTTGTACATTCTAATAACTAAAAAATTAAGTATATTGGCCACAAATTTTTATCCCCTCTCTCATCACAACTTTAAAAAGTAATTAAAAATTCCTCAACTGCTCAAAAAAAAAAAAAAAAAAAAAACTTGAAATATTGAATAATGGGGAGCTTATTGGTTTAACGCTCAAGGAAAGCTAAGGGTCCCCTAATTTAACATTACGCTAATGAGGAGAAAAAGTTATTATTATTATTTATTTTTTTCAATTTTTGAGAACACTTCATCTCTGCCCGATTCTGGAGAAATTTAAATGAGAAATACTAGGCATAATAGGCGTGTTTTAAGCCTAGAAATTTTTTAAGATTTTTTTTTAACCGACAACCTCCAAATTACATTATATATTTTTTAATCTTTTTGGACCTAATTATTTATTAAAAATATTCATATCTTACGTTAAATGAATGGTTTTAAAATAAGATTAAAATACTCAAACATGGGCCAGAAATAGCACCAAATTGTGAATTTTAATCCAAAATTCTCAAAATTTCGGACACCCCCGCACCCCCGGCAGGGGGGTGTCCCCCCCTGCACCCCCCCTCAGTATAGGGTAACCTGTCCTCTTTTCATGTTTCAAATAGTTGGTAACCCTGTAGTCATCCTATTTTGATTTTATCATTATGTTTAGCATAAAATTTCGGTCCTGGATGTAAATATGTACACCAAATCGTGCATGGTATGCAGAAAAGTCGGAAAAAGTGAAAGCACCTTTAAACGTCCTTAAATCACAAATAGGATAGGATGACCACGCACTCGCTCCCAGCTGGAAAAATGCCAGATATTTTCTAGAGCTACACAAAAATGAGTTACGTACGTCATACATGTATCACATCACTGCTCGGAAGCATTCTATAATTTAGTGGCTATACGATACGACAAATGCGCAATAAAAAGTGAGTTTATTTAATAGTGCAAACTTCTCTTCTAACAAACTTCTTTAGTTCTCAATGTTTGAGCAATAGACAAAGTCTAGGATATACTATTACACATACATACATTATGGTCGCTGTCAGTGTCAAAATGTCAAAGAACATTTGCACATACATATATCTCTGCAACATCAAACCTTTAAGAAAGCAAATTATTTTTTTATGTTTACATTAAATTCAAAGTAATTCACTACTAAATATTATTGGATTGCAAGCCCAAATTGTTATAATAAATGCAATTTTCTGTGACATACATACATGCAAAAATAAGTCGCAGTGTCGCAATTCGTAGCAGACGGCAGACGAAAACAAAACAAAAACAATCCCAGCTGGATATGCTAAAGTCATATCAACTCCTATTTTAATTTTTAAATTAAATTGATCAAATTTAAAGATTTATTTTAGTAGTAAAAAATATTATTTAATTTTTATAAACTAAATAATAAATTTATTAGTTGAATTTATTTTTATTTTGCTATCAATCTCTTTATTTTAGTACCTCTCATGACTTATAAGTTGCTACTTCCGGCATACTTACTTCCGGATCCAAAAACTACAGCTGTTTATGTGGAAATCGACGAGAAAATTCGCAATTTTTATTTTATTGCGATGAACAGGATGGATTTTTTATCTTCCTGTTACAGTTATTATACTAAAATCATGTTTGGAATATGATGTTTATTTTTCAATTATGTTTTACGAAATGAAGAGCTGACAAGATGAAGAAAACACAGCCCAAACTTTCGGACCCACGAAAGAGCGAGGTCTTAGATGGAGCTAAACGGCAATACAGGTATGTATGTTGGAGTATGATAATGGATTCACGATTGATATATTTATTTTAATATTATAATATTGTATCTCCGTCAATATGGATTAAGTACAATACATACGTGCTTAACGTTTGTTATTGTAAATCGCATGTATTAAGTTCTAAAGTTTATCATGTTGTGATTCGAATCATAGGATTGTAGCAGAAGCCAGTCGCCAATTGGAAGAAAAGCAAAGACGTGTACAAACCTGTGCAGAGTTATTTCAGCCAGACTTACTAGCTCGTAGGTCAAGATTGGCAGAATTATGTGAACGTCTTGCATTGGCCGAACCATCAATATTTGGGCGTAGTGCTGAAGAATTACTATGGAAGAAAACATATTATGATGTGTTTTCTATGGCTAAACGTTTAAGAAAGGTAACTTTATACAGAATCACGTCTACTAATGTTAAAAATTGTAACATTTATATATTTACAAAAACAAATGTTTTATTGCAGAGTAATTGCTGGAATGCGTCTGAAAAGGCATTAGTTCAAAAGCATCTGTTTGCTGGGCTCGGAAACTACCATGCTCTTGTCCTAAGATTGCAAGCAGAGTTCCAGCTTGATTTGAGAGGAGTTTATGACCTACCTCACTACCTAGGAGATGGAAGTTTATCTAACTGTAAGACAGCAAAACAATACTAATGATGTTCGTAAACCCTGTTCCCTTTTTCCAAAAAAATGCACAATTCAATTAAAGAATCATTAGTCAATGTTCATTGTTTTGTGAGTTGAAAAATGAAAATAACAGGGTTTATGAACATTATTAATAACTTGTGTAAACTCTGTATGGTTACTTTATGTTGCTGTTATTTTTAGATAATATGTCGAGACGAGCCAAAGAACAAGGAAGTAAAGAATGGGCAATGCAAGCTGTGTACAGAAGTTTAATAGCAATGGGAGATTTAACTCGCTATCTTATAGATTTTTCTCCAACTTGCACTTCCGAGCAAGCAGCGAGATTTTATCTTCAGGTAAGTTTAGCTTCAAATAAATGTATGTTGAAAGAATATGTGATGTGCATAAGTAATGAAATTTAAATTGTTTTTACAGGCAGCTTGCATTGAGCCAAAGGCTGGGATGCCCTACAATCAACTGGGTACCTTGTCAGGGACACAGAATCACAGTCTAGATGGTGCTTTTTATTACATGAGGTGGTAAGTTGCTTGTGTAGAAGATTTCTGTTGTTTATAGGGTGGTTGCATACATGTTAAAGTCAATGCCATAAGTGAGGACAAAGTAGCATGGGTCAGTATAGGAAAAAGACACATTTTGCCAGTTTAAAAATATTTAGCAATTTTCTTGAAAGAATTGATTCTATTAACAAGTTAAATAAGGTTTTCAAGTATGTGAGAAAACTAATAATGACAAAAAAAAAACAAAAACAAACAAACATATTTTCCGAAGATATTAGCAAAATCCCACGTTTGTCCTATGCTAAGCAATGTGATTCATTGCTCAAATATGGCATCGAAGTGCATTTATTATGACGTCATGTGCACACACCCTATTTGGTAAAAAAAAAATAATAATAAATAAAATTTATATGTAATGAAACATAGTAAGAAAGAGATTAGAGCATGTTAAATAAATTGCAAAGATTCTCTAATTTATATAGTAAATTGGGACGTAGTATCAAATGTTCTAGCATAGACGAGTGCTGGATATTAAAGATACATGTATTTAAATAAAAACAATATCTAGCACTTGTCTACACTAGAACATTTGATCCCAAGTTCCAATTTATTATATAAATTAGAAAAGCTTCATATTTTATTTATTTTCTATTCAACTAATCTCTCTCCTACTATTTTCTATTATAATTTTATTTTTTAATGTACCAACTGCATTTGTTTCTCTTATTTTTATTTATATGAAAATAACTGATTATCGTGTTTATGTACTGTACACTTCAGGACAAAAGTTCCCTAATCGGGCAGTGGTGCTGCTGCGTTTTCTCATAAAGATAACATCTAGTGTAGTTGCAGGTTGCCTATACAAATTGTTCAGAAACTTTTGTCCAGAGTAGTGTATGTACAGCTCTGGCCAAAAGTTTGAGAACGATGTGAAATGCAACCCGCAACACAAATCATGTAAACAAGCAAATTTCCTTTTTCCTGACTATATCACTATAGCGATTACGATTATTTATCAAGGCAGCAAGCAAGCAGACGTGCGTCGCTCTCGCTTGCTAACAGCTTGCTTGCTGCATTCACCTTTCTAGCTTTTCAATATTTCTGATGACTTCAAAATATTTAAGTTTTGTTATGCATGCCTGCTATTTGATATTGTAAAATGTTCAACTTCTTGTTTTTTTGTTAAAATGCAAGGTTTATATTATAATATAATATCAATTTTGGTAAAAATTTAATACTTTATTATATATATAGATAGGCCTATATTTTTATCATTTTATTATTATTATTATTATTTTTTTTTTTGCATTATTTGATTTTTTTAACTAATTAATTAATTTCTACAAATAATCGCATTCCTTTATAATTTGTGTCATTAAATAGTTTGCTATAATTTATTAATTAACTAATTATTTATATGAAACAACTTTTATTCTATAATTCAAAAGACGGAAAGGGAAGATTGTTTATGCGGGAGAATAAAAACACAACAAATGATAAAATTAAATATAAAATCAAATTGTTTGAAATTTAAATATTATAAATAATAAATATGTTAATTAAAGAAATAGTAAAATAATTTTTTTTTTAATATATAGGCCTATCCTTTAAATATAAAGTAGCATTAATATCATAAACTGTAATCATATAATTATTGAATATTTGTAATACTTTATAAAAAAAATTAGTTACCTTAATTATTTATATGAAACAACTTTTATTCTATAATTCAAATGACGCAATAAAGGGATGATTGTTTGTAGGAGAAAAGAGAACAGAAGATAAAATTATATATCAAATCAAATTGTTTTAAAATTAAATAGTATAAATAATTAATAAATTAATTAAAAAAAGATTAAGTAATAAAATACCTTTTTTTTATAATATGCATTAAATATAAAGTAGCATAAACATCGTAAGTTGTAATCATAAATTTATTGAATAATTTTAATAATGTATGAAAAAAAAAAAACTTTTTTTCCTAGCTTCATGTAAGGTAATATAAAAATAAAACTCAAGAAGACAATATTTTGTGAGTTTCAGAGGTAAAAATAGAAATAGAAATCACCACATTCTGTGTGATTGTTTGATCGAAAAACATGATAACAAAACTAGACACAACAGATAGCCAAACTTAAAGGAGGAGGTGAGGGGAAAGATTCACATACTATCGATATAGTCAGGAAAAAAGGAACCTGCATTGATGACTCATCTGTTTTGCCCCATCACTTTCATATCGTTCTCAAACTTTTGGCCAGAGCTGTACATGTTTTTTCACTTAGATATAAAGGATACAAATATTTTGTATTTCAGCCTGGCCAGTGAGCAGGTGTTTGATGGAGCTGAGGGCAACTTGCAGAGACTGATGGAACGCAGTGCTGCTCTGCTATTATCTGGCCACGCCCCCTCCAATCCTCAACAGCACGTACGCTCTTGTGCAGCCAGACTGCTCATGCTGGCAGACTCTTGGTTCTTTAATCGTAGTATGGCCACAGGCAGAGAAGAGGTAAGCCAAAGCTTCTTTCCTGTGCAAATCTTGAAGTAAATAGATGTGCATGTAATAAAATTATCCATAAGGCCTTAAATTAATTTCATTGCAAAAATATTATACAGGCATCAAGGAAAATAAACTTTCATGGTTAGTTATGATAAATTTGAAAGAAAAGGATATGAAACCAGCAAGGGCCTTACCATAGCGAAAAGAGTCCCATAGTTTAGTGAAAATCTTGCTAGCACAGATAAAAAAAAATAATAATAAAAAAATAAAAATATATACCTATATATAGGCCTAAATAATAAAAAAAAAAAAAAAAAAAAAAAAAAAAAAACTATAACATGTTAGATAGCTTTCAGCACTAAATTCCATAAGAGTGTGTTATACCTTTGTCCGTTCTTGTAAACTTGGAGAGAGACCATGAATGACAAAAGCATTACACATTGTGTTTTCTTTTAGTTTAGTGCTAAAAGCTATCCATTTTTTTTTTTTATCTCTGCTAGCAAGATTTTCACTGAACCATGGGACTCTCTTCCCTATGTCAAGGTCCTTGCCACTTTTTCTATGTTCTTTTCTTGAAATTTCATCAATAATCAAATATACACCCCTTCCCATTATAAGAGTTGGTAATTTTTTATTACATATTTCAAGTGCTGCTGATACTAATTGCACTTATTACAGTACTAGTAATTAGAATAATAACATATCATTTAATTGTGTGGGAGGGGGGGGGGGGGGGGTTAGCTCATTCTTCATTGCCAGCTTACACATTAGCGAGTGTTATAACATAACTTATAACAACAACAAAGTACAATGTTTTAAATTTTGCAGGTTTGCTGTGAGACCCTGAACGACATACAGCAGTGTCTTAGCTACGCTAAACCTCCCCCAATACCAAGTACAGATGCTGCAATACCAGCTGCAAAGAAAGAAGAACTTGCTTTTCTTGATGACAATGCTCTCTTTAGAATCATTGGAATTGCCCTCTTGTGTATCAGCAGTCTTCAGAGCAAAAGTAAGTAATGATACTGTATCCTTCTAGAGGTATCATGAGTTTGTTTGTCTGACTTGAATATCAAACTTAGGCAGCATTCAAATATAATTTCATGTAAGCTCTCAAGAAAATAAAAAGTCTTTAAGATATCCTGGCCTTATAAAATAATAATAATAACCACACATGAAAAAAAAAGGGGGGGGGGGGATCCATGTCTTTCACTTTCAAATAAAACTACTAATTGCTAGGACTCCTGTAGTGGTTATTATTATTTTACTTGAAATTTGTAAATAAAAAGTAAATAAACAGTGATAAATATCATAGATTACATGATTGTGTCCAGGGGGTGCTCAAGCGCAGATCAGAGTGTGTTTGCAAAATCATCAAGAGGTGATCGAGAGTGTTCGCAAAATTACTTTTTAATAGCTACCTGCGCAGAGACGAGTTTCTCACCTCACTCTCGTTCTGCGCATGTTTGCCGTTTGTCAACTTTCAAGCACAACGTAGCTGCGCAAACGCTTGCTAGACTTTTTGCGCATTTATTCCTAGCACCTGTTAGAAATAATTGGAGAGTGTTTTGCATTTTAACCCTAAATTGCGGGAAATCAAAAGAAAATATTGGTAATCGAAGATAGCAGTTCCTAATAAATCGACATCGACTTTCTGAAACAGGGCATCAATTTTGTGAAATCTAATCAGAAATATGTGGAATTAATGCTCTTATCAGGGTATAGGGACCTCTTGCTATATATTTGTCCTCTGTGTGACGTCATGTGCAGAGCTATGCGCTAAATCGTCCATCGTCGAGCGTATCTATCTTTATTGTATCATAATTGTGTCAATATAGTTTTAAAACTTGCTAGATAATTAGTTTGTTTTTATTATGACATTCACACAAACTTGCTGACATTGTAAACAACTTGTGCTTGCAGATTCTCCTATGCTTGACGTAGCTGTAAGATTCACACTCGGGATCCTGGGCAACGTCACTCAGCGTATTTTATCTCTACTTGAGCTGGAAGTGCCTCAGATAGCAAGTAATGGCCACTCCAACACAAACAATGGGAAGGGAAAACAAAAGAAAAACAAGAAGACAAAAAAACTGAGGAGAAGGCGAAGAAATAGTTCCGATGATGAATCTGATATTAGTCAAGGTATGCATTTATTTGTTAGGTACACTTTTCCATGAAGAGATGACCTAAAGTTTGGTGAAAATTTTGCTAGCACAAAGAACAAACATAAACATATATTGTATGTTAGAGAAAGATTGTCTAAGTGATGATTGATAATTTAGAAAAATTGATCTAGAAAAACACATAGCTGGATTAGGAAAAAATGGGGAATGGAAGATGTGTTTTTCTGTCAAATCTTAAAAAGATTTAAAGAGAAACTGTTTGCCAAACTGTGGGACACCTTTTCACTGTGGTATGCCAAGAGTTCAATGCTGTGGTATTCATTAGTACTGTATTAAAGATCTCAAAATATTGCTATATTTATCCACATTAGCAAATATCTAACCTATATTTATTTTTTGTTATAGGTGAGGAGGGTAGCAGTGAGAGCAGCTCTGAAGGTGGTTCAGAGGAAGAGAGTGAGCCTGAGCTAAATAGCTCCAGTGAGGAGGAAGAACAAGTTACATCGAGCGACACCAAGAAATCACAGGAACCCAGTGTTCAGAGTGTACTGAGTGCAGAGCAAGGTCTACTCACTGTCACAAAGCTGTGCTGTGACTGGCTACGTGGAGACAATGTCACCCTGCAAGCTTGTGCTTCTACCTCACGCTCTCTGCTGCAACAGATTGTCAAATTGCTCAACGCTGTGGCAGACACTGCAGCAAGAAGTGCTGTCGGCAAGGAAGATTTGCTCAAAGTAGCTGACATCGTGCCATTACCAGAGGATCTAACGATGAGAGGCATCACAGTCTTGTCCTCGGCTCATCAGTCTTTAGATTGGAAGTACTGGAAGCTCAAGAAACTCAACTCAAGAGATGAGGTACGTATACAAAATTTTGTAATTAATGTTATCTTAATACAGTTCCTAATTGTTGGTTTTTATGTTTCAGATATTGTTGAGAATGTACAAACTGGTCAACTTTGGTCACTTCTTGACTGAAGTTGATGACATGGGAGTAACCTTTGACCCCACCAGTGGAGTCTTCTGTGTCGCGCAAGATGTGCCTCTCAAACATCAGTCTAAGCCAAAATCCGAAGCTCCATCTAATGTAAGTAAATTTACTATAATGCTTGTTGTTGTTTTTTCTTCTATATTTTCAGTCTGTTCCGTGTGAAATCATACATTAATATAATTATCTAAGCGTGTATATGTTTATTATTATACATTTTGATAAGAAAAACAAGTTAAAATGCTTACAACAATGCTAGTAATAGTACCGTAGGTATTGGTGATTAGGTAAGATAATGTCGAGGGCTATGCGGCATTTTGGTACTACTGCACTCTCTGCTGGTAATATTTTGGACCATCTGCATTCTCCGCGCTCCCCTCTTTTGAAACATCATTATACGTTTAGCCTGTGCCATTAGTAAGCCATTAGTGTGCCATTAGTAAGCAAGGCGAAGATTGCACATGTTCCAAAATTGCACCCGTGGAGATTGCAGAAGTACTGAAATGCCGTGTAGCCCTTGAAGTATTAATGTTTGACCCGGTTAATACTGTGTTCAAATGTAATGTAGGATGAAAGTAATGAATAGGCCTAAGGAAAGAATTTTGAAAATTCATCTTAATGTAATTTCAGTAATTATGACTGAAAATGAGGTATGATAATTGTATTATATTGGTGTTCGTTCGTTTTTTTTAATTTTATTGGGGGGAGGGGGAGGGGGGTCCCTATCTGCTGATAACTGGCCTGCCAATAACTAGTTCAATTTCTACACTGCGGTAATTGACTAAATTTTATATACATGGATTTTATTTCCTTCTTTGCTCAGTAATAGTTATTGATATAAAAAGCTACTAATGTATGAGAGAAAATTTGGGTGCAAATTACGAATTTGTATTACGTATTTTAAGTCCATAAGGTGCAATATCTTTTTCTTGTTTATTTAAATATAAAAAAAATAAGTAGTATTTGTCTACACAAAAAATTTTGATCCTAAGTCCTAATAAGCTTTATAAATTTGAGAATCTTTACGTTTTATTAATTTTCACTTCAGTAATGTGCTGTAAGCTCTAACCTCTCTCCTACTCATTTCTATTATAACTTTTATAATATATATATATATATATATATATATATATATATATATATATATATATATATATATATATATATATATATATATATATATATATATATATAATATATTTACCATAAGGTGACATGTTAAATTTTAATATTTTTTTATTTTTCCCCTCCCTTATCTGTTTGGCTCGAGTCCTTAAGTTTTTATCGTAATTAGTTATTATTATTGACTAGAAAATGGCATAACTCATGTCAACGACCCTTAATTTTAAATGTCATAACACTACTTTTAACATTTTTATTATTATGTATTTATTATTATAAGTTAAATATAAAAAAGTGATAAATATTTATACATTTCAGTATTCTGTATGTTCGAGGTTATTTTCCTTACTATTGTTACACTGTTATTCAGTGTTAAGGATGTACTGGACAAGTAGAGATAAAATGACCAAATGGCCTATTACAGTGTAGGAAACTGACAAACAACTTTTGATATTGTTACGTAACAATTTTATTTTGAATACTTGGTTGTGAAAGATAAGCACACTCATATTGTATAGAAAATGTGATCAGAGAGGGAGGGGAACAAAATGTGAAGGTATAAAATTTCCACTTTAAAAGCAGGCTAAACTTTAATATACTGACAAATTAAAAAAAAAAAAAAAAAAAAAAAAGGACGGTTGTTATTATTTGATATGAAAAATTAATATTAAAACAAAAATGCTGTACTGTGTTATAAAAGTTATGGTAAATGCAGATAGTCGAGATTTATTTGTAAAATTTGTATTCTGTTTGGGTAAAAAAAAGAAAGAAAAAAAGAAAAAAACTGTAGTCGATGGTCGTGGCTGACTGCAGGTGTAGTGCAGTACTCTCACGTAATCACTTAATGGAACTCTCTCTCTCTCTCTCTCTCTCTCTCTCTCTCTCTCTCTCTCTCTCTCTCTCTCTCTCTCTCTCTCTCTCTCTCTCTCTCTCTCTCTCTCTCTCTCTCTCTCTCTCTCTCTCTCTCTCTCTCTCTCTCTCTCTCTCTCTCTCTCTCTACTCTCCTATATACCACCCTTGATTAACAATTCATGTGGAAACCTTTTTTTGGCTACCCACTGAACTTTTTTTTTATCATATAGAGAACGAAAAAAACATACACGTAAAAAAATCTTTTTGCTGAGGGAAATAATTATACAAAAACGTAAAATTTTGTTGATTGCAAATCACGTTGTTTTTAGAAAACTGCACTTTCTGTTTCCTATTAACGTTTAATGCAGCAATATACAAAGTGCAGGTCTACAAAAATATGTAAATAAGCAATTAAATAATCGTATTTATTCAAAATAACATTTTTGAAAGGGCGAGATATTGTCCTGACCACGCATCCACTCTTACTCCTAACTTGCACAACATGCACGTATTGTTTACATAATTATGTAAAATACATATAAAGCAAACGTAACTTTTTTGTTTGATTATTATTGTAATTTTTGAACATAAAAATGCGCACTGTTTATCGTTCCAAATCGTCTACTACAACAATTTGCAAACTTTTCTCCGTGTACTGAATTTTTACGTACTTTTTAGGGGGTGGTTTGGGGGGTGTAAATAGTATAGAGTAAAAACTGGTAGCAGAGAGAGTGAGAGAGGGCGTGTGTTGGCCGTGTCAGGTAGATAAGCTTTTTGTTGCTTTTGAATAAAACATGGGGTTTGGGGTGATGTTGGTAGCGTGTATTCAGGAGCAGGTGTGCGTTGTGCGATCTCGTCTCTCTCTCTCTCTCTCTCTCATGTGCGCTCTTTTTATTTATTTATTTACCCGTTCTCTCTCATCTTGCTGATAAAAAAAATCATATAAATATATAACCCAACGATGACTATGGTAGCATAACTATCAAAAGCATACATTGCTGAATATAGGGTATATTTCCCTCATAACACTTTAATATGCTTGTAAAATTGACATTGTAATGTTTAATAATTGTAATTAAACTTTTTTTTTTTTTTTTTTTTTTTTTTTACAGTATAATATCCACTCAGTTTCTCTCTCTCCATCTCCCCCAACTTTTTGTGCGTGATATCTATAAAAATATCATGTTTTTAAAATGTATAGTTATATAAGCATATTAATATTTTTTATGTTATTATTTTTATATGTATGATAAAACTACATTTTAAATTATTCACTCCATATGGTATAACTTTTTTTTTTATTATGGCATCGTTTTACTCTGAATGACAACTTTTTTTTTAGTAACATGTGATTGAAAACCCTTTCTCTCTCTCTCTCTCTCTCTCTCTCTCTCTCTCTCTCTCTCTCTCTCTCTCTCTCTCTCTCTCTCTACTCTATAATTTTATTATAACCCCATCTCCTCTTTTAGAATCAATATCATGATTAAAAAAAAATAACAAGTTGCTTATTCGACGTGCTGTCGTAAGCAGTATTATATAGAAAATTGACCGCAATATACTCTATAATTATGTTTATAGTATATTATATAGTTATATGATAGTTTACCTACGTTTAATATATAGCTAACGATTTATAAACTAAAACATACGTTTAAACAATATTTGTTTTACAAACCACTCTCCCACTCCATATACTGTATACGTATATATATATATATATATATATATTTCCACCCTGTATATTATACTGTATATAAGCCCTAGTCTCCCTTAATAACACTGCTGAGCCGAGAGTAATGTATATTTATATAATATACGTTTTGTTTGAATTAGGATTGAACTGTTCAAACATTATGAATAAACATAGTGACGCAGCAAAATGGCATGGTGTGAGAGAGCTTCATTACCGCACGATGTGTGTGTGTGGTGTCTCTCTTTCTCTTTCTCTTTCATGTATATATATATATATATATATATATATATATATATATATATATATATATATATATATATATATATATATATATATAGAGAGAGAGAGAGAGAGAGAGAGAGAGAGAGAGAGAGAGAGAGAGAGAGAGAGAGAGAGAGAGAGAGAGGTGATTACCTCAATGTTTGTAACAACAATCCTACCACTAGTACGTCATAATGTGCTCTCTACTGATAACACGTGTCGAACTTAATTACATACACACGTCACTTGTTCCTACTATAGTGTAAAATAAATAAATAGCATTTTTTTTAATCTCTTTAATTAATTTAGCCACTTATTTGATATTCTTTAACATAAAAATGAGATGTAGATAAACAACATTGCGATTGATTTACCGCTTATTCAACGAGAAATTGAGCGCGCGCTAACAGCTGAGTGCATAAGAAAAGCGTGTGGTTCCGGTAATAGCGAGTCTCAATCTTTTAATATAGCGGATGTTTAGATGTATATGATGTTAGGAAATTAAAAATAAAATTTATAATAGAAAATAATACAGAGAGATTAGAATACGTTGTATTGAAAATTAATCAAACTCGATTCTTTCTAACATACTTGTAAGGATTTTTTTCTTTTCAATTATATTTTTAGCAAAAAAGAATAATCATGCTGAATACATATAATTATCTTGTAGTTTCGTATTTGCATTTTGTTTTTGTCTCTTTGAAACACAATTATAAACCATTGATATGTTAATAAGTTAACTTATTTCCATATATTAATTAAACTAAAACCTGTCATTGAGTCTTGATTATGTTACTTAAACTAATTAACATAATTATAATACAAAAAAAGAAAAATTTAATTCGATTTTGTTGTTTATATAATATTATATAGTTATTGAATCTATATACTGTGTGTATATATATATATATATATATATATATATATATATATATATATATATATATATATATATATATATATATATATATATATATATATATATATAACAAGATTTTCATTATTAGTTTTGTTTTGTCAAGCGTAGATATCGTATAATTTCACAAATGACGTAATTCATTTGCTTAATAAAATTAATATTGATATGACCGCATTGAATTGTATGTATTCATGTTTGTCAAAATGACTTGAGTGCTTTTAGTCTCACATACATATATATATATATATATATACTGTATACATACATACATACATATATTACATCTATACATTGATAGACATTTGCTTTGAATACATGTTACAGTATAATAACAATAATAATTGTATTGTGTAATGTATGCCTCGGCCCGTTGATATTCATGAGGGGGTATTAGGCAACAACAATGTTGTAACGACCACATATATATACATATATATATATATATATATATATTATACACAAATCCCGAACATGAGCTAGAGCATGCAATTGCTGATGTGGTATGAGGTTCGGGGCGGGGGTAAAAGCCGCAAGCAAAACCACCACTTTGCTAAGTGGTTACTGCTTGCTCACTTTGTGTGTTTACCTCTCGCCAGATGGCTCACCCTTCAAGTCAAACTGGACAAACACTTTAAAAGGCTCAAAACAATGTAATACTTTAGAGAACGTACATACAGTTCGTGAAGGTTCACTAATGATATCAAAATATACTTGACTTTTTTTTATTTATTTTTTTATTATTATTATTGGCCTGCATTTTTTCAAAACGCACAAAATAACACCCCCCTATGGAATTTCATGAAATTAATATATTTTGTAGCGGGGCCCCTAAATATGATAAATTTCGAGTTTTAGGTTGATCCAATCAAAACTCTAATTTTAGGGCGCGAAATTCAAAATAGAAAAGCTTCATAGGACTAATTTAATAAAAAATAAATATTATAATTTATATAATCAGTTTATATTTTTTTCATATACTACAATATCCAATGTATCCACTGGAATCAAAAATATCGATTATACTCTAATCGATTGTACAGGAAAAATCGATTAATATGGCCCAAAATCGCAACTTTTGGCTATAGAAATATAGCTTTTTCTCCTGAACCACTTCGAATTTTGAAATGAAACAAATTTCAGAAATACATGACAATATACCTATCTCAAAACAATTAACAAACATTTTTTGTCTGCGTTAACAGAATTACGCGGGAGCTTCAAAGTTGGCCATTTTTGAAAAATGTTTGAATTTTGCGATTTTCAAATGCGATTTTTTCAAAAAGTGGTATTTTAATTTTTCTTATTTTTTGATATATATTACTCCAAACTTTGTTCTTTACATTGATATAGGTTTCAGCCTGCAAGATATAAAAATAATTTTTTTACGATTTTTTTAAAAAATCATTTTTTTCAAAGAGTGATTTTGTGTATATTTCAGTTATATGATTTTTTGGTGCAAGAAATTATGTTTTTATGTTTACTGAATATTATAAAATATAAAAGGGTTCATCCTAGTCACCACCCACCCACCCACTGACCATGCCTCCCTTTTTTTTTTTCTTTTTTTTTTTTTTTTTTTTGAAGTTTGTGAAAATGTAACATACAAATTAAATTTTAGTGATTTGTGTGAAATTGAGAACCAATGATAAATATACTAACAGCATTATTATATTATGTAAACAATATTATAAAAGTATTTGTGTATGAAGGTTAATTCCTATATTTGATACATTAACTTTATATATTTTATTTTATATATTAATTACAATTTACAGATTTCTGTCTCCGATCATTACCTTATTTTCCTTTTAACCTATTCCCACCTGACGGGATTTAGCTTGAAATCTCCCCGTGGTTTTCGTTGGACAAGGATTAGTAAAAATAATAAAAAAAAAAAATTATGTCGTTCACTAACAAAAAAAAAAAAAAAGAAAAAAAAAAAAAGGAGGCGTGGTCAGTGGGTGGGTGGGTGGTGACTAGGATGAACCCTTTTATATTTTATAATATTCAGTAAACATAAAAACATAATTTCTTGCACCAAAAAATCATATAACTGAAATATACACAAAATCACTCTTTGAAAAAAATGATTTTTTAAAAAAATCGTAAAAAAATTATTTTTATATCTTGCAAGCTGAAACCTATATCAATGTAAAGAACAAAGTTTGGAGTAATATATATCAAAAAATAAGAAAAATTAAAATACCACTTTTTGAAAAAATCGCATTTGAAAATCGCAAAATTCAAACATTTTTCAAAAATGGCTAACTTTGAAGCTCCCGCGTAATTCTGTTAACGCAGACAAAAAATGTTTGTTAATTGTTTTGAGATAGGTATATTGTCATGTATTTCTGAAATTTGTTTCATTTCAAAATTCGAAGTGGTTCAGGAGAAAAAGCTATATTTCTATAGCCAAAAGTTGCGATTTTGGGCCATATTAATCGATTTTTCCTGTACAATCGATTAGAGTATAATCGATATTTTTGATTCCAGTGGATACATTGGATATTGTAGTATATGAAAAAAATATAAACTGATTATATAAATTATAATATTTATTTTTTATTAAATTAGTCCTATGAAGCTTTTCTATTTTGAATTTCGCGCCCTAAAATTAGAGTTTTGATTGGATCAACCTAAAACTCGAAATTTATCATATTTAGGGGCCCCCCTACAAAATATATTAATTTCATGAAATTCCATAGGGGGGTGTTATTTTGTGCGTTTTGAAAAAATGCAAGCCTATTATTTTTTTTTTATATTTACAGCTAGTTGGAAACTAAAATACCCTTACTGATGGCACAAAGTAAAAATAATAATATTTTTAATTATTTTGATGACTTATTAAATATTTTTGTTAATCCGTGCTAAAATAAATAATAAATTAAAAAAAAAAAAGTGGATCCGGTAAACTCTTTTTTATTTTTGACGGTCTGTGGGTTTATTTTACAAACAAACATTTCGTCGTATGAAGTAGCAACCTAACAATTGTAATCGTTTGCTTTCGCGAAAAAGGCGTACTTGCATTTGGATTTTGGATAGTTTAAACATGGTGTTACGGAAAGGGCATATCGAGGGTGCTCCGCTATAATGTCCTAAGTCCACTTGACCTTGAAAAATAAAAAATCGTCGGATCAACCCCAAATTTTGAATTTATCCATTTCAGGTCATTTGCAGCAAAAAATATTTTTCAAGGTCAAATGGACTTAGGACATTATAGCGGAGCACCCTCGATATGCATTAAGACATTTGAGTTTTACATCGGCTTTACTTTTCTCTCTCTCTCTCTCTCTCTCTCTCTCTCTGAAAACTGATTTGACCTTACATGCAATAATATCCACAGCTATACATATTATATTTGAAAACATATTTATATTCATCTATAAAGCTATGATTGAAGAAATAATAATACTTCTTTTTTTTTTCCTGTATATTATATTGAAATGATGAAGTATAGACCCATAATCAATACTTGAAAAACTCTGATTGTGAATGTAATATATTCAACCACAAAAAAAAAAAAAATAAAAAAAAAAAAAAACTTTTACGATACGTAATATAAAAAGTATGGTCTTGAAAAACTTTTCAAATCTTGTGAATACAGTCGTATAATATATATATATATATATATATATATATATATATATATATATATATATATATATATATATATCTACGAAAGAAAAAAAAATCCAATCTGATATAAAGTAGAAGCAAAATTGTGTAAAGAGGGAGAGAGAGAAAAATTGCTGTTGACGTATTTCAATCATGAAAACTATACATACGTATATATACATACTGTAAGGTTATATAATAGAAATCACTTTCTCAAATATATTTTGATATATTATCCTACTTCTTTTTATAGTATTTTAGTATTAAAAAAGAGTGAGAGAGAGAGAGAGAAACCTTTTGCTCTTCTATGTGTAAAAGATTTATAATATAACCACTACATACACCACCACTGTGCTGTGCTTGCTTACTTCTTCTTTTTTTTTTTTTTTTTTTTTTTATCTATAGCACGCTATATTATGGTATCATATATACTGTACACTGTGATTTTAAGCAGCTGTATATTGCTATCTCTCTTTCTCTGCTCTATATTATATTGGTGTCTGTGGAGAGAGCAATCCCCTATGGAGCGTATTAAGCCGCTCCCAGAGCAGTGATAAAGTGTTACACCCTTGTGCTCATGTAGAGAGAGAGAGAGGTGTTAGATGCCGCACAGATTGTAACCCCATATACACCGAAAGAAATATATACATATATCGTACATAATATAAGTAGCTTAAAATTCTCATATTGTCTAGAGAGTATAATAATACATAATATATACTTTGAGGTATACAAAAGTGGCTCATTTACGACCTCTTTTAAATCAACTTCTATGTAAGCTTATAATAAGAACACCACATTGCATGTTTATATTATATAGCTACCTATTTTAACTTTCTAAAATGACCACTTAAGATTTTTTTTTCTTGATATTAAAATTTTCTCCGTGTATATTTTTTTTTTTTAGTAAGTACTATAAAAGAGCCGTATAATCACATATTGTTATCAGATGCTTGTATAGTACATACTCTGTATATATATATAATACTTTTCTTATCACGTCAAACCTTTGTATCTCTATGTTTGCGTGGCTACACACAAGATTGATTACCATATTTTACATTTAAATTTTATATATACATACACTGCTATGTATGAAATCAATATAAACCAGATTTTCATTTAAATAATAATGTATTTTATACTGTTGTTTTTGTTATTTTATAACTATTAATCGAATAAAATATATTTTTTTATGTATGTATATGTATATATTTAAAATTGCTATAAAATATACATAAATCTCCACAACCTCCTCCATAGGGTTTTGTTATATATTTTAAAAATATGTCGTGTTAGCTACAATTAGTTATTCATATAATTTTAATGAGATGTAAACAAACTACTATACAAAGTAGTATCTTTTTTTTTAATAAAAAGTATATATTTATACATTTTAAACTATTAAAATATATACTGACTGTATAATTAATGAACTTTATACCTATATTTTATATTATATTAAAATATAGTAGCCCATTGTATGCTGGTATAAAAATTATTTTTAAATTTTATATATTGTGATGTAAATTATGCAACAGTATTCTAATACATTTTAACACAAATATGTTAGATCGTACGTCATAGTTTTATTGTTTGATTTTTCATGAGTCGTAAAAGAAGTTGATATATTTTCGTTGTGAAATGAAAATTTTAATTAAAAAAAAAAATGCAAAGTAGGTACATACGTATTTGACTTGTCTTGAGGAGGCCAATAAATTGATTTGATTATACTAAAGAGATATCAAAAGTTAATTATGATTAAATTTAGAACATTAAGAAAACAACGGACTTTCCTAAAGTTTTGTAAAATTGAGTACTGTAAGACCAATAAGCTAATCGATGCTTCCGCGTCAAAAGAAAGCATCTACACTTTCCAGTTTTGCGACAAAACGACTATCTACACATTCCTTCGTCGAGCATCTGCATTGTTAAGTTAATGGCCGCTAGTCCAGTTAAGCGCTGCTCGAAAAGTGTAGATAGTCGTTTTGTCGCAAAACTGGAAAGTGTAGATGCTCTCTTTTAACGTGGAAGTATTGTAATACATTAATTTCATTTCTGTACCCTATTGTAGTTTAAAGACTAAGACAAAATAACGTTTGTAAGCATGATTAACTGTGTGTGTGTGTGTGTGTGTGAGAGAGAGAGAGAGAGAGAGAGAGAGAGAGAGAGAGAGAGAGAGAGAGAGAGAGAGAGAGAGAGAAACATGTTATGTAATACGATAAAAACAAATCTCTTACTTTGAAATGATATATTATGTATTATATTATATTTCTAAAGGAAGTTATATAGTAACTTATTGAAATTGATTATAGAAGAGGGATAGAGAGATAGTCAAGAGTTATTCAAGTGAGTGATATTTGTGTAAGTGCTTGAGGGATCAATATGAAACACGACTGTCGTGTCATACATATTTATATCAACATGCTTTTGCTCTCTAAGACGTGGGGTATACTACCATCGTCTTCTTCTTCTTCTTCTTCTTCTTCTGACCGCTCCTCTCATCTAGTATTCCACTCAAGTAACATCAGACATGAACCACGTATGCTTGCTTGCTTGCTTGCTTTGCTCTCACAACAAACGAGAATAGCAAACTTTCTCTCTCTCTCTCTCTCTCTCTCTCTCTCTCTCTCTCTCTCTCTCTCTCTCTACTTTTATTCAACACCACTTACACTTTTTTATATACATAGAGAAAATTGCTTAATCAAGTCAGCTGAACTCAAATTCTATAAAACTTTGTTATTTTTCTGATTTCTCTCTCTCTTTCTCTATTTTTAACAGTCTGAGATTTTAATAACGTATTCGATTATTGAAATAGTCTGGAGTTGCTTTTTATTCAAATTTTTTAATTTATTTTGAACAGTAAAATATGTTTAAATATCTCACTTTATATAATTTTCTATAATTAAAGATTATATTATATTCTATTATATTAAAGATAGGAGTTCAATTCAATTCAATTCAAAATAGGCTTTATTGCAATAAAACACATTACATAAATTACATATGTTTGGGTTTAAGTAATACAACTTTATAACCAAGTCAGCCAAAGGGGAAAAGATATTTCGTTATATATATTTTTACCATTTACTAATATTAATACATATATAGATATTTAGTTATTACATGCAACTTATTATCAAATATTATATATATAATGCAGTATAAAACATAAAAAATCATATTTCTTTCTTTCTTTTCTTTTCTTTCTTTCTTTTTTTTTCTTTTTTTTTTTTTTTTTTTTCTTGTAATGAAATATGATATTTTATTTTACTCTAAATTATAAAGGGGAGACAATTAGTTACACATACTTTGAGTGAAAAATAAATTCTCCCCAATTTCTTACGTGCTAAAACACACATTATATTAAAATAAAATAAAAAACACACACGATACAAATCTTGTATTTATAAAACTATTTTGAAAGTGCCGCTGAGCGTATAGTACGCACTTTATTTAAAAAACTTCCAAGTTCAATCAATACTTTTCTATTATCAAGAGAGTGAAGATTTTTTAATTCTTCTTTATATTCTAGTATATTATGTTTTATTCTGAACTCATTTGTTTTCTTACAATCAAAAAGTATGTGATTGACACTTTCTGCCCTAAAACAAAGTGGACATAACTGAACTGTTAGACCTCTGAAATTAAGAATAAATTTATGAGTCCGCCAAATGCCTAGTCGTAACCAAAGAATGCCGCTTCTGCTATCTCTTGTGCAAATACTAACATATTTAGGCATATCTTGCGGATCATTTTTAATTGATATTAAAGACTTTTTATCATAACATTTTTCTATTATATTTTCTCGCGATTTAGTAAGCAATACATTTTTAACAAGAGAATAAACTTTTAAATTATTGAGATTTTCACCCACCCACAGATTTTGCAAGTTATTTTTTTGAAGAAGATCTTTAATTTTATACAACCACGGAACCTCCACCCATGCTAATCCCCTCTTAAGTTGTTCCCTATAACATATTGATACTAAGGGGGGTGCAAGATCTTTTGCGCATTTTAACCAAAACATAAGTGCCCTGCACTGTGCCCTAGATGAGATATCAACACTTCCTGTTTCTTTGAGTATGCCACAGTGCGCCGCCCCCCTTGCAATACCTAGTGTACGCTTCCAAAAGCCTGCTTGTACAGTTGACAGCACATCTGTATTTTCAACCCCCCAAATCTCCGCTCCATATAGTGCGACGGTCTCCACTGTAGACAAATATAATTTATTACTAAGTTCAAACGTAGGTTCAACAAACTTATATAGTGCTGTAGAGGTAGAAATTAGGGCTTTTTTAGCTTTATTACTGGCTAATTTAATATGCTGAGTCCACTTGCCATTCATTGAAAAAAATAACACCCAGATAAACAATTGAACGTACACGTTCCAATTTTTCTGCGTGTAACGTCCATTGTTCAGTAGCGCTGAATGTATTACCATTTTTAAAACATAAAATTTTTGTTTTACCTGTATGTACTTCTAAACCAGCTATTTCACTGTAGTTACCCAACCCATCTAGACCAACTTGTAATCCCTCAATTGTTTCAGAAATAAGCAAAAAATCATCTGCGTACAGTAACCCCGGTATTTCAATATTATTGTAAGGACCAACTTTAGGAGGTGATAATTTTTCAGACTTAATATAGTCAACAATATTATCTATAAATATAGAAAAAAGTAAAGGGGAAAGTATGCAACCCTGCTTAACACCTCTGTAAGACAAAAACGGCTCGGTTATTTCATTATTACCACATTTAACTGAAAATTCAACATACTCATACATGCCCATTAAAGCTTCTATAAGTTTATTGGAACACCCTTTTTGCCACAAACGCGCCCATAACTTTTTTCTATCGACCGTATCAAACGCTTTTTTAAAATCCACAAAAGCGACATAAAGTCTCCCGTGTTTTTTACTTAAATATTTTTTAATTAGATGGTCCATAACAAAAATATTGTCTACCGTGCTATAATTTGGACGAAAACCAGCTTGATAAATTGATATTTTATTATTCTTCTCACACCAAATTTTAAGTCTATTATAAATTAATTTACTGTAAATTTTACTCAAAATCGGAGCGAGAGCTATGCCTCTATAATTATCAGGTATTTCTTTGCTACCTTTATTTTTAAAAATAGTATGAATTATGGAGTTACTCCAATTAACATAATATTCACCCATTGCATATAATGCGTTAAATGCATACAACACAGAGAAAAAAATGTCATTATTTTTTAATGCAGTTTTATAAAATTCAGACGTAATTCCATCTACACCAGGAGCTTTATTATTTTTTAAAGTTTTGACAGCAAAACGTAACTCATCCTCTGTGAACGGTGAATCAAGAAACTCGTCGTATGTATAGTAAGGGAGGGAGAAGCGCGTGTCAATTTTCTCCCCACCTCCTAGAACCACTTGAAAATGCTCTATCCACCGCGCTGGTGTTATTTCATTTGTAACAAAAGTGTTCCCTTTAAACTTCCTATATAGACCCCACACCCGCTGTTGATCCCCGCTCTCTAACACTTGCATTATTTCAGAGTAGACTTTTTCTTTCCATGATATATATTTATTTTTTTTCAAAGATACAAAATTTTTACGTAGAACACGACAACGTTCCCTATTAAATTCAGTGTTATTGTATTTAAATTTTTTTATTGCGTTGAATAAGTCACGTTTTGCTTCGTATTAGCGCCTTGGAAGGTAGGCAAATTTTGCGGCAGATATGTTGTGCGGGTTGCATACTCTCCAGGATACTCGAGCGGTTCATAGCGACTCGCATGCTTTTCTTGTTCCAGCAACTAGTGTGCATGTATATCACCATGTATGAACTTGTCAAGTCTATAAAACAAGTTTTTAATTTAAATACATATTGTGTCATATAAAATATATATACTTATAAACATAAATAAAGAGAAAAACAAATTTGTTGGGTTTTTAAATATTTATTTTATGTATATAGAATATAGAGAGTATTAAAAGAGTTTTTTTTATTATTATTTTTTATTTACATTAAAGTAAACAAAAGAAAAAAGCCATTACGTTTTCTTTCTTGTAAAAAAGAAAAAAAAATGAATGTAAATTTAAATTAAAATGTGGATTTGGAGTGTTTCCAAACATTTGAAAAATACTTTATCAATATTCGATGTTTGCTTTTATTTAAAAGATTTTTTTTCTCTTTGCTAGCGGGAGAAAAAATAACACGTATGAAAAGTTTTCATTGCTTTTAAAATGAATTTTTAAATACCTATCTCTATTTTGTAATAAAAAGTGCAGTTTTCATTTCGTAAGAAAATATGATTAAGAACACGTAATCAGAAACGTTCATAATAATTCTGTCTAAATATACTAGAAATGTTATGCTGATATTCTAAAAAAATAAGCTTTTATTATCAATATTTCAATAATTAATAACTTTTTTTTTTACAACACCACAAAAGTGGCTACTATTAAATTTTCAATTATCATTATCAATCCTCTTTCTATAATATACGTTAACTATATCATTGAATATTTATATAAAAATAAATAAATAAACATTATTATTATACATAAACCTATTGAAAAAATAAAAATAAAATTCATTTCAAATGGATTAAATATAATTTTAATTGTAAATATTATAAAATAATATTTATAATTAGTTACCATATATGCTGATGTTTATCAAAGTTCATATTATATCTATATGTATATATTATACAATAATAATATATAAATTATATAATGAAAATGTACATAATAATATACAAATTGTATTATCATAGTATAAAATCGATAATTAATCAATCAAAGTAATAATTACATATGCATTTGAAAATAAGCTATAATAATAATATATACAATAGATAGATATGTATGTATACATATAAAATAATATTATATATATACAGTATGGTTTTATAATGATGTGAACTAATGAAATTGTTGCTTGCTGTATGACGATATGAGGTCATAAATTTAGACTCTCTCTCTCTCTCTCTCTCTCTCTCTCTCTCTCTCTCCTACTCTTTTGTAATCATACATAATATAAAATAGAGAGAAGGGAGCACTATAACATTGTTATCAGCAACCGGTATGTATGTGTGTATATGTACACTATACGTACTGTATATTATATGTATATAATATATATATATATATATATTTACAACTATATGTATGTATAGCTTTTGCTATATCTAGCTAGCTAACTCGCACGTCACAACTATAATACATAGAGAGAGAGAGAGAGAGAGAGAGAGAGAGAGAGAGAGAGAGAGAGAGAGAGAGAGAAATTTTACAGAGAGGTGATATTTACATGGTACAACTGAGACATATGTGTTATTATTATTATTATTTTGTTCGTGTACTTTAATAATATATAAATACACATAGGTATAGAACAAGTACATATTATAATATACTTATACTGTATATACGTCTGTTTACATATCTTATAATTTATTCAAACTAATAATAATAATATATATTTTGTTTTATTATATATATATATATATTATATATATATATATATATATATATATATATATATATATATATTTAATAGAGTCGGTAATAATATTAGTTAAATATAATAATGTAAACTAATTTAGAATCAAATTTACAATTTAATTCTATATATTATTATATGTTGTTTTTATTATACGTACGTACGTATATAATACAAGTTTTATTTTTATTATGCAGTATAAAGCTTTTTGCATTATTTAATACTGCTTTTGTATTATTATTATTATTATCATTGTTGTTAAGCAAAATTTGTTATATGTATTGTGCAATTTTATTATCATTTTACGTTACTGTAAACTATAAAAAAAAAAGGCAGTTGATTTGCTCTCTCTATATTTTATTGCAAAACTCGTTATCATTCTATTCTGCGATTAAAATATATATAAAACGTAAAAAATAAAAGAGAGAGAGAGAGAGAGTTTATTATAACCACAAACGTGTCAGTCGTTGAATATGTTTGTTGTGATATAATTTTTTTTTTGTATTATTTATTTGTATTTTTGTGTGTGATTGGGAATATTCTAATTCACATCATATATACTTGAATGTATTAAGAGTTGATTTGCATAAAATTGAGTGATTTTTTTGTATTATTATTATTATTTTTTTGTCTCTATTTATATAAACGTCAATGTTGCTTTTCATTTTGTATTATAAAAACAAATATTTGAATTTAATTTCTCTCTCTCTCTCTCTCGCTAGCTATCTCCTTTGTTTTTATTATCATACATTATAATTGAGCAGTTTTTGTTGTTTTGAAATATGAACATCTCGATTTGTGCTTTTTATCTTGCATATTTTTCAACGTATATTTTGTGGTTGATAAAAAAAAAAGAAGAAGAAGAAGATATCAGTTGACATCTCGTATTATACTTTTACGTTTTATATATATAATATATATATATTTTTTTTCTTGTTGCTTTGTGGTCTTTTTGGTTTGGCTACCGCGGTTAGCTTTACATTTTGTATATGGTGAGGTGAGGAGTGAGTAAGTCTCTCTCTCTCTCTCTCTCTCTCTCTCTCTCTCTCTCTCTCTACTCAGTCTCTCGCAGTCTCGAGGGAGAAATGACTGGCAGAGCAGAAGAAGATTTTCTCATTGATCCACACAGCTCATGCTATTTCGCAAGTTTTCTTGTACAGACGAAAGTTGATCCCTTCTCTCTCTTCTTCTTCTTCTTCTACTTGCTATCTAACGTCGACTTTTCGAGGTATAAGAAGAAGTAAGAGAGAAAGGGGCTAAATCTCTAGAGAGCTTGCTTGCTTCCTTTGGCGTCGTACGTACACGACTTATATATTACGTTGAGAAGCTCACTACTTGCAAGAGAGCACACATAAAAGCCAAATGCAAACAACCAACATCCTCCCTTTTCATTCCCTATACACAGAGAAAATAACCCACCCACCCACTCCTACTTTTTTTTTCTCTCTCTCTCTCTCTTCGTTTTCTATCTTGCTAACATATCATAAATATTTACTTTCATAGTACAAGAAAAAATCCTTCTTGTGTTCTTTTCTTCGTCAAAATGTTTACAGAAAGTGATCTCTCTCTCTCTCTCTCTCTCTCTCTCTCTCTCTCTCTCTCTCTCTCTCTCTCGTTAACACTAAAACACGTATGTTTGACATGGAAGACTAAAGACCATTGAGTGTAATTCAACTGTGTTTTTAAGACCTCATGTTATAGTAAAGAAAGAAGTTTAAAAAAAAAAGTACATAGACATAAAATTTATTACCCAACTTGAAGTATATATAATATATATATATATTTTTTTTTAGTTTTGTAATAGTTTATCTCGTACTTAGATTTTTTTTTTCCTCTCTCAGTTTCAAATTATTCCATAAACTTTATTTTTTTTTGTATATGTGTAGATGTTGAAATTGTCGAGGTATGGACTAGCTGTGATGGCAAAAGGTCACGCACAGAAGAGATGTACGCACTCGTGTGGAACAAATGAAAACACACGGCATTAACTGAAGCGTTACTCTGTGTTCACTAACACCTCTCTCACTCTTTCTCTCTCTCTCTCTCTTTCTCTCTCTCTCTCTCTCTCTCTCTCTCTCTCTCTCTCTCTCTCTCTCTCTCTCTCTCTCTCTCTCTCTCTCTCGCTAACTTTGCTCTTTGCTTGCTACTTTACTCTTTGACAGCATTGGGTTGCATGTGGCTTTACTGCGGTACAAAAGATAAAACGAGAGAGTGAGCATCCGTGTGTATGTTCATCGTGCGTGAGTTTATTTCATGTCGCTAGCTAAAAGAATCCTATCGATTTCTAGATAATCTAACTCAAAGTGTCATTGCTAAAACAAATATATATATATATATATATATATATATATATATATATATATATATATATATATATATATATATATATATATATTATGTAACACTACATGACTATGGGGATTTTCTTTCAATTTTATTATATTTGGCAAAAGTTACTAAATAAAAGTCTGTGCCAAATATCATGAAATAAATTTCTTAATTTTTTTTCTTTAACATGTTCATATGAAAAAGGAATAAAAAAAAACGATTGATCTGTTTTTCTATTCAATAAAATGAATTGAAATAGTAAGTATTAATAAATGATATTAACATTTCTAGTCTGTTTGATGTTATAAGCTACTATAAAACATGATGCAAAAAAAGAAAGAAAGAAAGAAAAATATCATATAGACTAGTAGTTACATAATAACGTAACAAAACCATGAACAAAACAGACCGCTTCTGAAAGATTTTTTATTTTTTTTTTCTCTCTCTCTTTCTCTCTACTTTTTTTTATATTCGCCTCACTTCCTTCTCTCTTGGGAAAACTCGTTTTGTCTTCTATTTCAAAAGATACGGTTGAGTGGCGTTCGTTGTTGACTTCGATTTTCGATTCTCTGGTACTCGAGCGAGTGAGTTTCATCCCCAACTCCAACCCCATCTACTGTGCAAATAACCACCCACCCACTCACCCAACTCTCTTCTCTTTTCAACCGATATTATTCGCCGCAGACCAAATGGCTAAAGATACTTTCATCTTTATCTCTCACTTTTTTTTTTTTTTTTTTTTTTTTTGCCTTACTAACTTGAATTTTATTTTTTCTCTTTTTTTTAACCAAAGATTGTTCTGATTGTTCCAATTTAAAGAGGAAAGTGACCTGCGAACTCTTTATCTTTTATATAATATTACTTCTTTTATTGGTCTAATATATAAAACTGTAAACCAAACAAACGATAGAAAAAAAAAATGTATTTATCTCACTGAAAATACATATCGAGTTTCTATACTAAACAAATCACATACAAAATTTAGTACCGTACGTGATATATCTCTCTATAGCTTTGGTTTTTAGAAGAGTTTGTTATCACGAAAAAAAGAAGAAGAAGAAGAAGTGTGTGGGGTAGCTAAATGAAGGCGGTCAGCACGTTGTATTGTGAACATTTGGTGTCCAAAGTGTTGCGGTGAAGTGTCTTGCTTCGGCTGTTGGTTACTAATGAACCACTGCCAGACACCCACACCCTCCTTTACTCTCTCACTCTCTCTTTACTTTAACCCAAGCTTGTGGTCAACAGTACAGATATATCCCTCTACAACCACACATACCGTATAGCCACCGCTATATTCTCTTGCTTTTGCTTGCTTGCTTGCTTGCTTGCTAGCTAGCTAGCTTGCTTTTGCTTGCTTGCTTGCTTATACTCTGTGTTTACTTATTTATAATTCAATTATGAAGCTGCTGGGTTTATTTGAATTATGTATGAGCTTGTACATGCCACTTGGTTACAAAGAGAGCTCACTATAATTCTAAAGCTATATCCTACTTGCTATATAGCTCGCTACCCTTGTTTTATGTAATACTACTTTGGTATTGCAACGTTACTGAAGGATTAAAACCAGGCTTTCTTCCGGTCACTGCGTTTGCCATGACGTTTCATTGTGGTTTATTCTCACATTTTCTCTCTCTCTCTCTCTCTCTCTCTCTCTCTCTCTCTCTTTGTGGTTCTCTATGCAGTAACATATGTGCTGACTGTAAAATAACTCTAAATGTATATAACACTGAGAAAAACAAATTATATATCAACAAACGTATAACAAAGTAAATCAATGTTTGACGTCAAAATATTTCTCTTTGATGTTTAGTTTACTGTATTTCTTTTAATTGGAAACATTTGTGTAATTGTTGTTTGTATATTTGTTAGAAAATATATACATACGAGAACATTAGAAACTTAAAGTTATAGTGATTTAATTGAAACTCGTTATAAAAGTTTTTTTTTTTTTTTTAATAAAATCATTAACAAAAAAATCTGTTACAATAAGCTTTTACGAATTATTTATTCAGTAAAATAAAAGTAAATAAAATTTCTTGCTGAAAATTTTATTTTAAAATAAATGCAAAGTGTTTCACAATTTAAAAGAAAGCAGCTGGTATTAAGTATAATGACCAGCAAGGGAATATTGTATTTTCCTTCTTCTCTCGCGAGTGTCGTGAAAACACTTAACTTTATACTATCAACCTCACAACTTTGTATGTGTGTGTGTGTACAAATGCCTTTGACTTTACCCTCGTTATATTCAAGTATCAAGTATATACGTCACCTTTCTGTACCTGCTAATTATTCTTTGCTAACAATTCTAATTAAAAATACGTTTTAATTCTATATACGTCAAACGAATTTTGAGGTTTTTCTCTCATACAAGTTTTCAAAAGATCTCGTTTTTTTTTTTTTTTTTTTTTTTTTTTTTTAAGTTACAAAAATCTTTGACTCTTCTTAATCTCAGTTTGAGTAACACGAGTTGTGGTGAGGAGTTTAGTTTTAAAATCAGCTTATCTATTTATTTTTAAGTATAAAGCTTGATTATTTTTCCATTCAGACCAGATTAAATCTCTTTTTTTTTTTTTTTTTTTTTCTTTTTTTTTTCTTTTTCTTTTTCCTCTACTACCATGGATAAAGTAGAGGAAAAATAATAATCCAGTATTCATTCTTGTTTTAAATAATTATTAGATTAAAGCTGAAGTTAAAAAAGGTGATTATAAAATACATATGTTATACGAGTTGCTTCTTGTTGAATGCTAATTTAAGAGGGAAGGTGACCGACTGATATCTTGCAAACTAGACGGTCGTGAATTTTAATATAAACACAAAATAAAGAAGAAATGGAACTTAAAAGTTTAGTTACGTCAAACATGTGAAAACACGATCAAATATTTAAGCTATTCCACTTTAAAGATAACATGTAAATGTGGAAATTCAAATTGAATCAAATTCGAATTTTAGTCAAATTAGAAACTTTTTAAAATTAAAACTACTATCAAAACTTTTTTCGGAACAAGAAAATATGTTTTAAATTTACTTGATTTTATTTGAAAATTATAGTGTTTGTTTTGTTGGAAATAAATCATGTACAAAAAATTATTACGAAAATATATTTTTCTTTTAGCGATTGCCGGTCCAAGTCGGTCACGTTCAACGTTAAATAATATTATCTGTTTTGATGCATAAAATACATTTTAATATCTTTTTTTCATTCATATTTACATCTTGTTTTGAGCAAATAGAAATTAATAATATTAATTTATTAATACTATAATTATATTCATATAGTATAGTGCTTATTTTAAAGTTTGATTTGATTTTTTTTTCATCATAAAAATGATTAAAAAGGATTTATTTCTGTACCATAAAAAAAAAATCACAAGATGAATATGTAATAATATTATGGTTAAAAAAAAAAAGCCTCACAGTAGAGAGAGAGAGAGAAAAAAATAATAATAAATTCTGTATTTTGCGATTCAGTTTTTAGAGAAGATTAATTTATTATCCACACATAACATATTTTATCATGGTTGGTGGAAAAAAAAATGAAGTTTTATAAATTGAATTATTAAAAGCAATAAAAAATTCAATGACAAAAAAATCTTGGTTGGCAAATGTGTATAGTGAGTGTATGTTTTGATGTTAATGCTATATAGCTGCTGCTGTTAGATTTTTGAGCTGGTGTGGCTAAGCGCGAGTGGAGAGAGAGAGAGAGAGAGAGTAATTGCCAGACTCATGATAAAAACATCAGTTTTCTGCTCTCGCCGCGCCCAGGGGGATGCTTGGGTAGATGGATGAGAGATTTGCTCGGATTGCCCCCAGCCTTCTCCATCTCTCTCTCTCTCTCTCTCTCAAAAGGTTAGCACCACTTTTAAAAAAAAATTCACAACTCATACGCTGTACTCTAGCCAACTGGTAAAAGAATTCAGCTTTACAATTTACAAATGCCAAATTTACCTCTCTAAATAATATATAACATGAAGCAGTATACTGTACGTTGAATATTCAATACATGATAAATTTCTCATGATCTGACTTCATCACCATAAATATTAATGTACACACAATAAATTACTACATATATTTTAGAAATATTCTAGACCTTTAACTCTCACATCAGTCTCGTGAACTTTTTTTTTTTTTTTTTTTTTTGCACGCTTAGTCAACACACATTTTAAATTTTTCACTATGCTCACTCATCCTATATTGCTAGTGCGGAGTGTTTGCATATGTACTACTACTACTACCCAACCTGGACATTATACCAGGCTAATAATTTAGCAGTACCGCGGGAAAACATCCTTTCACCTTGATAAATATTCCCTCTGTATAATTTCACATCATATTCAATCGTAGAATTCAAATAAAATCTGCGTCAGTCATTGAGACTTGCTTTTCTCTCATAAAAATAAACCAATGTTCACAGATTGTATGTTATTGAAATGAAATAGTTTTTTTCTTGCTATATATAATTTTAAGGGTTGTTTTTTTAAAAAGCATATCTTGAACACGCTTATGTAATTATGCTTCATTATAAATCTATCAAAAAAATAATCTGTAAAGTGACGAGCGTCGCTTGACTAATTATTCTAGCAATAAATAAATTAGGGGGTTTATTTTTTATTTATCAGTTTACGCATCGTTGAGTAATATATATATATATTTTACCCCTTATCGCAACTCACCCCTGTACAGTATATATTTGTATTAAATATTTGAGGTAGAACTGACTTGACAAAGCCGCTCTAAAGCTTTAATATATAGGGGATGACTGTGATGTTTCATGGAATAAAAAATTAGTGCTGTGTATGGTATAACAGAGGGTATGTTGTATTTTGCGTGTGCGTGTGTGTTTTTTTGATTGACATTGTGTCACCACGGGGGCAAGTAACTCCGCCTGCTTGAAGTGGTAAACGACGTAATGTATTCATGGTGAGTTAGCAGGCAGGCAGCCAGGCAAGCAAGCAGGGAAAAGCTCGTAGCACCCCCTTGAGGAAACACGCAATGGTATACCATCTCACAGAGTATATACTGCCTGTGCGCAAATCCCTACGCGCTAATATCGTTGTCACACCTTCATGTTACTCCTTTGGTACTGCTGACCTCTGCCATTTAACACATACAGTACTGAACAACTAGCTCTCTCTCTCTCGTGCTTCTACTGCTGCTGCTCCTGCTTTTTTTTTTATCTCCACTCTGTTTATTCAGCATCTTTTTTTCATTGCAGTCATACTGCACGTTTTGTTTTTTTCCCTCCCTTAATACTCAAATTATGCCCATGTGATCATTTTTTCTTCTTCTTTTTTTTGGCCGACTGATCCTTTATTTTTTTTATCTACATTATCACCAAACCATTCTGTTAATGACACTATGGACCTACAATTTACACTACCTTTAATAAAAGAAAATAAACTCTTATTTACCAGCCAAAAACTACAAATTAAGCTTTACAAAATTTGTTTAACTAGCAATACCACATCTTCAAACGAAATTAGAAATATTTCCCATAAACTAAAAATTTCATAAAAAACTAAATATTTCTTCCGTAAGATAATCATAAAAAAAAAATGTTTTATTATCATAACATCATACGCTTCAGATTACACTAAACCATTATATACATGGATTTATATATCATCATGTTTACTGTCCTAGATTGTATTAATATTTATCTAGTTAAAACTATATATAAAGCAATTTTCATTATATAAATATATGAATATTTTTGCCTGCATCAACATTATATAATACATATTTATATAGCAACGATGCAAAATCAAGTTGTTAACATATTTTATATAATATAGTTTGTGATGAAACATAAATACATAAATAAATAAATATTTTCATCATGATTGAATACATCATATAATACTGTATATGAAGCGTGCCTATTTGAGCATGAAGAGTATAAAATTATTATTTATATTAACAGAATGGTATAGTGTGCATATTTAGAGAGAGAGAGATTTACATATGTTTATAATTATTATCCAATGGAATTAAATGATGCGAATGAGTATCTCTAATTACAAGATTAATTCTATACACAAAGTATGATTGGATTTTGTATTTTAAACTCTAATAATAATAATAACTATAATACTGTATATACGTATACATATAGAACCGTGCTTATGATTTAATATTTTGTACATATATATTGTACTTTTTATGTATATATATTATTATGCAATGTAATAATTAAAATCAGTATTATTATTATACGTATATATATATACCATTCTATATTATATAGTAATAATAATTATAATTATAAGCTATGGTGGGTAAGCTGAACATGAGTTAATTTTATAATAGAAAAAGTTTCTCTTCATGTTTATTATGTTTTTAGTATGAAAAATATTGTAATAAGTTGTTTTTTTTTACTGTAATATAGCCACTAGCAGCATCATTAATTTTTATTTACTACAATATACATATACTGCTGAATATATATATATATATATATATATATATATATATATATATATATATATATATATATATATATATCAGTATAACACTATAGTTCTGGTTTTGCAAGCGTTGCTGGTAATGTGGTAATTTCATTTGTTATTTCCCAGGCTAATCTCTCATGTATATAAAAATGTAATAAATGAACACTACATGCAATATAATACGTGGATTTACCGAGGGAATGTAGTACATTAGAAAAATATTGTTACGTATGTTATATATATATAATATATATAAGATACAAAAAAATATATTATATAGAATTTGAAAATAATAATAAATATAATTACATGTGAAAAATTGGTTTAAAAATTTATATTATCACTTTAAACTTATAAAAGCTTGTACTTATTTAAAAAAATAAAATAAAAGCTAGAAAAGTTTTTTTTTATTGAAAATATATTTTAAATTAAAACTGTATAAATGTAATAGTTTCCTCTTTGAAGTGCTAACGAAAATTTGTTCAAATTTAACGTATATGTCACCAAATGTAAAGTGTTATAGCAAAACATGGGTGCATGGTGTAGAAATGGAGAACGTTTTCAATAACTTCCTATAGCGTCAAGTGAGAGATGACTTTGGTCAAATTTTTAAAATTATTTTCTGTAGCTTATAGAAATGTGAAACAAAAACTAAAGTACAGCTTGATATTTGTTATATCTTTTAGTTTTTGTTTAACGTTTGTATGAGCTTTAGTTAGGTAGTAAATAAATTCTGAAAATTTGCCCAGTCACCCCATTTGACGCGTTGTTGTTTTTTTGTTTTTTTTTGTTTTTTTTTTGGCATTGCGCAGCATTCCTCAAAATAATGCATTAAAACTATACTGCACCATGGCCGTAAATTTTTAACTAAGGGATTTTTATGCCTTGAAAACCAATAAAATATTATGAAAAAAAAAAAAAAAAAAAAAGTAACATCCTTAATTCGTATTCTTCATTTATGGTGTGCACTCTAAATTTTAAAAATGCTGTATACATTTCACTCATACAAATTTACAACATTTGAATATTGAAATAAACACTTTGCAAATGATACTTAATGTATAAACACCTCATTATATAGTATAAATTAAAACATAAAAAAAAAACTTATTAAAATTATTTTTAAACCATATAAGAGCACGTGAGAATTTTTAATAAAAACATGGCGCCACTACTTTAAAAATTTCTCCTCTCATTTCATTAAATTTAAAAGGTAGAGTGAGAGAGAAGGGTTGTTTATTTGCATGACTTTTATCATCCTTCCTTCCGTTGTGTGTGTGTGTTTTCCGAGCACGCCAAGTTATATCTACCTACCTACCTTAAGTATATAAGACTCATTTGCAATGCAGAACAGCTAAGGCAAATTTATAACTCAGCGTTTACACGTGTATATCACACGGAGATATATATTTGTAGAAGTTTTGCTATTATAGAAATTTTGACATGCTTCATGCAAGACCTTGTGTATATTAGCAGTAGTTCATCACAATTGTATTTATTAGTGAGTAATTGAGCTTACTGTGTATAAAATATATATTTTATGCTGTTGGTGTACGCTTAATCCAATTGAATTTTTGTGTACTTTTTTCCCCCCTTTAGAACTCTTTGTAATTTAAAATTTAATTGATATGAACTTCTTTCTTAGCTTTCATATTATGAGAGAAGAATTTTATACGCCCTTTTTCTATTGTTTTTGTTGAGGGGGGGGGGGCTGCTTTGGCAATTAAGGGATTTTTATTGCAATAAAAATTAACAATTTTATATATGAAGAAATCACAATTACAAAACAAAAATCTTACAGCAAAAGCAGGATATAAAATCGAAAAGTATTAAAATGAATATTACAGTATATTAATCATGATTAATCGCAGTCTAATTATAGATTATTCAAATTCGCATCAGTTCAAGATTCTGTCTCTATCTCTCTCTCTCTCTCTCTCTCTCTCTCTCTCTCTGTCTCTCTCTCTCACACACACACACACACTTTTATTCAAATGTCAAATAACCATTTTTGTTTTAATTCACGCCGAACGTTTTTTTTTTTTTTTTTTTTTATAGTGAAAGAGCGAAATAATGCCTTTTTTTAAAATTAATAGGCAGATTTTGCAAAATCTTCTTATGAGCTTTTGACTTTATCTGCATAGTCAGTGTAGTCTGTGTAGTGTTTAATGAATAATGATAGATAACATAAGATGAGATTTTCATACGTTCCATGTCTTTGCAGATTAGAACAAGTCAAGTCAAAACACATCATACATATAACACAATACAATTAAATTTATAGCAAGTTATGCCCTATTTAAGATCAATTATATTTGACATTATTAACTGCTAAATAATCAGATACACTGCAAAACATATATTTTCAAGTAAGTATTTCTGTACTGATTTCTTACGACTACGCATACTTCAGTATTGAGACATTTTATTAAATCAACCATTTATATATATATATATATATATATATATATATATATATATATATATATATATATATATATATATATATATATATATATATATATATATAAAATAAAGTACTTGCAAGAAAAAAAACGTTTAATAATGAATGGGATCACATCAGTATTTAAAGTAAGCCATGTCTAGAAAGTTAATTTTTTTTTTTATTCTTTGACTTAGATAAAAAAAAAATACATTACTTTAATACTTGACTCACGTATAGTCTTAAAATAATTCCTCTATTATTTAAGTCAGAATAAAAAAAAAAAAGAAAGAAAAAAAAAAAAAAAAGAGAAAAAGTCTCTTTAAGCTGTGTTTGCACGGCAATGTATAATATAATGGACATGATATGCGGCTAAAGTGAGTTAATTCATGATGATATAGCTGAGTAATTAACATGGATACTATAGTCTGTAATTAACTGGTGAAGCTATTCTATAATAGAACATCACTTTATATATACCCTCTCTCTCTCCCTTCATATCATGTAATGTATCTTAGCCTATATGTGATTTACCGTATTATAACTAGAATGAAGAGAGAGAGAGAAGCACGTAACATGCTTACCACGGAACATGATTATGAGAAAGACGAGCTATTTTCTTGTCATGACACACCCACAATTTTTATCTTCTCATCAAACTTTTTATATCTAAAGATTATTTTTTATAACGTACATTATATAAAAACTTTATATATAACAAGATGAAAAAAAATATGTTTGAAAAATTTATGTTCTTTAATTCTTTTTAACTTTTTTTTTCTCTCTACTCTCCCTCTTATTATTATTATTTTTATTTTATATCTTAATATCAAAATATTGCTTTTATAACAAAAAAGAGTTTTTTTTTTTTTTTTTTAGTAATAAATGTTCATTGTCAACAATAAAAGTTAAATTTAAAAGAAAAGAAAAAAAAATGTTTAAAAATTATTATTATTATTATATAAATATAATATAGAGAATGAAAGAGAATAGCAATAAAAAGCTATGAAGTATACTTTTATGAAAATTGTGTAGAAAGAAAAGAAAGAATATTATACAGCTCGTTTAAGGCGATGGTTTTATGTTACTGGAGACATCTTGCAAAATATATAAAAAAAAGAAAGAAAACAATATGAAAGAGTATATTTTTATCTAGTAGATTTAACATTGAAAAAAATCTGGATTTAGAGTATTTTTTTTCCCCCTTCTTTTCTTTTATATGTATTTTTTTTCTTCTTATTCTCTTTATAGTGGTATGTGTGCTGCGTATAATGTGGTTTGTGTCCCCTATCGTGCATAATGCTCTGTCATGTAAAATGGACTCAAGTGAATTGCCATTGGCGGCAGTGGTAGGCGAGGCGTTAAACGCCCAGTCCGAAAGGAAGAGAAGAAAAAAAAGAGATAAAAAAGACGAAGTCATTTATATAAAAAGAGAGAGAGAGAGATGAGAAAGAGTATAGGAGGGTTGTAATATGTATGAGACTTTGCCACTACTCTTATGAATAAAGACGACCCTTTTTTTATATATATATTATATGCTTTCTTTTTTATATATTTTATACATATAGCTAGATATATTTTTCTACTTTGGCAATGTTCCATAACGGCTTGGAAAGTGCTCGGGGGTAGTGAACTGTAAGAGAGAGGGAGTGAGTCGTCGATTGAAAAGAATTGAAATAAAAATATTATATATATATATATATATATATATATATATATATATATATATATATATATATATATATATATATATATATATATATATATATATAGTTGAAATAGATAGAGAAGGAGGTGAATAGAGTTATAAGTGAAAAGTACCGCCCACAATTTTGAAGTATATATATAAAAGAATGTTTTATGTATTTTCATTCAGATGGTACCGCAATTTCTGCTTGTGTAGACACGACAAAACTATAATATAAAGTGAAATATTGTTCTCTAGTCGAGAGAGTATAAAAATGTAACTAACAATTTATGTTTTACAATAGAGAAGAAGGGAAAGAAATAAAGAGAGAGAGAACGAGAGGAAAAAAAAGCAATTTTGTAAAAAGTTTTTTTATATATGAAAATTGAGATTAAATGGATTATATATTTACGACTGATTTAAAGTGGATTATTAATTCATACATGTTTTTATTCAAACTCCCCTTTATATATTATATAAGCAAGGAAGCAAAAAAAAAAGTAATAGTTCTGTAACTTTGAAAATGAAATGTTTAACTATATGTATTACAAAATGTTTTTGTAATGTTTTATGGTTATATAATTTATTGCTACTACAAATAAAGTATAAATATTATGAGAAATTAAAATAGCTTCATTACTAAAATATATCTACATGAGTAATTTATTTTATTTTCATTTCGTATAATTTTTTTTCCAGTTGTGTTTAAAACTAATATTTGCCTATAGATAAAAGTAAATTACAGAGTTAATTTAAATGTTTTTAAAATTCAAGTTAAAAAGTTGTATTTGCAAGTGTTGTAAGCTAACTTATGTCAATAAAAATTGTCAGTTTTTGTGACTCAAATGCTTAATAATTGTATCATGTTTCAGGGCTCGGAGTCTCGGCGTCAATTGATGCGACACATGGGCCAACTTTGGTTGAAGGAAGAAGTACGCAGTCTTGAGAGCCGTGTCAAGAAAAGTGAGTGTAACTTCTCGCCATATCTCGTGGTGGACCGCGAATCTTTGCTACAGTATATGCATCTCGTGAAGCAGCTCGTATTCTCCAAGAAGTTCGTCGTCATCATTCCTTGTGTCGGTAAGTCTAATGTCAGAGTCTTTGTTTTCAATATGATGTTGATTATGTGTTATATTAACAGTTGTAAGTGCCTTGGATGAACTGAAAGGCGAGAGTGGACGTGCAAGAGAAGCAATCCGCTGGTTAGAGACTCAGTTTCAACGTGGTAATCGTTTTCTTAGAGCACAGAGAAGCAATGAAAGTTTAACGTTACCTCTTATTAAATACCCTAAGAAGAAAGAGAAAGACGCTTGGTAAGTTACTTTAAGAGAAAGAGACTTTGAGTTTGTTTTGTATACTGACTGTTTGTGTGTAGGGTGTTCTTCAAGGTGATGGAGTGCTGTTCTCACCTGGCTCAACACTCGGCTGCAGGCACAAGTCAGCCTGCAGGGGTTGCTCTGGTTACTTTGCTCACTGGAGGTGCACTTGATGCTGATGCTACTAAGGACTTCAGTCCACAGGGCCTGGCGCAGTCAGCTGGTACGTAATCTCACACAATGATTCTTACGATAGTACACGCTAATATCAATCGTCATTTTTTTGACGTAAACCCCTATCTTTTAACATTAAACAAATGACACATGGAATTTTAGAAAGTGTTATGTCCTATCCTATCGTACCTTCAAGCTCGTTGATCTCACAAATGGTTACCTGAAAATAACAAGCAATAAATATTTTAAACATATTTGCAGTGCAAATATATAAATATTAAAAATTTAGAAATTATTTGGTGTGCTGTCTGATAACCCAGCAATCATATTTTTAATGAGCAAAGGAAACGTTGTAAAAAAGAAAAGCGGATCAAAAAAATTTTTTTTTTTTTTTGTACAGTCCTATTGAAGAGTTTCTCTTTAAACTTTAGAATAACAAATAAAAAAATAATAATAATAATAAAAAAAAACTAACATAAGTTTCTTTGTATACAGGTATCAAACTAGAAAGTATCTCATCATTCTGTACCAAGTTAAAAAGTTCCAGCAAAAGTCATGGCTGAAGAGAAGACTAAAGATTCTGTGTGGGCTAAAAAGCATAGGAGCTGCACAATCCCACACCCACATTTGCGTATAGCATGTACCATGTGGGGGTGGTGCTTGTGAACTCCTTCATACACACCGAGATGACACATCTGATCATGCATTGATGATTGATTCAAACTAGCAATAAAATGGTGAACAAGTCTCCTCGGAGATGTCATTATGACAACTCAAAAAAATGAATGATATATTATATCTCAGCATCATATATTAAGCAATCTAAATATGATGAGGACGCAAGAAAGAAAGTATTTGCTGTGTTTGTAGATCTAGAGAAAGCATATGATCGAGTGAACAGAAGTATGATGTGGAGTGTATTAGATGAATATGGGGTGAGAGGGAAGTTACTTGAGGGTGTGAAAGCCATGTATGCAGGTAGTAAGGCATGTGTGAGAGTAAACGGAAAGTTGAGTGAGTGGTTTAAAGTGGGTAGAGGCGTTAGGCAAGGATGTGTGATGTCGCCGTGGTTATTCAATATTTTCATGGATAAATGTATAAAGTTGGCTGAAAAGTATGGAAGTGGAGTAAACGTAGGTTTGTTAATGGTGTGGATGTTGTTGTACGCTGATGATGCGTTGATGGTGGCTGAGAGTGAGGAAGAATTGCAAGAGATGATTGATAGGTTGGAAGAAAGCACAGAACAAATGGATCTGAGAATAAATGTTGGGAAAACTAAAGTAATGGTATTTGGTGGAGAAAATGATGATGGAAATGAATTCACACTGAATGGAGAAAAGCTGGAAAGAGTGAAAGAGTTTGTATATTTGGGAAGATTATATCAAGAGAATGGAAGTATAGATGGGGAGATTGAGAGGAGAGTGGCGGCAGGTAGGAAAGTAGTTGGCAGCATGGCAGGATTGGCCAAGAGTGATGCTTTATCAAACAAAGCAAAACTTACAGTGTACAATTCTGTCTTACTCCCAACTATCTTATATGGTTCTGAATCATGGGTATGTCAGAGTAGGCATATGAGTAGGGTGAATGCTGTTGGTATGAGTTTTCTTAGAAGTATGTGTGGTAAAACAAGATTAGATAGGGTAAGGAATACTTGGGTGTTGGAGAAATGTGGAGTAAAAGAAACTGTGACTGAGAAGTATGAGAACAGTGTATTACGGTGGTTTGGTCATGTTGAGAGAATGGGTGATGAAAGAATAGCAAAGCAGGTATTTCATAGTAGAGTGGGTGGAAGGAGAGATAGAGGCAGGCCTAAAACATCATGGTCTGAGGTGGTTGGAAGATGTTTGAAAAATAAGAATGTACGCAGTATGAAATGCAAAAGGAAATGTATGAAACAAGGTATGAGACTGGCGGAAGCAAGTGAAGTATGTCAGGATAGGAAGTTGTGGAGGTCTATCACTGGGTCAGGATAAAACATCTGTGTTGTTGGCTTACCCCGAAAGGGATTTATAGCGTCATGATATGTATGTATGTATGTATGTATGTAAATATGATGTTGTATTTAAATTTTAACCTCTCCTTCTCCATTTAAGTTTGTTATTTTTTGTGTTTAAAATAATATACTGTAGCACAACAAAGATTCCAAGTTACCATCTTTTTTTATCATATTATTATATATAATTCAAATAAGCAATAATAAATAATATCGAATCAATTTTTAAAACGTTATATAAATTTAGCTCAAATTGTATAACACAGTTTTCATTATTTTCACTCAATTTTAATAACTTTTGATCTACATGACTTCATAAATAGTTATTACTTCCATTACGTAAGTTTGCTAAGAATAGCATGTGATTTTAAACTGGTGAATTAAAATATAATAACATAAGACTTCTATAACTTGATCTCAACATTTAAAATTCTAAATATATAAAAACTAAATTTCTGAATATTTTAAAGTTTATATTATTCAATATTACCATAGAAAATTTGCGATAATTGACTAGTATCTAAAGATTTGATAGAAAAGACGTAATAGTTTGGTAAATTTGAGGAATGAGTGATAGTATGATTTAATCTTACAGAGATAAGGTATACCTTTGTTCTTTAGGTGTAGAACACGTTAAACAAAATACATGTCTAATATCCTAAATATCAACATTGATTTTTCCGGAGTCATTGATTTCTAATTTATTTTCCATTCACGAAATGGCAGCTGCGGGTTTATGACGTCACAACTTGCCTGTTTCCACGCGCGTGCATGGACTAGTGAGCTGTGACGTCATAAACCCGTAGCTACCATTTTGTGAATGGAAAATAAATTAGAAATAAATGACTCCGTCCAAATGAACGTTGATATTTAGGTATGCTAGGATATTATACATGAATTTGTACAATGTGTTCTACGCCTTTAAGGTAGAGACAGTGGTAAAAATATCGCGTTTTTATTGTGACAGCGATAGTAAACTAGCTCTCTGATTGGGTAGTGGGTTCCCTCTAGCCAATCAGAGAGCTAGTTTACTATCGCTGTCACAATAAAAACACGATATTTTTACCACTGTCTCCACCTTTAAGCTCATTAATTCACATTCCTCAATTTCTCCTAATCTATTATCTTTCTATCAAATCTTTTGCATAAAAATATATTTGTTTTTGCATAATATCGCTTTAAAGTTTCAATTTTAAAAATTGTGAGAAAGTCGTCTATATAGGTGTCTCAAGTAGCTTTTAAAAAGGACGTAGGATTCTGCTTGAATTGACGTGTAAACAACGAAGTTTATACGTGAGTTTATACTTAAATTTATGTCCATGAAAGCTACTTCATAGTTACGTTAGTTTCTATTTTCAAATCTGAATGTTTGCATTGCGATATAATTAAGATATATTGTTCTGCATTTTTTAAATTTATTCAAAAATCGATCCTTATCATAAATAGTATATTATGCATTCCTTTATAATGCAAAGCAATATATTATATGCCCCTTTCATAAAATTATTATACAATAATATAATAGATAAACATTAAATCCTTCCTTAATTAGATAATTTAAAATGCTAGTTGTTATCCAATTGTGGAGCCAAATAAATCGCACTAAACTTTTTATGTTTATTGCTACGTATATAGATATATATAAATTCGAACGTGAGTCGTTTATTTATGTTGTTTCGTAGTCGATATATAGCGCACAATATTATAGATTAGCTACTGTTTTTAAGTACAAGCAGGACTGTTTTATACCTCGCTCATGTACAGTAAAGTGTTCAAATTTACCGAGGCTAGTCGTTAATATTTTTTTTTCTCTCTTTTAGAACTTTTTTATATTTTCCTTACATCATAACCTTTCTACCTGACCAGTTTGTTATATAAAAACCAACTGCAATAATTATTACAAGTAAATTTTTTAAATACGTTTTGTATTTAAAATTCCATGTGGTATATGAATTGCTTGTATATTTTTCTCTCGTTGGCTACTGGAGAAAAAGTTTACGTTTTTGTCACATCGAGAAGATAAAAGTAAACACTTATATCTTTCATGGAAACTTCAGATGAGACTCAACGCGATAGTAAAATAATGCAATACGTAACTCGCTGTTTAATGCGTTGATAAAATTCTTGACTTAAAAACATATATTTCGTAATTATCTTTACCTTTTATTTTACTTTTTATATTACTGTAAGCAAGAGGTTTTTTTTTAGTTCATTTTTTATATAATATAATTTCTTACATTTTTATCATAATGTACCAATTTTTCCCCCTTTTTTTATCTTAATATAATGAAGACAAAATGATGTTCATTTCCTTTTATTATTATTAGAAAATGTTTTGTATATCATGTTCATGATGTATTGTGTTTATTTTTTTTGGGATTGTATATGTAAAGTTGCTATTATGTTTTGACAAATAAAACAACACCGTAGCTCTTGCTAACTAAAGCATTGTGTTTGACATGAGTTTCATTGTTGTAGTGGGGTGGAGAGGGGGGGTGGGGGTGGGGGAGGACACACACACACACACCACCTGTTGGTAAAATCATTAGTACTACTGCTACCAAAATCCTAACCATTAATTATTCTCTTTCATAATATATCATTAACAAACTATAACATACACAGAATTAAAGTACGATTTATTTTCAATTTTAATTTATTGTTTGAGGTTTAGCAATGAAAATCTTTAGGGTTATAGATAATATATTTCTTTTTTCTAATTTTAAAATCATTAGAAATTTTAAACTATTTTTTGCTGTTAATTTGAGATTATAAATCTTTTACTTGAATAATCAAGACAGGTACAGTTTGTTTAATATAGTAAATATAAGTATATTATTTTAAAATTAATTCATAGGCATATTTAGGAAGAAGAAAATAATCCAACAGGAAAAAAATATGGTATTTTGCAGGTTTGTATTTCACCTGCAATACGTAGGTTGACCACCCAGTTTGGACACCTCTCGTCCATCCTGGCGAGTGCTGCCGTCGTGAGATTTGGTGGTCCGAGCTGCACAGGTCTGGTATTAGGAGCCCAGAGGAGTGTAATGGTAAAGGATTGAGCTTGTGGTTTGGTAAGCCACAGTTCATTGTAAGCCCTCTTACTGGAAAGGACTTTTCCTGGCTTACCCCGAAAGGGATTATGGCGTCATGATACTTTCTTCCCTTTTTTTTTTTTTTTTCTCTTTAGTATTTAACTGAAGGGAAAATTTGCTAGCAATATTTTTCATGAATCCTCAAGATCTCTTGTTTGCTTATATACACAACTTTTTTTTAAATCCTATTTAACAAAACTTATAAAAATTTCTGGAGAAAAATAAAGTTAGTAAAAAAATAATAAAAACTAGAAATTTATGCATTATTCGTAAATGAGAAATTTATATAGCTAGAAACTTTTTTATACATAAATATTTTTAAGCAAAAGACTTTCATATGAAAAATTGATCAAAATAATAAATAAAATATTAAAGTAAAGGTGGGGGGGGGGAGAGAAAAAAAAAAAAGAAGAAGTTTGTATATATGTATGTAGTGGGTGAATATATGCAGTAAATGTATTTTGTGGTGTTCCTCACTCGTGATACGCCTGTAGAGTATGCCATGTTTTTAGCAGGCATGTTGCTCGGGTTGCCAACTTCCCTGGGGATTTCCCTTTTCTATATGTAAGAGGCGACGTCAAACATGTCAAAGACTATACTAGGGAAATTAGAGAGAGCTTGAATATATACAGTAAAAAAAAGTAGACAGACAACATAGCATACTCAAATACACAACTAGCTCGAAAGCTTTTTAAATATTTTATGTTGTGAGAAAGTAACACTCTGACGCGTGTAATATTTTTTCTCCTCTCTCTCTCTCTTCTACTTTATTTTTATTTTATTTTTTTTTTTACGTATCTCTCTTGTGTACCTTAAAAAAAAACAGAAGTATCTCTCCTAATATATTTATTATTAAATTGAAATTTTAATTGGGTCGATAGATGGTTTTCCTTATTTTCTATGCTAAAATAATATAAATGTTAAAATAACACACAGCTGGGCTTGTAATAAGAACTCAATCTCAACTCATGAAACTTGCAATTCAAAAATGGAAAAACCTCAGCTTTCTCTGTTATTATAGAATAACAATTTTTTCAACGAATTTAAAATCAATTGAATAATTTCCATAGCTCCCCTTGTTATAGTAGTTGATTTGGAAAGACAAAATGTTTGCTGTTCTTTTCGATCGTAATTTATTGTGATTCCGGTATAAACCCAATATTTCAAAGAGAGTTTTCAAACTTTTTCTTTTTTTTTTTTTTTTCAATCAGTTAAAAACGGATATTTATTTTTTATCGTACGTAAACATTAAAAAAAAAAAAGATTCTCTGTATATTTTGTATGATGTTATGTGCATTGTGATTGCAGAGTGTGTGTATATTTGTTAAAATGAAAATATTGCCTGTGGGGGTCAAGCAGCAAAGAGAAAACAAAAGCAAGATTACGAGGTCGCGTGAACAAACAATGTGAACAGGCAGCTAACAGAACAACCCGGAGTTTGTTTGCAGAGTAAACACTAGGAAGATCGAAGCAGACTTGTGCCTTGAAGCTTTTCTCTCTCTCTCTCTATAAACCAACCACACACACACTCTCTCTCTCTCACCCTTGTGTATGTGAGGAGAAAATTGGGAGAGATTTTCTGCTATGTGGATCTTACTTGTACTGGAATTTGATATTTTTTGTTCTACATTTTTTTTAATCTTGTTTAGTAGAATGATCAGATTCACGTAATGGAGGTTATCGGTTTAAAAAATTGTTAAAAATTTTCTATGGCTTAAAACACGTAAAAGTGTGTCTAGTATTTCTCATTCAAATTTCTCCAAAATCGGTGGAGTAGTTTTCTCAAAAATCGCAAAAAACGTGTTTTTCTCCATAAGCGTAATGTTAAATTAGGGGACCCTTAGCTTTCCCCGCAGCACCCCGCGCGCTAAACCGATAACGTCCATTCTTTTCACATCAATAATAAAAAAAAAAGTATGCTCTTAAACTTACTTTTTTTTTTTCTTACAATTATTGTTTATAATTTGCTTGCAAAAAGTAAACTGAACTTCTCTAAATATTATTCTACTACCGTATTTTGTTTTCAGCATTTTAGAGAGCAATTTTACGATAAATTTACAACTTGAGTGCGACAGATAAAATTAACCTTATTATCTAATTAGTAAGAATAAAACACAAGAAAAATTAAAGGTTAAGCTTTTTGAGACATGAAACTGGAAAATTTTGAAATTTATTTAACAAACAATTTATTTTAAATTTATATTCTTAAAAATTTTAAAATATTCATGAGACTATTATAAAGAGCCGACGATAACGTACAAAACACGAAAATGATAAAGAAAAAAAATTGTAAATGTATATTATAAAAAAATTATACAAACTTCAATAATTTTAAGTACTGTTTTTCTTGTTAAAGTTATCATAATAAAAATTTATATATTTAGTAAATTATTATTATTAAATTTAATTAATCAAAATCTAAAATGTCGTGACATAAAAGATAAAAATCAAATTTTATAATAGTTTTATTTGTAACTTGAGACATTAAAAATTATTAATGATTATAATTTAAGAAAAATATATATAATATATTTAATAATAAAAAAAATTATTTACATAAAATTTACATAAAATATCATTATTATATCAAAACTGGCGTGATAGGATAGAATTTTTTTTTATAAAGCAAACAAAAAATAAATTTTTGGTAATTTAGTCATGAAAGTCTCGTATGTTATATTTATTGTTATAATAACTTTGTCTACATTTTAAAATAAAAATCTCTCTCTCTCTCTCTCTCTCGCTTGTTTGTTTTTATTATACGAATACATTAGAGTGCAATGCACGATTTTAGCTCTCTATTTTCCTGGGGATTATAAGTGTAACGAGACTCATTTTACGTTTGAGCACCTGCAGCTACTTCTCTCTCTCTCTCTCTCTCTCTCTCTCTCTCTCTCTCTCAGACTAACTCCCATACCAACATCCCAATAGAAAACAAAGATAAACAGCAGAATAGCCTTCAAAATAAACACAATTATACTTTGAACTAAAATATTATGATTGAACTTTGTACAGCAATGTTATTCTGCTTTTAGCTATTTTAAAATGAAATAAATATTTGATATAGTTTTATTCTTTGTATTTTTTTTTATTAAATCTCGTAACAGAAATATCAGGTATATATACAATAAAATAAATCAATAGTTGAACAAATATATACAATTGTTTAAATGTTATTTACTGCTACAGTGGACCCTTGGCTTAACAAGAAAAGAAAAAAAAATACTTCATAGAAAAATCAAGGTAAGTACAGCACAGCTCTCTCACGTACAGTACAGTATATGGGTTAGAACATTTTGAGAAGTTAATCCCGCAGATTTATATATACATTTTATAATATACAGCAATATATCATAAGCAGCATTTAATTTTAATATTATTTTAACTATATAACAAAACAATCATAATAAATTGAAAACAAATCTTGCATTAAGTTATATAATATATACATATAGTAACGTGGTATTACATAACCACATATAGAAATTGCTGTCGAGTTAGCGTGATAATTGGGGCTGACCTAATCTATGCAGTATGTGGCTTCATGATAGTCCTTCCTCTATATACTATAAACATTCAATGGACACAAAATTTATGTACTCAAATAATTTATATACAAACTGCAAAGCAAAACTATTATCCATATAAATAGTACATTATAATGTGGTACATATATATATATATATATATATATATATAATAGAGATTGATCTCGTGTGTATTCATATAGGATATTTGTGGTCTTGGTATCATATTTTATTGCCGTAATAAAATTATAATCATAGCTTAAATAAATAATATATATTATATAGAGAGAGAGAAAAGTGATTAATTTAAATATTAGGTGTTATGAACTGACGTGTATTAAAAGATCAAAGCTACTGTATAATATAAATTGCTGTTAAATCAAATTATAGTGATACTGTATTGAAAATATTTTGTAAGAAGAAAGAATGAAATACGTGTTTGTTTTTCTTTTCTTTTTAGTAAGAAGATACTATAGATAGTGTCGAATAAGGTTAAAAATCGTTTTGTTTTGACAAGGGTTTGTTGGAATAACTATATATATACACGTTCTCTCTCTCTCTCTCTCTCTCTCTCTCTCTCTTGCCTTTTCTGAGGTGATGACATTTTCTAGTGTTAGCTTCTTTCTCCTTTTGCAACAAATTACACTACTCTTCTTCTCTCGTCTCATACAAAAGTTTGTCTCTATGATATTCTAGTCACGCGCAACGGGTGGCTGAATCTGCTTGCTTTGCTACAGAAAAGCAAACTGGATGCTTGCCCAACCTTGCGTTCTAACTCTCTTCATTTTGTTTCCCCCTGCTCTCTCTCTCTCTCTCTCTCTCTCTCTCTCTCTTGTGCGCCTAATTAGCCAGAAGTTGCCGGTCTGACGCCGCACAAAACTCGTCTCTTTCTCTCTCTCTCTCTCTCTCTCTCTCTCTCTCTCTCTCTCTCTTACTCACAACCCTATACCACCACCACTAACACTACTCCACCACCCACCCACCCACCCCATCACAACCTCATTGTGCTGTGAACCGAAGAAAAAGAGAAAAAAATCGCTTGAAATAAAAAGAGTGAGTGAGAGAGAGAGAGAAGAAGTGAAAAAGAGAAAGAGAGAAAAATCTTCTTAAATAAACTTCTTCTCACTTTGTTATAAAATAATAAATTTTAACCCTACTTTTCTACACTGTTATGTAATTTTAGAGAGAAAATTGATATGTGACTGGAATAAAAAAAAAACTTTTTTTTATACACGAGTTTCAATTTATATATATATTATAATATTATTATTTAAATAATAATACAATTTATTCATTCTTTTTTTCATGCAGTTAAGTGTTCTTTGTTAAACAAAAATTAACTCGTGCGTTATGGAAATAGTCAAAATACATATAATTTCTCATTTAAGATACTTATGCATTATTATTTTATTTTATACTTTCAAAAATATATTGCAAAATATGAAATGATGTAGTAAAGTTTTCATATCATATAAAAAAGTCAATAATAAATAAAAAGGTTTACACATTGTAATTTGTGGCTAGCTCAACGCTTCGATAATTTCAATAATGCCACAAACTGTATTCATCTCTGTGCACAACTTTTTTATTATTTCTCTCTCACTCTCTCTCTCTCTCTCATTCTCTCATCATCAATACAATGATAGATACAAATGTTGGTTGAAAAAAATATATATATACCATTTTATTTCACTGGTAGTGATGATTGCTGTGGAAAATAAAAAATCTATACAATATATAACGCAATGTTGTACAAATGTGAAAAAATTGGATGGGATTTAAAAAAAAAAGTATAGGAGAGAGAGAAAAAAAGAGGAAGGGGGTATATGTATATGTAGTGGTGGAGATTTAATACTGGTGAGTGAGAGATTTGAAATTGGAACGTGTTGGGATAAAAACTGCTGTTGAAAAAAAAAATGCTATGAAGCGTATAGAGTTAGGGCTTAGAGGCGCGTAACGAGAGAGAGAGAGAGTGAGAGAGAGAGAGAGAGAGAGAGAACCGATCACATCATGTGCCTGCCGCCTCGTCAAACATACATGTACACCAGAGAAAAAAAAATATATAATACGGTTTTTTCCCTCTCACTCTCTCTCTCTCTCTTTGTTTTAGCGTGTGAATTGTTGCACGCAGATTTGATATTAGCCGGCAGAGAGAGAGAGAGAGAGAGAGAGAGAGAGAGAGAGAGAGAGAGAGAGAGAACGTTGAATGTGGTTAAATTTGAAGCTAATCAACACACCTGCAGGCTTGCATACCACTATGCCACTCAATAACTAATCAATTATTAACCATATGCCGGGCTTATTGCAAAAATTTATATCAAGGGAGTGTGAGAATAAAATTTTATATAATATATATATATATATATATATATACATACATACATACATACATTTTTAGTAATTATTTAAATTAAAATACATTGATGTGTATAAAATAATTAAAAACTTTATTAATGAATCATTAAAAAAATGGTTTACATAAATGTTATAAAAAGAGCAAATAAATATTCTGGGATAAATAAATATAAATTATAATATTTTTTATTATAATATGTATATATAATATATGTGTGTAATGATCATGTTAAAATACTAATATTTTATGTTAATTATTTTGTATAAACATAATATAAATATTTGGTATATAATAAGATTTAAACAAATAAAACTATTATTTTATGAACTTGTAGATAATATATATATATATATATATATATATATATATATATATATATATATATATATATATATATATATATATATATATATATATATATATATATTGAATAATAATTTTAATTATCATAACGAAGATTAAAAAACAAACTTATTAATAATTATAATTGTATAATATATTATACATATAAATATTTAATTAAAATTATATATATCCATGTTATTTTATTATAATATATTGATATATAATTAGAAAGTCTAGGTATATTTTATATATAATTAGTATTTAAATAATGAAACATGATGTAAATAAAATTACATTCAAAGTAGATAAACAAACTTTTGAATTAAACTTGAAAGTTTATAGAGCACCTTGTTAAAATGAGAGAGAGAGAGAGAGAGAGAGAGAGAGAGAGAGAGAGAGAGAGAGAGAGAGAGAGAGAGAGAGAGAGAGAGAGAGAGAGAGAGAGAGAGACTCATTGAAGCAAGGAATGAAGAAAATAATACAATTATAAACGCGAAGATACTAACAGAGTAGATTTTCATTAAAATTGTAATATTACGTAAGTTAGTCTTGTTGATCTCAATTATTATTGATTGAAAAACAACACCTTTTACTTCTTGTCAAAATCAAAGTTATTCCCTTTTCATCTTATTTAATATATATATATATAAATATTTAACGTATTAATATTATTCAAATATTATTTTAAACATTGATAATGTTTATAAAATTATTTTTAAGATAATAAAATAAATATTATAAGAAATATAAATTTAATCAAAATTTTGTGTGAACATAATTATTTAAAAGTTTAATATTCTTTAACCATATGATAACAGTAATTAAGATAATGGCAAATAAGGAAGATTTGTTTCTATTGGTTGCATACTATAGCAGGAGAAATTTGTTTGTTATTAAAAGTTGTTGTTTTTTCTTTCTTTAAAGGCTTAGAATACCTTGAACAAAAAACTTGCGTAATATCCTAACATACCTAAATATCAACATTGATTTGGCTGGAGATGGGCTGGAGTCATTGATTCCTAATTTATTTTCCATTCAAAAAATGGTAGCTACGAGGTATATGAGTCACAGCTTGCTGTTTCTGTGCGCGTGGACCAGTAAGCTGTGACGTCATAAACCCGCATATAACATTTTGTAAATAGAAAATAAATTAGAAATAAATTACTCCGGCCAAATTAACGTTGATATTTGGGTATATTAGGATATTTGGTAGCTTTTTTGTTCAAGGTATTCTATACCTTTAAGCAATGTGAAAAATATTTTTGATAACAATTTTAATTACACTGAAATGGCCAAACCGATTTTCTTGGTTTTGATACTATAAATAATTTTCTATTATTAATACACGCTCTAATAAAACTCTGAATTTTATTATTATTTTAAACTTTTCTTTACACCAAATTCCACATAAAATATTTTGGTGCCTATTTCTTCAACAGTTTTTACATTAAAAAAAAAAATATATATAATAATAAAAAAATGAAAGCCTCGCACATGAAGACGATATCCTGTAGAGTAGGCAACAAGCGTGACACAGTTTTCAAGAAACACTGAACTTTAAAATCAACTTTTCCTCCTTATTTTTGTAAATATAAAAAAGTAAAACGTAAATATTTACATTTTGTTGTGAAAAATTTTGTTTTGCTTGACTGTAATGATAATATCCTTCGTAATAAAATGGCATCTCTTTAATTTTGTATATCTTAATATTATATAAATTTTGAAACATAATTATAATATTTTTAGTTTTACCATGGTTTCATAAATACCGTAAATTTGTATATATGACAACTTGTATTCATTGAAGTTGCTATATAAATACAAATTATTTCCATAATATTACATAATAAAGATTTTAATATTAATTTTATACTTCAGAAATTATCAAACAGAATACCATAGAATGACTTTACAAACATATTACATAATGTTAAATATAATAGCGTGAATACATTTATCGCAAGTCATAATACAATTTTTTTGTTTCATATGCATATACAGTCAATATATGTATTGAATTATGATAAACTCAATATTTGAATAGAAATAAAAACAAGATGTGAATATAAAACTTTTTATTGATATAATTTTTTTTTTCTTTATAACTATAAACATAAAAGATAAAACAGAACGAGAGGCAAGTATCATGTTTCAAGGATCAAAGTAACCAGAGATGAGAGAAAAAAAATACAGAAATTTTGTTATTATCTGTACTCCAATCTACTTCAAAGCTAAAAAAAAAAAAAAAAAAAAAAAAAAAGGAATACATAAAAAAACGTTACAGATAAAAAAAAAGTAGATTTACATAAAGACGTTTATTGATTTTTTTTTTCTTTTTCATTGATATTAATAGGATAAAAAAGGTTTAGATTAAGAGTTAATACCATCCCTTAAAGCCTATATAGACTGTAAATTTACTTTGAAACGTTTATTACTTCATTTTTTTTTTTGAATATTTTTTTGTGTAATAAAAATTCTTTTTTTCCCTGTTGAAGATCATCATTCATTCCACCCTCTCTCTCTCTCTCTCTCTCTCTCTCTCTCTCTCTCTCTCTCTCTCTCTCTCTCTCTCTCTCTCTCTCTCTCTCTCTCTCTCACTAGATATATAAAGTGAAAATGAAAAATTATCTTCTCTCTCTTTTGCCAACACCCCTTCCTCCTCCTCATCATTGTGCTCTCGACGCCGGAGAAACAAGCAAGTGGAGTGAACAACACAAAAGCTGTATCGATCTTGCTCCCTGCCTCTGACTTCATTTGTCAAAATCTCGAGGCAACAAAATTTTTTTAGAAAAAAAAAATAAGAGAAGAAAAAAAAACAACAAGAGAGAGACGAATTTTTTTTTTCTTTACAAGGAAACGTGAACATTGCACGTTGCGTTAATGCGACAGCATGTGATGAAAATGCGAGTGTCTGTATAAAAAGGGGAAAAAATATAAAAGCAAGCAACAGAGTGAAAAGAGAAGGCGACGATAACAAGAGAGGAAACATCACAGAAAAAGAGAGAGATGTATAAAAAAAATGAAACTGAAGAGAAAATTCTACAAAAAAAAAGTTTGTTTTGTTTTGTTTTTTATAATAAATATGTACATCCCAAACTTCATATACAAACTTTATTTATGTACATTGTTTGTTGTTTATATAATATGTAAACATTCCTTTTGTGTATGTTATCTTACCTTAAATATATATTTCATGTATCATCAAAGAGAAATATCTTCATATCATTTTACTTTGTAATCGTATGCATTGATACAAAAGCATTGTTTACATACATTATATTATATGACATTAATATAAAATTAATTTTATTATTGCTAGTAAAGACTTAATAAAATTATGATATATAAAGAGAGAGAGAGAGAGATGAATATAATAAAGTGATATTTTATTAATAAGAATAACAAATCTTTGTAAATGTCAAGAGTATTTTATATAATTTTTAATGAAGCTAATTAAAATAAAAGTTGAAAAATATAGGGGAGATACAGAGGGACAAAAAATGTAATTTATAAACCAAAAAAAAAGTTGCATGACACCTCTTAGTGTAAAAATGAATGTCGTTTATTTAATATGAAGTGTTGCTGCAATGAATTTTACTTTTTATATTTATATATCTGTATGCAGGGTTGACCTGGCTCACTGCTTGCATTTATTTTTGCTGGTGTTTCTGCCACAGAGAGAGAGAGAGAGAGATCCGTCATTAGCGAGCGAACGACAACCTCTACTCGCAAAGGGGAAAAAAAAGAGAGCAAAAAGAAGAGGTTTTTATTCGCGCGAGTGATGAAAAGCTTGAATTGCTCACTCTACTCACTCTCTCTCTCTCTCTCTTTCTCTCTCTGCCTGTATTTTTTATGAATACACAAGCAACACAATGAATACAAAACAAGTTTCAATTTTTTCCCTCTTTTTACTCACTGCTGACATAATGTATATATATGTGAAAAAATATATATATAACAACAAAAAAGTTTTTTTTTCACTGCTTGTGTATATACAAAATGTTTGCGCAGACACACAACATATACTCTGTATTTATATATATATATATATATATATATATATATATATATATATATATATATATATATATATATATATATATATATATATATATATATATATATATATATATATATATATATATATATAAAATATTATACACACAAGACAGGGAATGAAACAAGCATTGAGAGAAATAAAAATATACATAATAAAAAAGCGGAGTTACTTCATGCGAAAATCATTCTAACTTTACAAAAAAAGCAAACATTTTTCAATTTCATATTATTTTTATGTTACATCTCTCTCTCTCTCTCTCTCTCTCTCTCTCTCTCTCTCTCTCTCTCTCTCTCTCTCTCTCTCTCTCTCTCTCACCATCCTATATTCATATATGAGTAATAAGCTTTTATATTTTATTCTTTTTACTACAGTGTATTATAAAACAAATTTTTTTTATCTTTATATATATTTTTACATTTTTTTTCTTGCAATAAAAATTTAATTCCACATATATATTTTTATATTCCATAAGCTTTATAACAAGCCAACATGCTTCTCTCTCTCTCTCTCTCTTTCTCTCTCTCTCTCTCTCTCTCTCTCTCTCTCTCTCTCTCTCTCTCACACTACTTTTTTTATAATATATAGAGAATTAAATTTTATTTGAGCTTATGTAACAAAATATACATAGAATATAATGTAAATACCAGTTATAACAATAATAAAATAATATATTTTAGAATAATTTACATAAAAATATTTAATATTATTAAATATTTTTTTAAATTAAAAATTTTTAATATAAATAAATAAAAAATTTATTTATTTAATATTCAAATAACGACCGTTAATTTTAAATTACGAGTGATTAGACACCGGGTTATACATATACTATACTTAAAGCTTAAAAGATGTCGTGATATATATATATATATATATATATATATATATATATATATAAAGTTAAAAGATAGCTAAGATTACTTTGCAATAAAAAAAAAGGTCAGTAAACAGTTGTATGACGTGATTTGAAATATCTGCTTGAAAAGACACAAACAATGATCTTTTTTCTTTCTTTTTCTTTCTTTTTCTCTCTGTCTCTCTTCTTGTTTTCATGTCTGAACATGATTCAGTTAGAGTTGTCTTGTTTGTTGTTTGAACCGTGACAACAAAATGTCTTCTACTTGGACTGAAACTGAATGTTCGTACATTTTGCGAAACAGCTAGAGCAAAAAGATACAACTTTGTTGCCTATAGGGTTTTATTATATAAATATATATATATATATATATATATATATATATATATATATATATATATATATATATATATATATATATATATATATATATATATATATTATACGTACAGTACATCATGTAATACACACAGATATAAAGTGTGTGTACGTGTGTTCACCAAAAAAGAGACATGATTAAATCTCTCTCATAAATACATTAGCATTCTCACTTAAAATGATGAAATACTGAAGTGACTAAAGATCGTGTAGCTTTTCATTGAAGCTTTTAGACTTCACTTTTTTATCATGTTAACTTATACATATGTAATATATATTATAGCACTCGTCTTCGATAGAACATTTAATTCCAAGTCACAATTAATCTTTGTGTTTTATAATAATTGAATTTGCTAATCTTTCTCCTACTGTTTTCTATTAAGCTTAATTTTTAATTTTTTAACATAAGCATATTATCAACTGGAGTGGTTTTTCCTCAAGCTTACATCATTTTAATTGTAGGACTCTATAATATTTAAAGAAAGGTTTTAGAATTCTACTTTTTTTCATATTGAATGGCTATTGCTATGAATTTCGTTCCAAAGCTGATTGGGTTCTATGAATAGGTCACTATTGAATTAAGAGTGAATTTTCACCCTTAGTTGGACCTAATATTTCAACCCACCGTGTCTAAAGTATCAGGTTTTTTAAAAAAATAATCAAGATTACTATGTCCCTTCATAACTTACAGTTTTAGTATAATAACTTTTGAAATTCTTTATGTAAATAAAGTCAAAAGTTATGATGAGTTAAGTTTTGAAATTGTACTATAAAGTCTAATGACTACTTGCTGGTCACATAGACAAACCTTTTCTTTGTCCCATGTGACGTTTCTCTCACTTTAACTTTATATATATATATATATATATATATATATATATATATATATATATATATATATATATATATATATATATATATATATATATATATATATGTATAATATTCAGCTGGTCTCAAGTTCTTGTTAATATACACGAGGTCTCTCTCTCTCTCTTTATGTTGATTCTCTCTTTCTCTCCTCAACTCCCATAGTCCCTTCGTATGCATATTCTATGTCATGTTTATGTATTCATGGCTCACACATATTCATAAACACTGAAGTAGCTCACATTTTAATACATGTTCCTTTTTTTAATGTACTTTTTCTTAAATGGTGCTAAAACTCGTAAAGTTAAGTATAGTGTACATAATTTGAGGTAAAAAAAAAGTTTCGGCCTTCGAGTAAAAAATTTTACTCCAAAAATTATGTTTATTTTAGTAGTAAGTGTGCATGAATAAATTTTTAAAAAAAGTTTAAAAATTTACAAGTGAATAAAGATAAAATTATAGTTAAGTACTACTAGCCTGCAAGTTATACAGTCTTTTTGCAGAATTGAAAATTTTCTATAATTAAAAAGATCATATCATTCTCGTTTTGTCATTATAACAATTCTTATATTTAAGCTCTTAGATTATAGAAGTTTTAATTTAAATAAGATTAAAAAATATATATATAAGTACTATAATTATACAATTGAAATTCTATTTTTAAAAATATATATATTTAAAAAACTTCTTTGCTACTTTAAATAATAATATAATTATAAAATATTTAAATAACATATTTAGTAATGTGTTAAGTTAGAAATGATGTTTAAAGTGCCTTTGCTGTACGATGGTAATAAGGCTTTCTAATGAAGCTCGAGCTCTTAATGTTATAAGTGTGGGGAGGGAAGGAGTGGGTTGTGGCTTGCAGGGTGGGTGGGTGTAGGAGGAGGAGGAAGCAAAAGTGAAGACGCAACTTTAGCTCTGTTTACATGACTTGAAATCTTGAGTGGAATTTAAAGTAGAATATGAGGAGTGTTAAACTATGCAACGGTTATATTATTAACATTTTATTTTAACTTAACGTAAGATAGTATAGTACTGTATATAGTCATAATTGAATAACGTATTATAGCTAAAATTTATTGGTACCCTTTATACCTTCTTATATAAAAAACATTTATAGAAGAATTTAAAATAATTTCTATTTATATAATGACACTATTTGAACGTCCATCAAACTTTCATTAATAAATTAATTTTTCTTGAAATATTAATTATTTCGATATTTTGTTATTCCTCAAATAAAAATTATATAGATAAATCTTATAGTAAAATTTACAAACTATATAAATCCACAATGCATTAATAAGTTTGCACCCACAAATATAACCTCAAGTTAACTATCTCTTTGCAAGTTTATGTATTGTATTTCAATAAATTATCGTAAGTATAAATAAAGTTTGTTAACTTGTTAAAGTAATAAACTTTATAAAAAGTTACTTTCATGTAATCATGGCTTTAATAGTTCGAGTGAGCGAGAGAGAGAAAGAGATCTGGGATGAACCAAGGTGTCATTAGCGTTCTCTCCCATGAGACGCCCTCCTCCACTTCTTCACTTTAACTCTCTATAATTAATTAGGAATCTTATTCCTCTTCTCAAACCTACCCCTCCCCTCTTTCTACTTCACTTCCACAGAAATGGATTTGTAATATCACTTAATTAACAAGCGCTAACCTGTGCTATAAAATAATAACTCAAATATTTTTTTAACTATATATTATATAATATATTTTTCTTTAATGTAAAATTAATGATATTAAATTATTACTTATTTATTGAATAAGGTACTTTAAATTTTATTTTAACATTATTAAATTTTCTAATGTTTTCAATAATGCTACATGTTTTTAAATTACTAATAATGAGCAATTATTTTATAATTACATAATTTATATTTTCTACTTTATTTTCTGAATTACGTACTTCCGGTTTTATCGTATTTCCAGTTTTACCGGAATATATTTTTCATAATAATGATACAATTTATGAAAATTTAGTAATAAAGATAGGTTATTAATTAATATAATTTATATTAGAGGAAATGAAATGAATGAGGTTTCTATTTCCGTTACTTATTTAGACGTTACCGGGTATATTATTGTGTAAAAAGAGGGAACTAAAAAAAATATATTATTATTATTATGTGTTTTTAATGTTTTAATTAACTTTTCGCATCAATGCAGTTTATAATTACGGTATAAATCAAAAGATTCCCTGTAGGTAGGAAAAGTAATAAAAATAGCGTGTAGACATAGCGCCTGCAGAAATGTAAAGTATGCAACCAGTTAAGTATATCTGACCAACTGGTTGCCTACCCACTTAGGATGAAAAACTGAGTGCCCCATTTGACTATTATATATAATAAAAAAGAAAAAAAATTAAATAACGTTGTCAGGATTTGCCACCAAATTTAAGTAATCAAAGTTCAGCAACGTTGAGCGTGTTCATTAACTGGATGGGTAACCATATAAAAAGCGTGCCAATTTTTTTTTTTTTACAAACAGATGTAAAACATCATTAAAATATGTAATAATAAATAATAGTAATTTCACTATCAATATTTTAGTATTTTAACTCAATTTATCATTTTCATTATTATTATTATTAATATCGTTCACTGATATATTTATTATTGTTACAAATTTGCTTACATGAGAGAGAGAGAGAGTGAGAGAATAAATTGATATCCGTGCTTCAATAAAATTTGCCACAAATTTTCATTATTTTTGTTTACTACAGTGTTGGTCAATTATCAACTTCATTGCCGCTATTCCATGAAGTGTCAATACATTTTAGATTTTTTTTTATATACAATTACATTTCATGAGGATGAATTTTAAACAAATATTTATAATTAACAATACGTATAATATACATATATTTTATTTCATATAAAATGAGTATTTATATTAGAGTTGTTTTCTATTAGAAAAAAATATCATTTCTGGACCATTAAATATAAATTTTAAAACACTTGAAATATAAAATATATATAAAAATGTATAAATAAAAAAACAATAATATTCAAAAGATAAGTTTTTGAGACACTTCTTGTTTATGTGTTATGAAAGAATTATAAATTTAAATGTTTTTGTGTTATATATTATTTTTTTTTTATTATTCTTTCTCTCTTCTTTTACAGTTTACACTAAAGTTTATGTACTAAACTACTTTCCATAAAAATAAATTTTATAAACAACGTTATATATATTTATTTTTACTCTTAGAAAACATGACAAATTATTATTATTATATATATAAAAAATGAGAGAAAAATATTATATAATATATATTTTTTATTTCTACATGAAACGAAAACATTTACTAAGCTATGAATATAGTTTTTTTTTTTTTTTTTTTTTTAGAGGAATAAATAAATAACAATGTTTTATTATTTAAGACATGATAAAAATGAGTTGTTTAGTAAGTTATACGATTCATGTCAAACCGCTGTTTCACTAACAATTTATAGCCAAAAAAAAAAAAATACAATATCCGCAATTTTACTCTGTATAACAAGCAAAAAAAAAAAAAAACTTTTTTTTTTTTTAACAATTGACTTGTAGTCTTTTTTTACAATTTGGCAGCAGTACACAAGCATGCGATATAAAGTTCAATTCTTGTCGCATTTGCTGACGTCATTGGTTTCATTACACTTTTTTTTTTTTTTTTTTGTTAGTTGAACGTAATAAGTTAGCTGAAAAAAGAAACTAAATAGAGAATATTGATATTTCTACTTCACTTTGCATAAAATTTGTAAACTAAAATTTTGGTCATAATCTCTTTCAAAATTAGCATAAACAATATTATTTACTTTACTGTCTACTGAATAAAAATTCCAATTTTGTAAATGAATAATGAGGCTTACTGGTAAAGCGTGCTGTAGCAAATCATAGGCGACATAGCAAACAAAAAGGGAACTATAATTTCCAAAACTGAGCCAGTTGTGGATTTTATTATTATTATTATTATTATAGATACCATAGAAATAACGTATTATTATTATTATCATGGGTTCTTTTCTTTTTTCTTCTGTAACACCAACACCGGAATCCTACTTGATTCAAGGTGAAGGTGAGAATAATCCAGTACCAATTATCTATTAGAAACTTCAGGTGGCATATAGAGGGATCACAAACTAAGCACTTTGCGCACGATGTTAGCTGTGCCAAGAACTGCAGCTTTCTGCATGACACGTAAATACCTGTCCTCGAGGTTCAACTTTTCTCTTGTTGTTAACCAATCCCTGCTAACCAGACCATTCACAGAAACCAAAACAGGGACAATTTCAACACTTCTTAGCCGATACATATCTTTCAACTCAATGGAAAGCGGCTGGTACTTCCTCTTCTTCTCAGCAACTATAGTAACCACATGATTGTCCAGAGGAACAGCAACATCAATAATTATCGCTGTCTGAGCTCGTCTGTCAAACAGAACCAAAATAATTTAATCGAATTCATTATTTCTTTATTTTTATTATTGTTTTTTTTAGAAAACTTTACTACAAATAACTTTATTGTATGCAAGCAAGATTTTTCAGCAATCTCAGCGGTAAATTAGCATATACACTGCAGATTGATTATATAATATTGATTTATATTTTGAACAAGTGAATTTAACCGAAAAATATAATATTTAATAAATTACACATTAAAAAAAACATACATGTATGTCAATTCAATTGAACATTATCAATATGTTATATCAATTTACGCTGATCTAATATTCAAACAAAATTAGTAACTAAAATATCACAAAATTTGCAGTGTATTTTACCAGCCAAGCGTTCCCACACCCTTATTAAATTTCTCTCTATATACATATAATATAGTTTACCTTAGAGTCAGCAAAATCGAAATATCAACAATAACTATACGTAAAATATGTTGTGTACATATAATTTTAACTTCTTTTTTTTTTTTTTTTTTTTTTGTAATTTTGCATATAATTTTATCGTAGATTTTGTAACGATATGTATACGTTTTTTTTTTTTTTTTTTTTTTTTTTAATTAATTATTATTTATAATAAAATATTATATATACACTGTATGCTTAATATTTGTTAGGAGTGGTCGCTTATAGAACAGAACAAATATATTTACTTTTTAGCTTTTCATATATTGCATGCATGAACGAATAGCTAAAACACTGATGAAGGAAAAAAATGTAAACACACACACACACACATATCACGTATATATACAAAGATTATCATACAGAAACTACTCTTTACATAAAAGAGTAAATAATACGTTTTTTTTATAATATATATCTTTTATAAAGAACAAATATTTTTTAGAATAAATGAAAAGCTTATAGTAAATACAGTCTGAATATGAAAATCATAGAGAAAAAAAAAATTATTATTATCATTCGCTCTCTTTTTATATTTTTCCTATAATAATATATATATATATATATATATATATGAATGGTTAAAATTATATATATATAAATGTTTTTATGGAAAGCTAAATTAAATAAAAATACAAATTAACAGTGTTAATAAATAATGACTATGGTTTATATTTTATATATATATAATATATTATTAATGTATGTATTATGTATTATGTTATAAAAATACTTGTTAATATGTAAAATGTAAAATACATGTTTTTTTAATATAGTTTTTTTTTTTCTTTTTTGTATATGGTGTATATTATCATTAAATTTACAATTTAAAGTAAAAGACAAATTAAAATAACATAAACATAAAAACAAATTCTGTTTAAATAAATAATTAATAAAATACATTTTAATTATGTGTACTTTGACGTCACTAAATGATTTAATTTGTCTGATTTGCACTTTTTACGTATTTTAAATGCAACTGTTATTTAATTATATAAAATATACCTTTTTGTTACGTATACTAGTATTAATATATGATTATAATTCTACACACGGATATCAGAAATAAATGTAATAATAATTATGCTAACTCAATTCCAGCAATATTTATTCTATACAGTAAAATTTAGGCTATACTGTACAAAAAAAATGTTACATTAATTAAATATTAAACTATGCAGAGTTGTTTATGATGTTCTGAAATAGCAACATTTCTGTTATAATGACATAAATTCAGCATAAATTACGTCATTTTTCCTTTTCGTGTATAAGTTGTTGTGAGTGGAGGAATTCTGTTTTATTATTTAATATTATTAAACATTAAGCAAACAATAATTATTAGGTTTTTTTTTAAATAAATTTTTATATATACTTATAAAAAAAAGTAAAAAAAAACTAATAATCCTGAAGCAGAATTTAAATTTAAAAATTAATATATACATTAATTAAAATTTTTAGTTGGTTTACTCAATTTCATTTCTCATCTAAATATTGTTGATTTAAGAAAATATTTAAATTTAAACGTGAGCAAACAAAACTTCTATGACGTAGATGATTAATTTAAATTTTTAATAAAAATAATTTAATCCTAACTATATACGTATAGTAAGTAATTTTATATATATTTAAATTCCTGTGACGGTTATACTGCAAAAGTAATTGTAAATAATGTAACTGCGGTGATGCACATATAAGAACAATATGTATAAATTCTCACGAAATTGCGTGACTCCTGACCATAAGAAACACTCCAAATATAAATCACGTACACTCTGAATTATTTTATCTAACATTTAGCTAGACTCGTAAGTTTTATTATTATTATTATTATTACATGCTATATTAGTAGCAAAAAAAACTTTTTTTACAACCAATTGGAGTATATTTTATATCATCTATAATAAGCTTGTCTTTCAATATGGTGGTTTTTAAAACTTAAATATTAAAGTAAAAAGAAGAAGAAGAGGAAAAATCCTTGTTTTCATAAGCAAATACTTTAAGTTTATTTTATATTAACATATTATGTTAATAGTTAATATATATATATATATATATATATATATATATATATATATATATATATATATATATATATATATATATATATATATATATATATATATATATATATATATGTATAGAAGTACTTTAAAACTTTTTATCTTATTATTCACTATATAAACCTCTCTCTCTCTCTCTCTCTCTCTCTCTCTCTCTCTCTCTCTCTCTCTCTTAACTTTTATTATTTATATATAAAAGTTATAATAAAAGAATTAAATATATATTTTTTAGGTTTTTTCAGATTTTAAATAACATTATATATGTCGTTTTTAATCATAGTAATAATAAATATTATTTTTAATAACTTTGTATTTTAAATATAAAAAACTTCATTATTTTTATTCTCTGTAGTTTTTATATTATAAAGATATTAAACTTTATTAATGTATAATTAAATTGCTGTATTAAATATGTATAAAGAGAGAGAATTGTGCACTTCTATTTAAAAGCGTAATTAACTGTTTATATAATATAGATACATACAGACATATTATTATTATTATAGAATGAGAGCAAGTAGTATATATATACAGTATAATATGTATATATATAAAACGAGAAATGGTGTGGGGTTTTAGTTTCAAATTACATATTCACACCCATATAAATGTAAACCGCAGTAAGCTAAGTGTATATATTAATAATTACTAAAGAGAAAAGATAAAGAAATGTAGTTTAAGTATATTATTCATAGTGCTCAGATGTTGAGTTGCGTGTGGATGAACGTTTAGGGTGGGTTGACCACGGTGGTAGCTTGGCATGGTGTAGTCATATATATATATATATATATATGTACTGTACAGGCAGGCAGGCAGGCAGGCCAGGCTAGGCAGGCAGGCAAGTGCTTTGACCACACCCTAGAGAGTCAGTCAGTCCAAAACCAACCGCAGCAGCAAATATCGACCTATCTCTCTCTCTCTCTCTCTCTCTCTCTCTCTCTCTCTCTCTCTCTCTCTCTCTCTTTATATATACACACAGTGCTCTTGAATAAATGAGAACGTCTCACAGTATTCGCTTCAGTCTTCTTGTATCATAATGGAGAGGCAGGCACCTTCCGTCAAACTATATAACTTTATACTCTCTCTCTCTCTTTGTTCTCCCTACCTCTCTCTCTCTCTCTCCATTATCTCAAGAAGTCATATTTTATAAAGCATAAATGTCATCTAAAACTTTACTGTTATTATATACACTATTGGTCATACTATGTAATTTAAATCTTTATATATATATGTATATAGAGGGGGGAAAAATTGTTATGATCAATATAATGCGGTATTTTTTCTATAAAAACATTGATTTCATTATTATACTTTCCATCTAACATAATATACAAAATTAGCAACAGTTTTTTAATATAAATATTAAATCAATGCTATAGTTTAAAGATATTTGCTGCATGTTCAAAAAAACTCTTTTTTTTTATTATTATTATTATTTTAATCAATTTTTGTCTGCATAAATAAAAATACCTTATTCATTTTCAGTTAATCCCTATATATGTATGTATATGTTTAGTAATTTAGGGTTTTTTCTATAATATTTAACGTTCTGTATACATCTATTAAACTTTTACGTTGATTACTTTACATAAAAAAAAACTTTATATACCCCTTTTCTGTGTATATACTTACTAACAAACAAAATAATACGAGCAGTGTTAATCATCATACATATATTAATACAAATGAGAAAGTAATATTTCTATATTTAAATATTTTTATATATATCAAAAAATATATATAAAAAAAGGGGAGATATAAAATATACGATGCAAATCCCCATATAGAACCTTTTAGGTTATGTATATATGTTCCAAAATAAAAAAAACCTTATACAGATATTTTTTAATAGATATATATTTTTATAGAATATACTGAAAGGTAAAGATTTAATAAATTCTATTAATAAAATTGAAGAAAATAAATCAAAGAGAAAAATAAGTCACTTTCATGAATAGTTCAAAAAGTTACAATTAAAGTTGGATCTTGTCAAAAATTTAATTAATAAATTCTCAAGCTAAAAAAAAAAAAAAAAGGCTCCCTTTACAATGTAAAATATTATTTTACTCTCATATTTTAAAGCATTAAAAAAAGGTTTCTCTTAATAATATATATATATATATATATAGTATAAAATTAGCGAGAGAAGGTATATGAAAATAACATTGAGATATAAGAGGGTGTGAGACGAGAGCAAGTTATTTAGTCAATGTCACACTTGCGTACGCCAGTTTAATATGCTAACAGCAACCCCCGCAAGCTGCTAATGTAATCAGAGAAGTGAAAGAGAGAGAGAGAGAAAAAATCCTACACTCGTTGATAAAAAAAGGGGGAGTATTCATATTGTATAAATACGAAAAGTAAAATTTGTAATTCTGTTATTTCTTCTTTTCATTTCTCTCTCTCTCTCTCTCTCTCTCTCTCTCTCTCTCTCTCTCTCTCTTTCAGCAAGTGATTTAATTATAAGACCTCACACTGTGTTCTATAACGCTGACAGAAATATATAAAGGTATTTCACGCTGTATTCTATATTATATTATGTTCCAATGATAATGTTATATACATATTGTGTTTGTGTAATCAAATGTACCTTTTACATGGCGTTGAAATAAAAATTTTATCACAAAATATTCAAAGAACCATCTTTTTCCAATTTTATTTTACTTTTTTTCCCTTCTCGTTTTTTATATAAAAAGAATTTTGTAATCTACATTTTTTTAATATGGAAGTGGTTTGTAATTCATGGTAAAAAAAAAAAAAAAATGAATTCAAATAATTTATAATAACCTCCCATTTTTTTTAAGCTTCTCTTTTTAGTTGTGTGTAAAACTTGGTGTATATAAAGATGAATTTTTTAAATATTTTTTTAAAAATCTTTTTTATGCTTTCTTCTTCATTAAGTTATAAATGTAAATAAAAACTTGGCACTGAGGAGTGTAAATTGGAATGGATGAAAATTAAAATGGAAAGTTGAAGAAAAAAAAAAAAAAAAGTAGAGAATCCACTACGTATATATAATTGTAGAGTAGAAAATAAATATACAAAAGCGGAAGGCACGTTCAGAGAGTAGAGAGGAGAAAAAGAGGGTGGTAACATTGGGGGTAGATAAGCACCCTTCTCACACCCTTACATATACACAGTCGACTAACACTTCGCTTTTGCTCTTCTCTACACTAAAATCCCTCACTTTTGCCCTAATTAAAACAAGCTATATCTACTATGCTGCAAGCGTAAATATATATACCAAAGTTGAGAGTGAGAAAGAGCATAAGAGAAAGAGAGAGAACACGTAGTTATCTATCACGTGGTGAGCATGAAGAGAATAGAATGCATGAAGATATAGTGTAGCAGCTAAAAAAGGGGTTGATTCTCCCTTCCTTCCTCCCTTACTTTACAATAAAACTACTCCCCCACACCCAACCCTCCGCATATCTCAAGTATAAGCCGGCGTCGAGTACCACTGAGCAAGAAGGGTGGTGGTTTCTGAGGCTCGACACGCACTTCGTATACAACAAAGAACATGCTACACTGTTAGAAATTTTTATATAATTTGATTTTACACTGAGAAAAATATACTTAACATGTTTTGGAATACAATATCTAAGTGAAAACATACATAATTATACATTTCCATTACTTTGCTACTAAATGATTCATATTTTAATTACTTTAAAAAAAATAACTTCCGCCATTACCGGAAATACATGCTATTCTCTGCACGTTAGCCTATAAATCAGTATATATTAATATTTGATATTTTTATTTAAGTATTTAGCCTAATTCAGGGGGAGGGGGGCAAATGTATTGGATGTATCGAATCAATGACAAAATGCTTTCAAACACACCTATAAAATGGAAAAAATATTGAAATTTATAAATAAATTTTTAATTAATTACCGAGTACTTTACTATAGAGTGTATAACGAGCCTTGAAAAAGTAGAAATATATTACATAGAGAATTGCAATTCTAAGTATTATATCCTTCCTGCTTATATATATATATAGGGAGAAAGTTCTTTATGCTCTCTCCAATCTATATTAAGTGAACCCCTCGAAATATACTTTTTCCCCTCTATCTATCTCTCATTCTCATTCACTCTTACATAATTTTGTATCTCTCTCTCTCTCTCTCTTTCTCTCCCTTCCTTATTCTTGAAAGTCGCATTATATTATATAAGACTAAAGGCAGTCAACAATTGTTTAATCTGGTACGATGTCAGCCAGATGTGATAGTTAACCGTGCGTATAATGCTCATGTCGACAGCACACTACCAACACCCCCACACCCTTATTCTTCTCTACAAGGGAGAGAGAAAGATCGTATAATAAGAGAGAAAGAAAGAAAAAAATAAAATCGAGGGAGGGATTGCCAAGTCAACCAAATTGATTATATTGTTGACTAAAAAGGGTCCACAATTTATTTTTTCTTTGTGTATATAATGTGAGAAAAATAAATGAAGATGTACGTTATAATACACTGTGTATAATTTAATTTTCAACTATTTCATTACACAAATTATTATCAATTTAATAAATTATATTTAATTGAAAATTATTAAATTAAAACTTTTTTGTTTATTAAAATATTAAATGATTAAGAAAACAATAAATTATATCTAAATTTTTATTAATTAATAAGCTATGTGAACTATTTGAGTTTGTTTTTGTTTTAGGCTTTTAAATAAAAAAAAATAATAAAAAAATAATAATAAAAACAAGTTTTTTTGTCTACTGTTTTTACTATAATTAAACTAAAATAATAATAAAACAGTAATGCCATTTCTCTTTTGAATAATAAAGTTTTAATGCTTTTGTTTTTTTATATAACAAAACACTCTTACAATTTTTTTAGTTATAAATTACCACAAAGCATATATGTATCAATTAAAATATACGTATGATGAACTTAAATATAAAACAACGGTTTTTAAATTATTCATATACAAAAATAATAATAATAATAATAACAAATGAAAGCAAATCACAAACAGTGTTTGGATGAAAACGTATGTGGTGAGAGAGAGAGAGAGAGAGAGAGAGAGAGAGAGAGAGAGAGGAAAAAGTTGTTTGTTTTATGCATGAAGTTGGTTTGTACGTGGGTCCCATTTCGCCACTGTTTTTGTATTTTTTTTTTTGTATTTATTCTCTTGGGAGATGACATAGATTAGAGTGTAGCTGTGTGTGGTGGTTCACTGTAGCGTGCTGACGTGACGAGAATCTTGCAACACAAGCGAATTTCATACTTCTCTTTTTTTCTCTCTGACTCATTTTTAAATATTATATATCTCTCTCATTAATATTTTAAAACACTGCTTATTATTCTACTTTTTTTTTTAGGTAATACGATCAATTTATTTTATCATGATAAAAAAATTATCCTGTTTTCTTTTTTACAACAGATTTTTAATAATTAAACTATAGCTTATAAGCTTATGATATAAAATTATTATTTACAACGCATGTTGTTTTATACCCAGCTTTTTTTATTGAAGAGTATACAAAAACAAAATATACAAAGTATGAAATTTTAGTTCCACATAGTCAAATGTATTTTTTTAAACTATAAAAGTTAATTATTGAGATGCTCACTTGTTTAACGTTGTAAAATATAGGGCTTTACCTAAGTTTAAGAGGAAACTGAAAGTTGGTTGGTGGTCTATAGTTATCGAAATAGAGGTATGAACCATTGCAAAAACAAAATAAGAGGTTATTTCAACCGGAAGCACTCCTTTTCTTGGATTGTAATTAAGTTATAGGAATAAAAATTAATCTATATAAACTTCGATATTTCATTGGTCACCTCTAAAATTGTAAATTTTAGTGGTAAACTACCCCTAAATTCGTGAGGGGCTGAAATTAGAACCTTTTATTTGTCACCACTGTCTTTGGCGCATCAAGTTACGTCAAGTTGGAGAAAATTGGTTATGAGCAAAAGGGAGTGCATCCGGTTGTAAAAAATCTCTGATCTTGTTTTGGAAAAAAAGAACCACCGATTATCGGAACCAAATGATAAATCTGGTCTAATTCTTTCATCAGCGCAGCAGTATAGAAATGGCAAAAGTTTTGTAATAAATCATTTTACAAAACGAAATCATTTGCATGTCCTATACATTCGCACTGACATAAAAATCTTTTCATCTTACTCACTCTTTGTCTGTAGACTCGTACAGTAACTAGATTGACTTGAAATATTATAGTCAATTTATTAGTTTAATGAATAAGCTCTATAATATTGTGAAAAGTTTATACTTACTTACTTTACGTAATAAAATCTTCTTTAATCTTTAATATAATAATATGAAATAACAGTGCCTCGGTAACTATGGGCATCCGGCTCTAATGAGCTCGCGGAAAAGTGTCCCTCCGCACCCAGGAGAGAACATCACCCCGATGGTGGTGGTCAGGGCCTAGTGCCCAAATAGCCATCAACTCGCCTACTAGCAAAATAGTCACAGTGTTTTGAGTAGTGACAGAGTGCATGCATCTTGTCTTCAGTACGAGCCCGATGCACGCAATAGCCCCCCACATCATCGAGTATAAGAAGTAATAAAAACAAATAATAATAATAATAAAACACGGAAAAAATCAGTAAGATCTGTGAATAGATGTACACACTATTGTAATAATATTTTTTTACCATTTAAATCCAGCACGTGTTTTTTTTCTCATAAGAATAACATTGCAAATTTAGCGCGAGTTTTTTAAAGGTAAAATAAATTATCAAAATTGTGTGTACGTAACCCAAAGCACCGAGTCACGCATTTTTAAATTAAATTCTATATATAATAATGAAACCACAAATAATAAAAACAAAATAAATTTTACTTCTAAAATTTTTATATATATAAATTTCTTGTTAAAAAAATATATTATATGAATAATATATTATACTGTTGAATTAAATATTATTATTTTAACCATATAAATTTTTTTCCCATCATATATAAACTGTGCGTTACAAACAAATATAATATAGAGTAATATATAAATCAAAAAGCATTACAATTTTTTTTTTACCATTAAAAATGATAATGAAAACCGAAATGATGTGGTAAATAACAATAAAATCCTAATTATATACATTACTTACTGAGAGCAAAATATAAAAATAAATAATACCTCATTTTATATCAATTTAATTGAACACCATAATATTGAAAAAAAAAAAATAATAATAATAATTACTTATTTTATAAAATTATATTATACATCGAATATTAAATATTACAATAAAAATACTTGTGACATTGTTTTTTTATTATTTTATTCACGAAAAGTTTAAGTATTATATTATTATGATATTATATTATATAATAAAAATATATAATAATAATAGTAATATTTTTTTTATGGACTTTAAAAAATTTTATGAACTTTTTATACAGCCATTATTTCTAACTTATTTTAATGTTATATTATAACTATTTGTACGATGTTGAAATGAAAGTAATGTTTTTGTGTGTGTGTGTGTGATTAATATTATCACGATGGAGCACGAAAGTTTTTTTTTCAAACTGCATAAACTTATTTCCCATTTCTCCTTCACAATATGCTTTGATTTAAATATATGAGTGTTTTTTTTTTACCAGATATTTAATTATGTTTTTCTATATACATATATAAAATACACATAAAAGTATAAGTACATTTTATATAATATTATAGGTTTATGTAACTCTCTAATATAAAAAAAATCACTTTTTTGATAATAAAAATACATTAAATACTATATCAAAAATAGATTAAAATCTCTCTCTCTCTCTCATATACGCAACAAAACCTAAATAGAGTGTGAATAGTACTTATTAAATATTTATTAACACTACAATATTAAATTGTGTGTATGTTTACATAAAAATATTTTATAATTACTCGTTTTAAATTATTATCTTACTTTATATAAATAATATGGTTTTAATTACTATACGTTTTAATTACATAATTAATTGCTTTTTTATATTTAAATTTTGCTAGCACTCTTTTTTTTTTTTATATATATATATATATAACATTTTACGTATTTATTTTTTATATATTTAATGTAATGTTTATTTACATTATCATTTTATATTAAATGGAAATATATATTTTATTGATATACATTACATATTATAATTACACTTATTTAACATATGTAAAAAGTGTTTGTTATACATTATTTTATTAATAATGATAAACATAATGCATTCCTTTGATCAAAATTTATTAAAGCAGAAAAATCTAAACTTATACATGCACTGCAGGATGAGACAAATCTAAATATGTAAAAATATATTTGCATGAGTCTCCATAAAAACTGTTTTATTATAAGCCTCTTTGACACTATAACATTAAAATCGAATGTTATTTTAATGAATTTTTTCTCCGCTATCTTAAAAATTCACATTCCATAAAAAATTTATTGGTAGTTCAAATAAAAAAAAATTATTGAATTCATTATTTCTTTATTGTTTGAAAACTCACTTGAATAGCATGCATTTAAATATATTAATCGTGATGTGTTTTTTTTATTAAATAAACAGTAATACTCAACTCAGAAGTTTATGTATAGAGTGAGTGCGCATATGACGTCATTCTGAATGCTTTTTGATGCTCTTCCTGAGCAATGAATAACATTTCTCAGCATAGGACAAATGTAGTTTTTGGCTATATTTTCTTTGGAAAATTAGCTATATATTAGTTATTATTATTTTTCTTGCATACTTGAAAAACTAATGCAACCTGTTAACTGCATCAATGCTCTTAAAAAATATATATTGCAAAGTATTTTTAAACTGCAAAAATAAGTCATTTTCCTATACTGCATGTCCCATGTTATTTAGCGCTCACTTATGGTGTCGAATTTAATACCGTATACGACACAGACAAGTGAAGTATAATATATAAATATATTTAAATAAATTGGGTAAACACAATTGTCTTTGTATTATATGTATTTTAAATTATACATTGTTCGTACATATTTATGTTGACTATCATTTCTAATTGTCTTGCTAATGAAGCAATAATCTATAGTGACTGATGCATTTTGTATGTATTGTGTGTGTAAGATAAAAGAAATGAATTAAGGAGGTAAAAAAACTACTGAGGGATTTTTAGTAAAAAGTTATAAAGAAATAACATCTTGAAATTTTTCACAGTGCATGAGGATAAGGTACCTTCCAAAATGTAAAAAAATTGGTGGGTAACCATGCTAGATTTAAAAGTATGACATTTTGAAGTTTTAGTCCTATAAGAGCCTATGTTAATTTCAATAATTATTTTCTCTGTTATGTGATGGTCACAGGTTCTGATTTTTTTTTCTTAGATAGCTGTTACTATTAACTTTCAAATGTCATCATAAAGTTTGGAAGTTTTCTTTTTAGATTTTGAGAAACAAGCCATCTCTAAATACAATCCTTAAAAATTTTGAATTTGACCTTTCAACAATGAAAAAAACAATTGAAAATATCATGGGTGTGAGAGTACTTAGAAGATTTCTTTATATAGTGTACTTCATAAGCAGATGGTACCATAAGCTTTCAAATGAGACCAAAAATTAGGGGTCAACTTTTGAATTGAAGAGATACGATCCTCCTAAATACGATCCTCATTGTTGTAAGTACTTGATAAAACTTTATATTGCGGTATCTGAGATCATGATTATTTGAAAAGAGAGAGAGAGAGAGAGAGAGAGAAAAGCTTCTATCCTGCAATTTTATCTTTTTCTCATTTCTCTCCCTTCTACTCTGAATCCCGTTCCGATCATCAACATCATTTGTCTACAGAGACTTTTGGGTACAAAAAAAAAAAAAAAAAAAAAAAAGGGAAGCAGAGGGAAAGTAACTTCCTTTTCCCTTGGGTAATTTTAACATTTTGAAATCCCCTAAAGGGAATAAGATATAAGGTCATTGACCTATAAGAACTTCTTCCCTTCATCTTTTTTTTTTCTTTATCAAAAGAAACGTGTAAAGAATAAGTATAAGAGCTAGGGGTCGGAAAATCTCTTAAAAATTATTCCATAAGTTACATTTTCACAAGCGTATATAATTAAAGAATTTTTTTATATAAAATAAAATTATGTAAATATTCAAAATAAAAATATGAATTATTTTTTAATCAAGAAATATAAATATGTACATTTATAAAACTTTAAAAAAAAATGAGGGGAAAAAAACGTTTATTTTGTGATATATATTTTTGCTTGTAATGTAAATATTTACTTTGTATCACGCAGAAAATTAATCTTGTACGTGCAAATATTGAAGGAGAAAAAAAAATGTATAAGAAGTTTTGTGTTGTGAGATTAGTCCCCTCTCTTTTTCCTTTAGTTTGAGTATATAGAAATGTATATAAGCATCATGCAAGAGGGGTGGGTTATGTTATAGTAGTTAAAGCTATAAGGGAGAGAGAAGATGCAAAAGATCTCGTCTAGAATATTAAAATGGTTTTGTGGAGACATGTCACTAGGGACGTGGTTTGAATACACGAATATTGTTCACATCACTAGCTTATACCAGTAAAAAAAAAAAAAAAAAAAAAAAAAAACTTCTATACTTCTCATTGCCATGCATACCATAGTATTAGACAAATATGCAATCAAGTATATAAAGAGGCAACGGCTTGCTTATACTTGCTTGCATCACTATATATATATATATATATATATATATATATATATATATATATATATATATATATATAGTGGCTCATATTGTCTTTCACATGCCGCAATATACTTTAATACTATAATATACATTTATATTATAGTATTTTTATATTTACTATTTTTTTTTTTACATAATAAAAGAAATAGGTCAGTAATATAATATTTTTGTCTGCATTGCGTTTTATATTGAGTGATAGTTATTTAAATATATATAAGATTCATGATTAAAGAGATTTTATTGTTTATACATTGTTTTTTATTGGTACATAATATTTGCAAAATAGTGTTTCATTTATTGTGTAAAAACACATTTTATATTTTTTATACGCAATTTTATTATACAACTTTTTTATCATTTTTATTATAATATAAATATTTATCACAGTTATCTCTAAAATGCGGTATACAAAAAAAGAACCCATGGCAAGTGTGTAAGTTATCATAAATTTAATAAGTTTCACTTAATATATTCATGTATTGCAATGTAGGGTTTGAATTGTGCACGTTTTACTTTTATAAGAGTTTATAAAAGTCATTTATATATATTTTTTTACAAACTTATTTCAAAGAAATCTTTGCAGAAAAAAAAAAAAAGAAAAGTTATCAGGAAATAAATTAGCAATATACTTTGTATTATAGTATATTAAAAATGTATAAGGCTTTCATTTAAAAAACAAAAAAGAAAATAGTTAAAAGTTAAAAACAAGTTGCACAAGATGTTGTGTGGAAAGAAGTATTAAAAGGAATTACATTTTAGCTTTGTATTGCTAGAGTCGTAAAGTCGAAGTATTTTTTGTTGTTACAATAGGTTTTTTTTTTTTTTTTTTACCTCAGCACTTCATTCCACATCAAGGCAAACTTTGCACTTGTTTACAAGGAAACTACCTTTGTATTGTAAGCTTTTAGCAGCATTAAAAAATGGAGAAGAGAGAGAGAGAGAGAGAGAAGAGGAAAAAAAACATAACTATAGATTCTATTCTACAAAATGCACTTTGCTTTACATCCTGGAAGGTAGGCAACTTTTTTTACACATTGATTATGCAGGTTGCATATCTACTTCTCATGCAGGGGCTTTGAACACTCGATTACTAATGTAAAAACCCTTTGAAACTGAAGGAAAAAAAACTAGTATAAATATAAATGGGATATTCATTTTTGTAATTAAAAAGAGTAACTTAAAAAAGGAAAAACAATATATTTTTTTTAATTAACAGACTAACGATGGTTTCCATTAGACAATTACAATTCCTGCAAACTAAATTATAAAACAAATAAATCAATACTTGAAGGAGAAAAAAATGTATTAACTCCAAATTTGACTTGTTTAAGCTCGCACGCATACAAAAATTCAAGTTGTTTAATTAAGCATTAAAACGACTGCATATTGATATACAAAAATTATAAGCTATAAAATATTTTAAGTTTTATAGTATAATACATAATACAAATTAGGCAGACATTACTGTATCATAGAAAATTTTCAACAAAATGACTTTTCCCGCCCGTAAGCTACAATGCTAACTAACAAGTAAGTAGTTAAACCGTAGTTAACTTGTTATTTTGATTGTTGTAACAATTAAAAAAAGATAACTAAGGTTTAACTAGAGATTGCAGCTTACAGCCCTTATAGGACCATTTGTATAGATAGGGAAATAATTAGCATAATTAAATATAATGCAAATCACCCTTATCAGAAAATATACTTAAGCTCGTACTAAAAACAATGTACTGAATATAATTAATAAATTAATTACTCGTAATACTTACATATAGCTACTATTACTTATACACGGAAAAAATAAATTACGTAAATTTATGATGCATTGAATAATTAAATACGTAAAACTTGTTGAACAAAAGAGTTGTGTAATATCCTATAACAAAACTGAAAATAAACGTTGATTTGGCCGGAGTCATTGATTTCTATGTTTCATTTCCCATTTACAAAAAACGGATGCGGAGAATGACGTCACAGTTTGCTAGTCCACGCGCGCGTAAATCAAGAAAGTTGTGATGTCACTCTTGACATCCGCCTTTTTGTGAATGTAAAATAAATTAGAAATAAATTACTCCGGGCAAATCAACGTTGATTTTCAGGTATGTTAGGATATTACCTCTTGTTGGACAAGTTTTTTTGTTCAACGTGTTCTGGCTTTACTATACTCCAAAGCAAGAACACTGCTATTTTTTAATAACATACTGTAAGTAAGTATATGCTGAATATATTAAGATATTGTATGTAGTATAATCAAAGGGACCGGATTTACAGGTGCATATATCTGCTTGCGCCTGCAGAAACAGCAGTTACTTTTCCTGCTGCACAACTTATTATCAATTTGTAAAATATTTCCTATCTATCTGTAGTTTACCTCAAAATACCTGGAATGAACAAAAATATATAAATATTTATTAAATTGTTGTGCGGTACGAGGAGCAACCAAACTTGCAGGCGCAAGCAGACATTTGCAACTAAAAATCCGGTCCCTAAAATCACTTTACGTAAGTACAAATTGTGTTTTTATGAATAAATATCACTGCATTGAGCAAAAAAAAAAAATACTTATTTATTTTTATCCATGTATTATTACGTTTTATTATTCTATACTGATATGTTTTTTAAAAACTAAAAAGAAAAATTATATCTTCAATTTTTATTTATTACTGTATATATACCATAATATTGTTATAAAGTGTGTTAAAAAACGAGTTAAATACATTTGCTTGTCTGTTATGTCAACGCTATATATATAAAAATATAATTCAATAAAATAGAATATTGGAAAAAATATATCATTGAAACATTTGATATAACATCGGGAGTATTAAATTTCATTCTATATAAATATGGATTTATAACGCGCATTATTACGTAAAAGAATTTCCTCTCTCTCTCTCTCCAATGATTTTTATATCAAAGCTTGTCATTTTTTTTTTTTTTTTTTTTTTTTTTTTTTTTTTTTTTTTACTATTTAAACTTTGATTTAAAATTATTGTGTTTTGTTGTAAAGCTTGAACATTGATTTTTATATTATATACACAATGTCAAATTTAGCTGTTTCTTTGTTATATATACCAACTTTGCAGAATACTTTTTGTTTCCACTTTGATGTTTCATATTATATAGTTTTGCTTGACATTTTTTTAAGTATAAGTAATAGAAATGTCAAATATAATATGCAATTTTTTATACCATAAGGAGAATATATTATACTTCAAAAATACTTTTAGATGAGAAGTTAGTATAATATACATAATAAAACATATAACCAAAATAGTAAGAACTCTGAAAAAAATTTAAATTTTCTTACTGATATTTTTTTCTTTGTAAATTTTGTAATTTAGACATAAAAATATTAATACTTTTTCGTAAGTCTCTAAAAAAAAATAAAATAAAATAAAAAATAAAAATGACAAGCTTCAAAAAATAAATTTGAAAAATTTCTGTAAAAAATTTTAATGGGTTGAAATTTTCGGGCAGTAATTTTCTAGAGAGAGAGGGAGAGGCTAAAAATAGGATATTGTAACATAACATTATATGTAAAGGATATATAGGAAATTATGGGACTTTCTCAATTTTACACAACGCTTGTTAGGATTATATCATGCTTCTTAATAAACTATATTTTTAGTTCTTGACGTGAAATAATTGGTTATACCCATATCACTCTGGCTGCGTACAAAGGGCGTACTTGCATTAGGCTAAAATCATGGCTAAGCGCATCGCGCCATAAGATTAACATGCACAATATACGCAAGTACGCCCTTGGTTGTACTGCACAAAAATGCAAGTATGACTTTTGTAAGACGACCTTGAAATGCAAGTATAACCTTTAGGCGCACGCAGCCAGGGCGATATACAACTTCATAAAAAAAATAATAAGTATACAAAATCTACAATTGCCTTCAAAATCTCATCACATAAAATATTTGACAGTATTTTGTAACCATAATGTTAGTTTGCATGTTTTGTAAAAGGAAATAGTTGATCCGACATGTAAATATAAAATAGTAAAGTAGTTTGGCTAACACTCTCAGCAACTCAAAACACGCCATTATTATTAAAACACGAAAAAAATATAAATAGTCTAACAGCTTATTATTCCTATACACCCTTGAGTATATATAAGAATAAGATATAAAATAAAAAACAAGTAACCCACTTCTTATATATATATACAGAAAGTACTTTGTGCATTTTAAGTATATAAGAATTAGCATTCATAACATGTCTACTTTTATATAATGCAGATATTCATGCCATTGTACCAGCATTATAATGTATAAGATGAATAAAAAAAAAATATATTATACAAAAACTTTTCTCATATTATATAAAGTTGTTATAGAAAAGGAAAAAGAGATTTTGTATTTATTATTTTATTTTTAATATAAAAGTTAAGTGATAATTGGAATCATTAAGTATTTTCTAACTTAAAAAAAACTTTTCTCCTCTATAATTCTCTCTCTTTCTCTCTTTCTCTCTCTCTCTCTCTCTCTCTCTCTCTCTCTCTCTCTCTCTCTCTCTCTCTCTCTCTCTCTCTCTTCTGAGAGGTATAAAAGAAAATATCGTTCAAGTATGACATAAATAGGAAGTAGATTAAAAGAGAAAAACTGAAATAGCTAGGGAGAGAAATGTGAGCTGCAAGTGAGAGAGGGAGAGAAGAGAGAGAGAGAGAGAGAGAGAGAGAGAGAGAGAGAGAGAGAGAGAGAGAGAGAGAGAGAGAGAGAGAGAGAGAGAGAGAGAGAGAGAGAGAGAGAGAGAGAGAGAGAGAGAGAAATCTATATCAATCAAAGTTCTTCGCAGAAAAACTTTATACAGAGAGACTTTATATTATATTGAGAGATTTAAAGAACTTATTTTATATTATATAGAAAAGAAAAACTTGACTATATACACTCTAGACTGAAAAAGATTTCTAAACTAATGAAGCTTGCAATAAAAATAATTTTTATATCATTTGTTACATTCCATAGTAATTATTTGTTTTACTTCTATTAATAAATATATTTTACTTATTTCTTGCTTTAAATTTTTTTAATTATATAAGAATAATTAATATTTAATACTATAAATATCTTATTACCACTTCACTTACCGTGGTACCAGTATTATAAGTTCCGCCTACATATTAAAAGAAAAAGTCTTTTGAAGTTCAAACACCTACTATATAATATATTATGCAACATGATAAAATTTCACAAATTATAATTTATAATAATATATACATGAATATTACTAATATACAAGACTAATAAACTAATTACTATTATGTTACATATATATATATATATATATATATAAATATTATAATACAAGAAGAAAATAAACATGGGTGTTATTATTTGTAAATAAATTAATTTTTAACATTTTTTAAAGCTTCAATTAAGTTGTTAATCTAGATATAATTTATTAATATAAAATTAATCAAATTCATCCCACACATTAAATGTATAAAATAATAATATAACTATTATTATTATTATATATATATATATATAATATTTTTTGTTTTGTTATATGAAGTTAATTATACTCCGTGATATTTTGTTTTCTCATATGATTCGTGATTTGTTCGTGAAGTTGTTATGTACCAGGTCACGGTTCTCGCGTAAAGTCAGCGCACGCTGTAATTGTTCCGTCACACCTCGTTTATTTTCCACCTATATAGTTTCCCCCCCCCCCCCCCCCCACCTACGTACTTGCTTACTTGCTTGGCTTGCTTGGTATATAATAAACTGTATATACACATATTACTTGTTTCATCGCTAAAGTTATACGATGCATATTAATAAACGGTAGCATTAACATCATCGCTATTGCATTGACTCATTTTGTATTATATTATAATGCAGCAAACATACGTTATAAGTATGATTCAAATAATGTACATACATTTTTTTTTTCATATAATAGTGCTGCTCAAACATTTTTTTTATGCCATTACATTAAAAAAACTGTATTCCATGCTGTTGTTATATATTGTATAGTATATAGTGTTAGTATATTATATGATTAATGTAAATTTTCTACTCTTTGTACCCTGTCTGTTATTATGTAAATTATCATATTATTTATGTATAAATTCAAGTTATAATAATAATAATAGATATAATATGTTATAATATATAATTTATTGACAAGTTTCAAATATTTTTTATAAATATTATTAAAAAAAAATAATCAAATTTATAATAAATTAAATAATATTCAGAGTAAAAGATTTTATTTGATTTAAAATCATTATTGATATATATATATATATATATATATATATATATATATATATATATATATATATATATATATATATATATTTCAGCAGACTAATAAATAATATTAAAAATATATTTTATTTCCCATGAATAGGTATAGAATATTAAAACCATATGTAAATATATTTATGAATTTATTAATTATTATCAAAATAAAACATATATATAATAATAATTATATGAAAAGTAAATATTTATATACTATAGAATAATTTTCAGTATACAAATACTACTTAGGGCTATCAAAATATTGAATTTTTATTTTATATTTAATTAATTAATTTAAATCTAAAAAAAAAAAAATTTGTAAATTTTTATATACATTTACTTACAAATTACATTAGCAATTTTGCTTAAAAAAACAATTATAACTTGTAAAATTAGTTAAATAAAATTTTGTTTGTACCTATATATAAAATAAACAAACAATAGCATGATAAAAAGTTGTTTTTTTTTTTACATTTTTTTTTGTTTATATACATATGTTCAAAGTGAATAATAAAATAATGTAAATAGGGTGGGGGTATGTATAATAATATAGAAAATTTAAATACACTCTTGTACATTACCACTTCATTGCTTCAAAAAAAAAAAAAAAAAAAAAAAAAAAGCTATGAACCATTTTACTATTATTATATATAATATAATAAAATAGCTTTATATAGTTTTGTAAACAAATGTCTTTTATTACTCAGTAGAGAATTAATTGGTCTCTTGAAATTGTTGGTCTCTCTCTCTCTCTCTCTCTCTCTCTCTCTCTCTCGTAGAGAAGTGTAAAATAAAACAAGAAAGCAAGTAACAAACAAAATAACGATGGTAGAAGCAAGTTAGTTCATGTTATATATATACTACTTGAAAAGCTTACGCACAATTTATTTGAGCCACTCTCCTATAAAAGCATTGTTGTCTCAACAAAGGAGGAAATAACATCAAGTACTTGTCAAGTGAGATTGGGGGGATGGTGAGATTTTAACTCGCTCATATACAACTGGACTTTTGTTCATATATTGGTCCATTGACGTTGTTGATATTATTTAATAAAAAAAAAAAGTTTTTATTTGAATTGTTTTGTTAAAAGATGTTTATAAAATAATAAAACAGGTTTTACAGTGTGCTATTATTATATGATTATTATTATTAATTGTCTAGAACACCAGTAATATGAGATAATTATTATATGTAATAAACTTTAGACTATTATATTAATTTCAATGTATTTTCATTGTGGTTATAAAATTATTTTAAAGTTTGAAAGTTATTTTTATTATGATTTATTAGCTCATAATTATTAAAAATTAAAACACTTTAAAAAAAAACTTTTTTAATCTGAAACAATTAAATAATATTCTTGTTCTAATACAATAACATGTACTGTATGTAATGTTACCTATATTTCGATGCAATTTTATTGATTTATGGCTAAAAAAATAATAAAAAAAAAATGCAAAAATAGCAGTTTAATGTAGCAATTTCTTCAATTTTATATATTGCATGATATCGGTCAAGTGAATAACTTAAAATATTTAAAAATAACTTTTTACAAGCTAAAAAAAGTAAAATACAACCGTTAAAAACTCATACAAAACAATAGACAAGTATCCTGTTGAGTATGCAACCCGCTGGACCCAAGTTTAAAAGCCCCATTTAAAATACACAGGGTTTATAACAAATCATCAAAATAACTCAATTCTTTTTTAGATAGATACTTAAAAATATATTTAATATAGAGCTTAAATATATCATTACAATATAAAATGATGAAAACATAGTTTAAAATATACTATAGCTAGAAAATTTTATATTATATACGTTAGTAATCATTCAGCAGGGTAGTTAGAGTAGCTGAAATACCGGC